>JAYESA010000013.1:184017119-184452550 GCA_036927795.1 Iris macrosiphon
ACTCTCCTTTGGTGATCCCTGACAGTACTACTCAATTGGTAAACATATTAATTAAGGGTAATTATAAGAGCACTATACATTTTACTCGGACTAGTCCATTAAAAATTTAGAAAAAATTACAAATTTGCCATCGTGAAAGTTACTCGGGACTAGCCCACTGTTATATTCAGGACTGTCAAAATTTTGACAGTCCTACCACTTGGAAGGACTGTCAAAATTTTGACAGTCCTATAAATTGTTAGGACTGTCAAAATTTTGACAGTCCCATTTTCCAAAATTACAAGTTTTCCAAAGTTACTTGGGGCTAGCCCAAATTGTTATAATCAGGACTGTCAAAATTTTGACAGTCCTACCACTTGGAAGGACTGCTTTATTTTACATATAAACATGCTGGGATGGATTTCATTTATTTTGGAAATAAAATCTATTCTGTCTCTTTTATTTTACATGTTTCATTTCGATTCAGCTCGTTTAAATATTAAATTTTAATAACCGACTTGCTTGATCAATATTCGGTTCGGATCAGATGGAACCGTGAATCTTGAACCCGTATGTGTTAAAATCAAATTAATTTTTTTTTTTTTACCAACAATGTCCATATACACAAAAATCCGAGAAGGGCAATGTGGTAACTTAACTACTACAGGAAAATGATGGATATATTCAATTTTTGGGTTTTTCTCTGTGGAAAGTCGTCGGAGGAAAGAAGAAGAAGAAAGAAGAGAAAAAGAGAGAAGAAAAAAAGTCGTCGCCTTCGAGTTGATGGATTCCGTATGCACTTCTTCTTCTTCTCCGTTGATCGCCGCCTCTTCCCTTCCGTCCGATTCGAAGATCCCCAAATCTCTCCCTTTCTCCGCCGTCAGATCTACTCCCTGGTTCCGAGAGTTGTGGCTAGGGTTTTCTTCATAGTATTTATTGGTAATTCGAAATCCATTAACATTTTTCTTCAATTTTCCATTAATTTTATTGTATTATTTTTTTAAAAATTGTTTTGGGCACTATCTCCCTTAAATAACAGTAAAAAGCGGTAAATTTGATTACTTTTTGATTTTCCTAGTCATACTGTTGCAGTTCACCTCGAATATATCGATTTTGTTCGCTGATTTTAGCAATTTCTTATATCTTTTGTATTTTTAATTGTTTATAGATCACTATCTCCCTCAATTAATGGTAATTTGCAGTAAATTTGATATCTTTTTGAGTTTTTCCCCGTGGTATTTTTTTCCTACGATTTTAGCAATTTCTTATATATTTTATAGGAGCATATTCTTTAAGTATTTGTAATTAGCGGTACAGTCGATATCTTTTTTATTTTTGTAGACACTTGTATCGATTTCCTTGAGTTTCCATGTCTTCTATATTTGATTATATATTGAGCATTTAAGTAATGTAATTAACTCTATATATTGTATTATAGGCTTCATAGTGTAATATTTTATTATTTGAAATTTTGCTAAGAAATTGGGGTTGAACATTGATTTCATTAGTTATTGTTGCGGTTTTGAATTTGAACCCAAGAGAATAGTCCATATAAGAGTCATCTTTTATTGACTTGAGCACATTGAGAGTGAGAGCTCATGAGGTTGGTACGATGGGATTTTCCAAAGGGCAAGGATCAATACCTCCAATAAACACCAAAGGGCAAGGATCAAGACCTCCAATAAACATTTATATTTTTTGTCACTCATTTATTGAAAATTTTCTTTAGGAGCTAGGCCCCGAAGGGACCTAGCGACTCGGACAAGGACGTGGGGGAAGGGCGCAAAGTGGCACTTTGATGCCGGACTTTGCACTTTGCATCGGACGCACGTACGCTTTGGGCGCGAGATAGCGGGCAGACGCAACAGGGTGCACATGGCAACATTTTCGCTCGTATACAGTTGGAGCAAAAATTTATATTTTCGCTCATATTTTCACTCAGATGCAGATGGAGCTCAGATTTTCGCTCATATGCAGTTGGAGCAAAAATTTACATTTTTGTGCAGATGCTGACTACGTGAAAATACTGACCGCATGAAAATGACTGTTCGGTTCTTCTTGAGCGTAACTGCCATTTAGTGGGGGTTATTGCTGTAAGCGTCCACTTAATAGGGAGTTATTCTCCAATTTTATTGTCCATAATGGGTAATGGGCTGCTATGAGGGTTGGCCCCCTATATAATCACAAGTTCTCTTTTACAAGGGATAACAAGTGACTATATGCTACGAGAGTAGAGTTAGCAGTAGCTACGTGAAGCAACGCAATGTTGTCGGTTTGTGCATTTAGTGGAGTCCAAGTTCTGTCCGTGCAAGAGTGACAAATGAATGTTCCAGTAAGTTCTTATATTTGAATGCAGGTTCCTGGAAGCAGATCTACGGAATAAGGTAAAATCTTGCTTTGAGCAACGGTGATCGTTATCACCCCAACGAGTTGTTGATTCTAAGTGTTCTTTTTCTATTTTGTTTCTTGTGTTGTATTAGCAACTGTGTTGCAAGTTTGAAAGTCTTACATATCTCGTTGTAATCTACATTTATATTGTTGTAAGCGTCATTGTAATTGTTGTATTTTCGATTTTTTACGTACTTTGTACGATCTTTGTAACCATCGGCACTAAAAATTTCAAAGCAAGATCCGAACAACAAATATGAAAAATCGTGCAAATCTTCTCGACACAAGTTTTTACAAACTTGAGAAGTCTCTTGAAAAATACTGTGGAATATTAGTTTTAATTTTCAACTCGTAAATGTTGAGTACGTGTTGACAGATCCAAAGCCTACTCTTCCAAAGATGGAAGATGTTCAAGTTGTTAATTTTGAATGCTGTGGAAGATTATATGGCAGAGTTGTACAACAACAAAAGTTAATGCAAGAGACGTTTGAGAGTCGCTTGAAAAACAGTACAAAGCTGACGAGAAGATGTCTAAACGACATCTCATCAGTGCTTTAAAATACAGTTCGAAGACGAGAAGACAATGCTGTCGTAAGTTAAAGAACTGCCAAAGTTGCAGCAGAAGCTTTAGGAGAAAGATATGCCTCTATGAGACAAGTTTATGGTGGGAGTAATCGTCTCCAAACTTCTTCCTGGCTGGAATCAGTTCACAACCGATACATACCTCAGGAAGATGGAGACAAAACTAGAAGACTTTCTACGCGTCATCCATATTAAAGATCAAGCTAGAAGTCAGATCAAAGTGGATACTCTGTCCAAGCAGTTTGCTAAGGCAAACATGGTACAAACTGGAGACTCAAAGGGGAAAGCAGAAGGCTTCCTAAAACAAGAAGAAGAAGTACATCAATCATCTGAAGGTGAAAGCTTATTTCAAATTCAAGTCTAGCAATGATGGAGCTTGCTACAACAGTGGCAAGAAGGGCCACTACAAGAAGGACTCATATGATATAGTTCACAACCGGTTTCTAGGCGAGCCATTGGCGACCATTGCCTAGGCGCCGCCTAAATCCGACTTGTAGAACACTGGGTCCATGTCCAAACCAAAACTGAAATAACAAGATGAGCTTAACTTGGTTGCTATGATTACGCAGGTTGACTCATATGATATAGACACAGATTGGTGGGTGGACACTGTTGAGAAGGTTTTGATAGTGAATAAATCTCAAGCTAAAGTTTTGGGAATTAAAAAAATGGTGCTGAAATTGACTTCGAAAAAAAAAATACTTACCCTGGAGAATGTGAAGCATGTATCAGTTATTGCCATGTTCTAAAATTTGCTAGGCGGAATCAGTGCGACGGAGGGTTGCCTAGCGTCTAAGCACTCTAGTTTTTTTTTTTTGAAATTTGAATCCATAATACAAATTTGAAATCACAACATGTTCTAACTTCTAAATCTATAATACAATTCATAATTTTTTTTGAAATTTTAAATTTTAAAATTTCAAAATTTGAAATTTTAAATTTGAACTTTCAATATTCTAAAATCCAAATCCAATCTTAAAATCTAAACAACATAACTACAATACAACTAAACATAAAAAATTAAAAAAAATTCAAAAAATGAACAATCGCACATGGCCGAACAGACCCCCCCTAGTCGTCGAACATGGCCGAACATGCGCCTAGCTAGGCCGAACACGAGGTTTTCGTTGCGGCGGACGGCTGCCTAGGCCAAAATTTAGAACATTTTTATTGCAAAGAATATGATCTATGGGAGTTTGTTGTGCAACGCAGGCTTAAGGATGGACATTAATGCAAGCCAAATGGTGATGTCCTACAAAGGAACATACTTCGAAAAAGCTTTTTTTATCGAAGGAATGTTCAAACTACAAGTTGTAACTTCAGCAGAATGTATTAATGAATTATTTGTTTATGACTACTCTCTTGAGTTATGGCACAATAGACTAGGACATTCATTGTAAACGAATTAACATGATGTCTAGTTTAGACCTTATCTCCAAATGTGGGAGTAAGGAATCGGAGAAATGTGAAGTCTGTGTGCAAAGTAAAATTGTAAAAAAAGCCGTTCTGGCGGGTGAACTGTAGTACAAATCTTTTGAAGTTGGTGCATTCAGATATCTGTGACTTCAAGAACTTCTCCACAAAAGCCGGGATGAAATATTTCATTACATCCATCGACGACTTCTCGAAGTACGCATTCGTCGATCTTCTCCAATCGAAAGATGAAGTGTTCGAGAAGTTCAAAGACTTCATGGTTGAAGAATGTCAAACGAGACAACTCAAGAGACTCGGAAGCGATCGAAGCAGAGAATATCGTTCTCTTAAAATTCATATCGTTATGCAAAGAACATAAACTTGACAATGAAACGATTGTTCTCTATTCCCCCCTCCCCCCACAATCAAATGGAGTAGCAAAAAGGAAGAACCAGACGTTGGCAGAGATGATAAACTTTTATGCAGTGGACAGCTGGTGTTTCAAAAGTGCTTCTGGGAAGAAGCTGTGCTAACTGCCACATTTATTCAGTATGTTAGGAATACCTTTTGGCTGGTGCAGGGGTCTGCTTCTAAATTCTAATGTTATACTCCCATCAGGTGCTCTGGCTACTCTATAAATTATAAACTATGATTGGTTTCATTATTATCAGTGTGGGCCATTAATACTATACATTTCTCCTTAAGATTATTTTTATATATCTACAGGGTGATTCTTATTTTCATTTTTATCACTGCTTGATGCCTAAGGTAAAAATTGCTAAACCCATTTATATAATTTAAATATCAAGGACTAAGTGGGGTTTCCAGTGGATGGTGGTGCTGTAAATAGCTCAGGAAATATTTGCTTGATTCTGAAAAATAGTACGTCAAACTCATAAATTTTGCTCATGTTGCTCTAAGCAACCTGCTGATGCACCTCAGATTAGTAGTCAATTGAGTACTAGCTCAATTCATTTTGTGGATTTTTTTTCTTTTTTTGAGTTTGTAGATCTTAAAAGCTCCAATTGATTGGAAAGATGTGGGTTTTAAGTTTAACTAGTGTTTCTGTTGAGAGTATTAAAGGATTTTAGTTCCACATGGAGTAGAATAATAGAGAGGGGGGGGGGGGTTAGTCTCTCCTATATATATGTAGCTACACATCAATAATAAACAAGTCGAGTATTCTACTAAATATCTATTTGGTATCAGAGCCAAACTCTCCCACCCTTTTCCCAAACCCTAACCCAAACCCCATCCACAACCCCCATTTCCCTCTTCCGCCACCGGCAGCCGCCGGCCTGCAGCCCCCTTCCCCGCCGATCAGCAGCCACCCATCTTCCCGCCGGCCAGCCCCCTTCCCTTTTCTTCTTCTTCTTCTTCTTCTTCTTTTCTGCGAGTTGTAACTCGGTTCTGTATGCAACTACGATTGCAAGGAAGAACGAGAAGTTTAATTTTCTGATTATCGTTTTTTGTAGCAGCAAGTTGTAATTGGAATATTAATTATATAGTTGCTAGTTGGATCGGGGTATATCAGTGACGGAACTTTTGTGTGAACTCCTGATCTCGACTACAATTGTCGGTTATTCTTCCTCCTTCTCGTCAGGCTATGCGACATCGGGTCGAAGCCGTGCACGGGACATGAGCAACGGCTCTCAGGGACACCGCTGCCGCTGAAGGAGGAACATTTGACGTGAAGAGGACGGCGATCAAATGTGGAGACGATCTAGATCTGCCACCGTCTTGCTGATGGAAGGGGACAAGAAGATGATAAAGACGATCTACGACAAGCTGACGGCCCAAGAGATGGAGGCTTTGGTGGATGATCTCTTCTCGAGGAGGCTGACCGAGACTAGCTCCCGTGTTGCACACGCAGGTGTGGATCATTCACCGTACAAAATGGAGAAGTTGGAGAAACTGGAGATAAAGTTGGAGGGTACTTCCAACTACTTGAAGTGGTTGCGTCAGTCGATGCGGACTCTGAAGGCAAGAGGCTTGGTGGGCTATGTGAATGGCCAAACCAAGGCACCTGAAAGTCACTTCTCACGGGAGTTTGCTGTGTGAGAAATCGTCAACAATGTTGCTGGATGGTTGACAGCCTCATTAACCGACCAAGTGTCGGACAACATGAAAGCAATGGAGGGTGCTTGTGACATTTAGATGATACTGAGAGACGTACTCAGGGTCGGGCAATCCTACGAGGGTCTTCCAACTACAAGATGAACTTAATAAGGTGGTCTAAGAAGATCACACAATCTATGAGTATGCGGCTTTGCTGAAGAAGTATTGGTAAGATCTCGACTACTATGATCCCATTGGCGTGGAGGATGAGCAAGTGGAACCGGCATTTGCGAAACATTATAAGAAGTTCATGCAGTATGTTTCGCGACAGAGGATGATGAAGTTCCTGAAGGGGCTCAACCCAGCATTCGAGCAGAGGAGAAATGTCCTACTTGCACAACATGGGCTACCATCACTGGAGGAGGCCATAGCTACTATGGCACAAGGAGAGGCATGACTGAAGCTTAATGCCTAGCACCATTAGCTCTCAAAAAAAAATCAGCTCTAACAATGTTTAACCCAAAGCATTCCGGAGGAGGAGGGTGCTACAACTGTGGAGAATCTAGACATTTCATCAGATTCTGTACGAAATCTTTAAGAGGCCAATTTAGCGGCCGCGAACGTAGCCATGGAGGGCGTAGGGGTGCCAGAGGAGGCTATGACTGAGGCAGAGGTAATTATTTTGGAGGGCACAAGGCAAACATGGCAGAAGAAAAAAATGAGAGTCAGTCATCCGATATGACCCATAGTGAGAGGGAAATGCTAGAAATGTGGAGGAGCATGAAGCTTGGAACCAATGAAAGTCGAGCCAACACCACTGGGGTATCGACTCCAACCACCTCCGGAGGTAACATCACCTACTATGTCCATACAAGCACATGTATATCTGCTCATGCCCTTGCATCTATCCACAGACCAGGAAGTCTAAATTGGACCACCTCCGGAGGTAACATCACCTACTATGTCCATACAAGCACATGTATATCTGCTCATGCTCTTGCATCTATCCACAGACCAGGAAGTCTAAATTGAATAATTGACTCTGGGGCATCCCGCCATGTCAAGGGTGCCAATGATGAGTTCCAAGATTGCACTTACCTGACAATGTCTGAAAGCATTCAGACTGTTGATGGTACTGTTAGACCCATTGTGGGTAAATGCACAGTTGAATGCACTCCTTCCATGACTCTTACTTATGTCTTGCATGCTCCATATTTTTCTGTTAATTTATTGTCCATTAGTGCCATTGTTCTTCAACTTAATTGTGTTGTTTTCTTTGACATTCCTAAGGTGAATTTTCAGGAGAAGGAACGGGGAGATGGTTGGAGATTGACACTTGGCATAAAGGACTATGGTACTTGGATAAAGGTGGGCTGGATGCAGCATTAACATTACTAGTAGATGAAGTACAACAGAAGGAGCCGCGAAGGACTGTAGAAGCAGAATTATTACTCCAACATCAGCGTATGTGACACTCTTCTCAGTCCACTGAGTCAGTTATATCCCTCTATGTACCAGAAGACTAATAAGCAAAAGTTGGTTTATGATGCTTGTGAACTTGAAAAACATACCAGAAGCTCGTATGTGACTTCCGGAAATAGTTTAACTGTTTTTGCTATGATACATTCTGATGTGTGGGGATCTTGTCCTAAAACTACTGTTAATGGTTTTACGTGGTTTGTCATCCTTATTGACTGCTAAACTCGTGTCACCTAGGTATATCTAATGAAAAGTAAGAGTGATGTATTCGCACGCTTTCAAGATTTTTATCGTAAGATTACAACACAATATGGTGCTAGTGAAGACTTTGAGGTCTGACCAGGGACATAATACACCAACAAGGCTATTAAAGAATACTTATCAGCCCATGGGATACAACATCAGACTTCTTGTGTCTATACACCAGCTCATAATGGCGTGGCGGAGCGGAAGAACATGCACCTGTAGAAGTGGCACGGTCAATGATGTTTGCTATGAATGTTCCTAAACACTTGTGGGGACATGCTGTGTTGACGGCTGCATCTCATCAACATGATGCCCTCTCAGGTGTTAGGATGGAAGATATCGTTTGAGCTGCATACATGTGAGAACAAGTACATTGTTTTCCTAAAGGTATTTGGATGTCTGCTTTGTAAATGATAATAGGCCTGCGGTGGGAAAGTTGGACCCTCGGACAGTAAAGTGCGTCTTTGTTGGCTACGCAGAGACTCATAAGGGAATCTTGCTGGAGTCCTGTGGAGCAAAGGCTCTTTTTGAGCATGTACGTTACATTCAGAGAGATGAAACCATACTACCCTAATGGTTCATGTGAATGTTCCGTATTTGGTGACACACCTAACACATGAGGTGTTAGGAGTAAGGGGGAGATGGGTCCAAGCGTGATTGTCGGGTCAGTTCCATACCTAATGATGAAAGTTGGTCCAAGGAAACAATGGAAAGATAGCGAGGGGGAGGAAAGTGACGAGGAAGCTCACAGGTGATGATGAGGAGGAGATTACCCAGCTGAAGTCAAAACTTGCCAAGGAATTTGAAGTAAAGGACTTAGGAATGATGATGTATTTTCTCGGGATCGAGGTGGCTCGAGGAAGAGATGAGATCGTCCTCTCTCAGAGGAAGTATGTACTAGATCCGCTCACTGAAACTGGTATGCTGGGATGTCGATCAACAGTCGCTCCAATCGATCAGAAAGATAAGTTGGGGGCATAGGCAGGAGAGCCGGTTGATCGTGAGAGATATCAAAGACTTGTAGGAAGATTGGTTTATCTAGGCCAATCTTATCCTGATATCTTATTTGCTGTGAGTGTAGTGAGTCGCTACATGCATGATCCAAGATTGAGCCACATTGATGCAGTTTTTCATATTTTGAGATATCTGAAGGGACCTCCTGGAAGAGGATTATGGTTCAAGAATAACGGACACATGGGTGTTGAGGGGTACTGCGATGCAGATTGGGCAAGCTGCATGGACGACAAAAGGTCTACCTCAGGTTAGTGTGTCTTTGTGGGGGGTAACATAGTCTTATGGAGAAGCAAGAAACAGTCTGTGGTAGCACGATCGACCACTGAAGCAGAATATAGAGCTATGGCTCTTGGAGTGTCAGAGTTGTTGTGGGTAAAAGCACTGCTGACAGAGTTGAAGCTGGACCAGGGAACACCTTTGTCCCTTCTGAGTGTCAGTCAAGCTGCACTAAGTATAGCTAACAATCCAGTTCAGCATGACAGAACAAAGCACATCGAAATCGATCGGTTCTTCATCAAAGAGAAGCTAGAGAGAGATATTAAAGCTCGATCATGTTCGCTCAGAAGAGCAAATCGCAAATTGTCTTACCAAGGGTGTTAATTCATTGAGTCTTTTTAAACTATGTGACAAGATGGGGATGATTGATATCTATCGTCCATTTTGAGATGAAGTGTTGAGAGTATTAAAGGGTTTGTACCACATGCAGTAGAGTAGTAGAGAGGGGTTAGCCTCTCCTATATATATGTAGCTCCACATCAATAATAAACAAGTCAAGTATTCTACTAAATATCTATTGTTTCTTACATGATATGGTCTTGGGTGGTTTAGGCTGTGATTGGTTTGAGAGAAATGGAAGAAGGAAAATTAAAAAAAGAAAGGGAAAGGATCAGAAAAAGAGGAATTTAATTTGTTTGTTTGGTTGAAAGGAAAAATTGAATCGAAATAAAAAACGGCAAGAGTGTAAGGAGAGAGAGTAGGGCTCAAAAGATAGGGAAAATACATCCTTAAAGTAAAGCTGTAAAATTTCCACTTTGTTAATGCATGAAATGAGTCATTGAAGGGAATGCTGAGCCAAATCTATATGGTATGTATGGTATCATTGAAGGGAAAATACATCCTTTAAGTATACACACTAGTTTTTTTATTTTTATGAATTCCAGTTTGCTCAATTTGGAAATTTGATGAATTTGAGTATCTTTTATCCTTTTGACTAGATCTTGTCTATTCTGTTTGTCATTTTTATCGAGTTTGCTTCAGAACTGACCAAATAAAGTTTTGATGCACCTAATGCTGTATTCATTGTTTATTAGTAGCTTTGGTTGAATCTATGGTGGAAAGTTTAGGATTCTGGGGAAAGGTTCTTTATTGCTAGAAAATGAATCATCTTTTTTGTTTTTGTTTTGTACATATTGTTAGAGCTAAAATTTGTCTTGCTTTCATTGCTAGGATGCACCCATGAATATTTAAAAAAAAAAACTCTTCTTTTATACATTCTAAATTTTCATAGCTTAAATAGATGAATTAGTCACTTTTTCCTTCTTTATGCATGTGCTTGTTACATCTTGAAGCCTATTTTCTGATTTACGGTCTTTTTTGCTAGATTTGGAAGAATCCGTCAACCAATTTGATTTGAAATATCACGATCTTCCCAAGTAAAAGTTCTAAATATATGTTGGCTCGGAATAGAAAGACAATATGCAATTTCCATACCTTTCCTGATCCATGTGCTGAATTTGTTTCTCAAGATAACCATTTCAAATCTTGAGAAGTCCTTTACTTTCAAACATGAATCGTCCTAGGGGACATGGGTGGGCTGCCTTTGGTCGTGCTCAACATGAGAAAGAAGGCTCTGGTACACATCATGAGAAACAAGGTGTTGTACCAGAATGTGATGTGAATCCCTTTCCGTCCATTTCAAAGATAACCTCATTGGGCCATACTAAAAGTTCGATGAGAAATCATGCACCAGTAAAGTCTTTTTCTTCAGTTGTCCGCTCTTCCGTAGAGTTCCCATTGCTTGTGGGTTGCAAGAGCCAAAATGATAATTCAGTGTCAAAGCGTCGAGATGGTCAGATCGTCGAAGAACCTGCTGTTACACCTGTTAAGATGCTTAAAGATATACATACATGGGCAGACGAAAATCTGATTGACGATATATTGGCAGCTGTAAAGAATGATGTAGACCGAGCTTCCGATCTTTTGAAAGCAATGGTTTCACCTCTGTCCAAATTAGAGGAAGCGACTCCTTTTGTGCCAGGCTCTTCTACAGTGAGTCAACCATGTGAAAATAACAAATGCTCGAAGGAAAGCTATTTTACCGAAAATAAGATATCAGATGGGGATGCTGAGGTGTCTAAGCGGATGTTCTTTGTGCCTTCTGAACCTGAGTGGGAAGAAGATGACATTTATATTCGTCAGCGGAAAGATGCACTTAGAATGATGAGGTATCCTCGTATATGTGAAGATCACTATGCTTATCGAAATATCACAGATTAGATTTCCTAGGAGAGAACTTTTATTGTGGATGCATTAATTTTGTATGTTTTAGGATATTCTTTTGTTTGCTACCATTCTAGATATTTATGACTGGAGTTCTTATATTAAACAAGCAATTGGTTCTCCTTGCATCAGCTAAGCTGCATGATGCATCTATAATTTAAAATTGGTTTCCTTAAATATTATCTGTAGCATCCTATGTGGCAATTAAGATAGAAGATTCTCCAACTCATTTTCACGAACACAAACTCAGCAGGTTTAAATACTGTGAATTCTCTATGCCATTATATTGCTGTATAACTAGATTCACTTGCCAGTTGCAAGTGTTCTTTCATTTACAGACCAATACAGGATTGTATTGGTATACGACCATATTCTTTTGCCAGTTTGTTACCAAATTTGTACACACACATGTACGCACATATTAATGAAGGTTGATATAGTTGTAACACTCCATTTCATGCATGCAGTTGATTTCTCTCTGCTATTTGCTGTCATGTAAGTACTTGTTTGGTAGGCCAGGTAGACATTGTATTGAGGTAGTGTATTCTCTGTCGGTCTTTATTGGAATAGGGAGGAGGTAGTAGTACCACTAATTTGGTCCGGTTCTTTCATCCTTCGAGGTTGATCATCCTTACCAGGGTGTGAAACCCTGGCCAAGATGTCTTGTGGATCTTGATGTAGGGAGGGTTATCCTTACAGATGTGGAAGCAGAATTGAGGTGGGTGGCTCTGCCAAAACAATGCTGATGAGGGATAACTAACGAAGCCTGAACTCCACCTTGAAGTTTTTTCCTGAATCCATGAGTGATGTCCGAGAACAAGATTTAGGGTGTTTGTTGTATGAAAAATAGAAGAACAAAGAAGGTGTTTGGTGTATGAGAAGAACAACAAAGAAGTATTTGGTAGAGGGGTGGATTTGAAGTCTTGTAGAGAGAGAGAGAGAGAGAGAGAGAGAGAGAGAGAGGTTATACGAGAGGCACTGTAGATGATCTTATAAAGGATTCCTTTTTCGAAGAGGTAAGGGTGGCTATGGAGGAGATCATAGATAATTGAAATTCAGAATGTGGGCAAGTAAAACATGATCAGAAAAATAACTGCTTAAGATTTTACTGTATTGATAATTTGAATTTAGTAACAAGTAGGAGATAAGGGAGTAGGAGCCATGGGCTATCGGCTCCTTGGTGTTTGCACCAGGATCAAGTCAGAATGTTGACTTAGGCTGGGTTTGGGATTGCTTATCATGGCTTCTTCTGCTTATTTGTTTGAAAGGCAGTCCCAAAAGCTGTTTGATAACAACTGCTTATCAAAAATTTCCTGAAAGTCTGTTCAGTTTTGGGGCAGCTTTTGACAGCAGTCTCCCAACTGCTTTTAAAAGCTGCTTCTGCTGTAGCTTTTTGAAAAGCAGCAGCAATCCCAAAGCAATCCGTAGTTCTATCATGGCTCGAGATTTCAAGTTGGTGCCAAATATTTGCTCACCCATGTACCTGCTGGTGTTCGTCTTGGATATGTTTCATTTCAACCCATGCTTGAGACCAATGAAGATGCCAGCCCGTCACGAACTCAAAGATGCAGATTGGTAGAAGCTTTAGCTCACCAATCGTGTCGAAACAGATCGGGCTCGGCTCAACACCTTGTGTTGATATTGCAAACATACTCAACTTTTAGAAGCCTCTATCGTTCTTTTTATTTCTATCAAGAAACAATGTATCGTTCTTTTTATTTCTGTCAAGAACAATGTTTCATTCTTTTTATTTCCAATATTATTGATATTTGATTGACCTTTTTCTTTTATCTTTACTTTAATATTGTCGAACAGGGCAGCATCTCAGCATTCACGGGTAGCTGGTAATGCCTTCTTAAGAGGTGACCACCTTTCTGCACATCGGTACTCGCTGAGGGCCCGTGAAGAGTGGATGGCAGCTGAAAATTTAAACACAAAGGCAGCAGAAGAAATTCTATGCATCAGGAACAGTGATAATGACATGTCGAAGATAGATCTTCATGGCTTGCATGCATCTGAAGCTGTTAGGGCACTGAGGGAGCATCTGCATAAGATTGAGTCCCTAATTGCGAAGAGGCCATCTTCATCTGATGAGCTGGCAAAGCTGGAAACTGGTATTTCACGCTCTTCGTCGTGTGAGTCTATTAGTGGTTTGTTAATGAATGAGAAAGAGAAAAAGGAACACTTACCACAGGCGAGGCCTACAGTATTGCATGTCATAACAGGTACAATTGTGTATTCAACACTTGTTCTCCATTTTTTGGCATTTATAGATGTTTTTCTACTTGGCAGTGAGGAAGGATTATTGATTTTTACAACTTTATGTTTGTGTTAACATCATCATCATCATCAATATCATCCAAGCCTCTCCCATCATAATGTGGTCGGCTATGGAGCATAGAAAGTTCCATACAGAGATTTGATGAAGTTTTATAACTGGCCATCGGCCTGATGTCATTCCTCTATGTTGGTGCCAAATTCCTAGCCAATATGAGCATGAGTGAGCCACTACATAAAATCTAGGTGACTAGTTGCCATGTAGGTAGACCTATCTTTTAGATTGTTGTTTAAACATACAACCAAGGAGCACCCTCCAAGTTCCCTAGGCTATAAAGAGTACAGACGAAGAGATAAGATGATACAATTTGCTATAGGGAAGTGCATTCGTTTGTATGCTTGTGTTAACATGAGGATATATAAATTAACTAGTAAAGATAATTGCATTCCACCTTGTTGAAGTTTTGCGCCAATCCTCAACAAATGTCCAACAGTCAGTCGTTGTCATTTCATCGAAAAGAAAAAGAATTTAGAAGAAACGTCCTCACACTTTCCAGAACCTAAGGGGTCGTTTGGATCAAGGTTTTGTATTCCTAGGAATTCATTTTCCATTCCTTTCCCATGGGAAATGAATTCAACATTTCCATACCCATGTTTGGTTATGTTAGGTTGGGAATATGAAAAATGAATATTAATTTATTAAGTTTTCCATAAATACCCTTTCATGTTTTTTTAATCTAAATTTACATGTTTGAGATAGAAGTTAAAATTTTGAAAGTAAAATAAGGGTGTTATTTTCCAAACAAAATATTCAAACAACATTTGTAGGAAAGCAAAACTATTCCCAAGAGGGACATTGGGAATTACTTTCCCACGACAATGGGAATATGAAGCCCCCTCATATTCCCCCCTAATTTCCAATCTTAGACATACCAAACAAGGATAAGGAATCTAAAACCCATTCCCAAGCCTCCAAAGCTTGAACCAAACACCCCCTAAGTGTGTAGTCCCCTCTTCTTAATGGCTCATATGAAATCCAACCTGTTAAGTTCATCTAGCCCCAGTTGCTCATCCGAAGATGTGTCCAAAGACTCCAAACTAAGGAAGTTCTTAGACAGTGCAACCCTTCTTTTGATGTTATACAAGTTGGATAGGTTTATGAGAGTACCAAAAAGATTCGACCGTGACTATTTAAAGGTGATTTGATTTATGCGTGATTAGCGCCTCATGTTCTTGCAGTGTTGAGAAGGTAGACATGGCGTATCTGCTGCATTTTCATTTATTGATGAATGACTCACTTATTGATGTGGCATTTACAATGACTGTTTGATATGATACTCTACTGACTACATAGTGCATCATACTCTACTGACTACATAGTGCATCGGTGTAAACCAGTAACGAAATATGCTAGGTGAGCTGAATTGCTAGTCTTGGGGAGTTTCAATGTTATGCATTGACAAGTTTCACAACTGACTCCATATCTTATGAATATATGCAATTCTCCATGTATGTTGGTATGCATTCCAGAAAAGTGAATGATCTTTTTGTACATGTTTAGTAGTAACGGGCTGATGTTAATATGCGTTTTGTACAGGTAAGGGTAACCACAGCCGGGGACAAGCAGCACTGCCGACAGCTATAAGAAGCTTTCTTATAGAAAATGGGTAGGTATTCTTACAATCATGAAGATAATGCTATGCTTATTTCTTTATTCAAGCATTAAGGCTCCTGCATAGTGTAAAATATTATTCGTTAATGATGCTATACGGTGTTTGATGCATTTGTTACGTTCAGACGTATAGTATGACTTTATACAGTGAAGGGTGGTTATACGCCACATACCGTAATACCGTATAATATTATAACGACTCCTAGGTCGTATAGTGTTATACAACGTATTGTCTAAAAACTATAAAATACAGCTCCTTATACAACACTCCCCCCCCCCACCCCCCACCCCCCACAAAGAGCGTACAAGATAACATGATTTATTAGCTTGTACACTGTATAACTTATACTATACTATCCTGTACGATGCATAAAATGGAGCATAAATGTCTAACCAATCTCATATTCTTCTGAAATTACTTTGTCAGGTATCGCTTCGATGATGCAAGGGAAGGGGCGATTACTGTGCGCCTCAAATTTCGCCAGAAGAGATCATAGTATTCTACCCCAGAGATTGTGTGTTATGAATCTCACATCATTCATTTACCAATTTATTTCTTCAATTTGTAATCAAATTGTGAATGTATTCTCATGTAACAATAAGAGATTTGTGTACTCTTCAAACACTCATCCTTTTATTCTTCCTCGGCTCCAAATTATCACTCTCTCATATAATCATCTGACTGGCAGCATAACGCCCAACTTTGCTCGGTGCTCTCAACTCCAGATCCTGAGTTTGGGTTCTAACAAATTCGGTGGGAGCATACCACCTGAGCTTGGAAATTCTCCAACCAAACACATACAGTTGTTCTCAATTCGAATATTTGTCACTTTGACAGTTCAAATCTGTGAAGCAAACAGTCTCTTAGTGTGTTGTTGCATTATCGTGTGTCATGTCACTTCTCTGCTAAATTTGCATATATAAGATCTAAAAATGCTTTGGGGGCTAGAGAAATGAGAAACTCCACTATGAATCTGTGATGATTAGTTCAAATTGCAGGGACTTGCGTAATCACCCGTGGTTATCATGAATGGTAGAAAATAGAGACTACAAAGGGAATGGAGTATTGCCCATAATTATTATTTACTTGCATCTTTTTAAGCTTGGGTTAAATTAATATTTTTAAATAATATATTCCAAAACTTAATATCTTTAGCAAAACTTAAAAATAAATGTCGAAACATGGATAATGCAAAACTTGCAAGTGAAGGATTTAAACTTAATATTTTCAAATTTGGCCCATAAATTTTAACATTGTTTTACTGTAAAAACAAGGATTAAAAATTAAATAAAAAAAAAACCAACAACAATATTTTAATACAAACATAATTCTCAAAGTCTTTTTATACAAGCAAACAAAGACAGATAATAACAATATTTGCGGTTTCATATTTTGAAAGTATTGCAAGACATCTTTCTTGACAATATTGTTGAAAATCTCTTGGTTTTAGTTGAAGCGCTATTTCTAGTCTCATATCATTATTTTATTTTCTTCTCATATGCAAATGTTTGGAACTAGCTGACTTTGCAAATTAATAATCCTATTACTCACTCAATTCATAGTCCTTGGCTGTAGTTATGGGAAAGTTAACACTCTTCAGACCAAAACTAATAGTTGTCGGAACTAGTGCAGCGAAAGAAAATAAATTTTTTTTGGGTCTAGGTCGAGTAGAGTACGAATTCTTTAAATATTGGGTTTATTTTTTTTCATTTTTTTCTACACTACCGGGCACAGCCGTAAATATTTAGGTTAAAAAATGTTGGATCTCTTTGGCCACACTTTTCCAACACCTAGTTCTAACCTCACCTTTTCAGCTTTGGTTCAACCAGTAGTCTTTTCTTTTCTGTCAAAATTTTGACAGTTTTGGATATGCACTAGTATTATTGAAATTTTGACAGTTATCGTACAAACTGTTAAAATTTTGATAGTTCTCCATTGTTCCCAAAGTAATATTATGTTATGAAGCTTCGAACCTCCATTAATGGACATGACTTTCGAGGTGGTGATCTTGTTTTCTTTTTTGTGAGAAAATTTGAGTTGGATCCCACTTTATTTACCATAATTCAAGATGTATTTCACTGCTTTATCATAATGTACAACTCCCTTCACTTCGGTTAAAAACTAACGGTCAACTCCGTTGACCGTTAATTTTTGACCGAAATACCACTTCCCTTTTTCCATGCTGAGGAGGGGGACTGGTAATAATGGTGATTTACTAGGGATATTTCGGTCAAAAACTAATAGTCGGAAGTAAAAGAAGTTGTACATTATGGTAAAACAGTGGGGTACACCTTGAATTATGGTAAATAAAGTGGGATGCAACTCAAATTTTCTCTTTTTTTTTTGTGAAATTGTTTCACAAAAATAAAATAAAAATATCAACGTTGGTTGGTGAACCGAACAGTCCGCACTGATGTAACAATCTCCATTGGACGGGTTGGACAAACGGTGTCTACTCTGATGGAGTTGGAGCCAATGGGAGATTGCCATGTTAGCTCACAATCTGACGCTCGGTCTCCCCTCGTTTCGCCAAACATTTTCAAAAATATATATACCCTGTTTCACAATTGAGACTAATGATCCTGGTCCCTATCATGTCCTACCATCAGTGTTTTTAAATTGGACTGAACCGGCCGGTTCAACCGGTTGACCCGTGAACCGATTACTTTTTCGGTCTGGTTCAATATTGACCCACTTGTTTTTCAAAATTCTACTATAGATGAATATTTTTTTTGTAAATATTAGTATACATAAAGGACTAAACTTGGGCTACTTAGATTAACCTAGTGGTCGAACCACTGGTGGAACCTACTGGTTGAACCGGTTTGACCCGATCCATTCCAGTGCCTTGGCCGCATCGATCTTCGGTCCGATTTTTAAAACACTAGCTACCATAGGGTAGGTGGTACTTGTGTAACTTGTGTCCAATAAAGTAAAAATGAACTATTCCTAAGTTTTGGACTTATTACATGGCCTACTCCTATTTTTAAACTAATTACACCGACCACCCCTATATTTTATGTTTATTATACGTGATACCCCTACTTTAAGATAAAAATGAAAAGTTATAACACTAACTACTCCTATTAAAATTTTTTTTTTTCTAAAGGGAGGGGTGGTCAGTATAATTAGTTTAAAAGAAGGATATCTAGTGTAATAAGTCCAAAACTTAGGGGTAGTTTGTGGAACCTATTTTAAAACTAGGGGTATATCGTATAATAAGTCCAAAACTGAGGGGTAGTTATTCTAAAAAGGAACAAATAATTTTTGGCTTATACATAAAAGGGCAGTGAAGAGGGGGGAGAGAGAGAGAGAGAGAGAGGAGAGAGAGAGAGATGTTGAAGGGAGGGGGTCCTGCAAGGACGGTGATGATAACAGGCGCCAGCAGGGGCCTGGGGAGGGCCCTGGCGGTGGAGCTGGCCACGCGGGGCCACACTATCATAGGCTGCGCTCGGGCCCAAGAAAACCTCCTCTCCCTCCAGACCCACATCTCCTCCTCCTCCTCCTCCTCCTCCTCTTCCAACCACATCTTCACCCCTCTCGACGTCGTAAGTACCCAACCCCTCTCCACTCTTCCTTCCTCTCATTCTTTTTCGACTTCCTAACACACGTTATTTCTCCTTCCAGAGGTCCGACACCAGCGTCCAGGAACTCGCCAGACTCCTCCTGCAGAAGAAACTGGTCCCCGATATCGTAGGTACTGTCTGTTACTATCTTTCCTAATACCATCTCCCGCGGACACGAACACGACACCGACACGGCGACACGGGCGATGCATGTGGATAGGGGTGTTGGGTGGTAAAAAAAAGGGTAACTTGTCCAACCGGTGATAAATTATTCAGCGGGCCGGGCTCACCA
This sequence comes from Iris macrosiphon, assembly GCA_036927795.1. Taxonomy (NCBI): domain Eukaryota; kingdom Viridiplantae; phylum Streptophyta; class Magnoliopsida; order Asparagales; family Iridaceae; genus Iris; species Iris macrosiphon. Next base: position 184,036,586 of record JAYESA010000013.1, read on the forward strand.
CGTGCCAGTGTCGAATGGGTGTGCCAGTCCAATGGTATAATGACACATGGCTAATAAATAAAATCATAGGAAGAAAATGGAGAAGTTAACCATTCATTAGACCATTGGACCGGCTAACCATTCACCACTGCCACGTGGTGAGCCCGGCCCACTGAATAATTTCTCTCGACTGACAAAAAGAGACAGAAGATTCGCCTTTAGATGGTTTAGGACATGTACAACATTAAACCAATGTATGCACCTGTTTAGGAGGAGTGGTACGGTACTACTTAAATGAGTTGCCGAAACTAGGGGTACGCGTCAACTCAATGTAAACAAGGGTATGGTTCTTGTTAACGTTACCGAGGAAATGTCACTTAACAAAGCTGAATACAAGAAAAAGGACTCAGGTAGACGACCCCTATGTAGTTCTGGGTGCCAGACCGCCTAGGAACTTGGTTACATCACTGCTGTCCATATAGATATTTGACCTTAGGCGGTCACCTAGGCGCCCTAGGCGACCATCACCACAACCATTTGACTTGATTATAACAATTGTCGAGTTTATATCCTCATTTCAATCGGAGTTAATCATATGACTCTGAGTTGTTAAGAGTGTCCGATTGGTTCTTGTAGGCCTTTTTGGGTGTACAGGTCCCTGCTAGGCACTAGGCTGTTCCTCCCTGTTAGACCAACCTATTTTGATATTAGGCATCTGCCTAGGTCGTGCCTTGGCTCACTTATGTGCCCTGTGGTGATAGATAGAGGAAAAAAATTAATAGGTTTCAGCGTGAACCACATATAATTGGTTTATTATCTTTGTTCTGTTTTACTTTTCATTTTACTTCTCACTCAGTATAATTGAAATGAAGGTCGTATTTGCAGTAAACAATGCTGGTACTATCAACAAAAACAACAAGTTATGGGAAGTACCAGCTGAAGAATTTGATATGGTCATTGATATCAACATAAAGGGTGTAGCGAATGTGATTCGTCACTTTCTGCCTCTCATGATAGAGAAAAAGCAAGGGATTATGGTCAACATGTCTTCTGGATGGGGAAGATCTGCAGCTGCAGAGGTAAATGAGTTAAACAACAAATAATCAAGCCTAAGTTTTGTATCTGTTTCAATATAACAAGAACTTGAGCTTGCTTAACTGAATTATACCACAGGTGGCACCTTATTGTGCTTCAAAATGGGCTATTGAGGGTCTATCACGTTCTGTTGCAAAAGAAGTGCCTCCTGGGCTGGCCATTGTTGCTCTCAGTCCCGGTGTCGTGAACACTGATATGCTTGCATCATGTTTCGGGACTTCTGCTTCCCTATACGAAACACCTGAAGCATGGTACGTATCATCAATGCACTTTCAAATTTAATTATAAGGAATATAAGTTATTCAACTTGAAAATCTTGCACAATTATTTTTGATTTCCAAGTTATTTCCTACTTGTGATATGTCACCTTATAACCGGACAAAGAATTCATTATCTCTTATAATGTAAATGATTTAGTTTGTTTTACTTTATCACGGGATTAGGGGAGAAATATTTTACTAACGAAGAAAAGGTGTGGGATTGTTATTGGTTTTATGAAATTTTAGATGTTGCAATCAGCTGTCAAAGGGGAGAAAGCTATACTAGAAATTAGAAATAAGGCTGTTCAATGCTTGGTTCTGACTATCTTCACTGTTGTTGGTATTGCTAAGCTCACTTTTGTTCTTTGATTACACATTTTTCCCTTCGTCCTTATCAGTGCCATGCATTAACTCTATGAACTCTATTCACTTATCATTCCATATATATGGATTTAAGGTCCAAATTTCAGTGTTAACGTTTGTGAAGTTTGAACAATTGATTCACAGTTAAGAATTATGGTTAGAGTTGGATGGGCCCTTCCACACATCTTTCGGATAGCTGATCAAATTGTGTAATATAGGATTGTGAACGTAGTTGTACGTCCGTTATGGTATAGGTTCGGGAACGAACTACTGTCTTTATTTTGGTTTGCCAATTCCGTTCACAATATGCTTTTAAATCCTAATTGGAAGATACTAGTTGTTCAATTGACTAGATAACCGTTTCATATATGAAAAGAAAGTCTTATATAAAGCATAAGAAAATTCAAACTCATTACTTCGTTCAATTAAACGTAAAACTTCAACCTTTTAGTCATACATCAATCTGGAAAGCAACATTCAAACAAAATGATATAATGGTGCTAAATCAAAACATGTAAATAAATCATAAAATAAAATAAAATGACTTAGAACCTTCATATAAAATAACAAAAACTTCATATATTCTCATAAGCTCATTCTCTTCTTTACATGAGCGACTTGCATGACAAAGTGGCTCATAAGCAACGAGGAAACAACAATGGTACAAACTACATTCAAATTTCATAAGAATGCGTAGCTATTGAACCCTAATTGATAAGAAATCTCAAGTTTTTTTTTTCTTCCAACTTTCTTTGCTTTGAAAGAATCTGCTTCAAAAGTAAATTTATAGAAAAATTTAACGATTGCTTCGGATCACCAAATTTAGCAATCCGGGTCAAGTACCATAAATATCTGAATCGAAAATGTACCTGAACCGGAATGCTTGTACCCGGAACGGGTTTGATGGGGGTGGGGGGTTAGGTCTACCCGGTAACTATAATTGTGAAGAGTTTGACACTAGACATATACCTGAAATCATCTTGCAGATCTACCTAGAAACGGGCACCTATAATCTAAGGAAAGTTAATACACCTTTTTCTAAAGAGGGTCCCACTGCCATGAGGCTCCTGCCTATGGAGGGTGGGTCTAAGGAGGGTCCAGCTATACACAACCTTACCCCCATATGCAAGTTGATACACCTTTCCTACCTACTTGATGTTAACTTTTTGGTACTTCATATATCTTTCAAAAGTAATATCCTCAAGGTTATGCTGTTTGTGAATTAACTTCTAATGTGCAACGTAAGTCCTTATCCTAACCTGACACTTGCAATACAAATCTCATGAGCTTGTTCTTAATGCCATTTAGTGCCGGAGTAAGGACTACCATAACTTGGAGGCAACCGTCCTGGAGCTCCGAACAGAGGGATCAGTCTACATGGTAGTAGGATTATATACTTATATGCAAATCCTAAAGAGGATTAATGCATGTCATTGGCTGGAGGGAGGGGGCAACTGCGCCTCTTCGCTTCTCATATGATGCTATTAATTCTCTGCATGTAATTCTCCTAGGAAGGTGATGCAATGCACAATTAACTATTCTATGAAAACCAAGGTAGTCAAAGGCGCAAGGCGCACTCGAGGCGCAAGGCGCACTCGAGGCGCAAAGGGTCCAAATCGCCCGAGGCGCAAGGCGCACTTAAGGCGCGCGCCTGAGCGACGCGAGGCGCAAAATTTATATATATATATATATATATATATATATATATATATATATTCACATCAGATTTCTACATTGATAAACATGTGTGCTTAAAATTTTTCCATGTCTAGGTTGCAATAACTTTGAATTGAGTGAGAGAGAAAACAGTAAAAAAAGTACATCAGTTCAAAAAACAGTCTAAAAACAGTACAACAGTTAAAAAAATAATCTAAACATGTTATTTTTTTCACAAGATTTTCAAGGCGTGCCTAGGGGCGCCTTAGCTATTCCAAGGCGCTCGGAAAAGGTGCACCTAGGCGCGCCTTAGGTGCGCCTTAAGAATTGCGCCTCACCTGGAGTGCCCTGGGGCGCTACCCCTGCTCCTAGGAGCAAGGCGCGCCTTAGGCACGCCTGAGGCGCGCCTTTGACTACACTGATGAAAACATCCGTACAAGTTCTATAATGACACCGCTGCTTGTTCTTAGGCTCTAAGACCACCACAATCTATGTCACTCTGATACTTCAATGTAGGTGCCGAACCGTATCACATCACGTCGGATTAATTGGATACACTTCCTAACGTATCCCCAGATTAAAAAAAAATACTTGCTGTATATAAAGAGGCATTTATGAGTCAAAGGGGAATGACAACATACTAATTCTAGTGAGGAGATGAAACAATTTTAGGAGCATATGAAGTGTGAATGAATTTTTTATACTTCTATTTCTTTTCAAGTTTAAAAATCAATTTCCCATTATTGTGGCCAATCATCTCCTAGGAGCCTTTATTTTCATTTCCACCACTCAAAAGTTAAATATCTTTTTCAACCTTGCTTGAAATCCATTAAGTTTTTTGCATAAATTTCATTTGATTTTTCGTAACTTCACAAAACCTTTTAATGATATTTCCCATTTCGTTTCCCTTATTGCTTGAGTTCTCCTTCCCAAAATTGTAGCTACGACCACAATGATACCATTATCCTAAACTTAAAATATCCCAAATTATCTCATGTTGTCAGTAGTTATATATAGGGGCTTTTTTTCCCTTCTTCTAGATCTTTGGCTTGTAATTTGCCTCAAAGATGAAGTTTGTTCGTTGTAGAAATCTTATTATCATTTCATTTCATCTGAACTCGGTCTATGAGAATTTCGGAGGTTGGTCCTTAGTTGAACAAGCTTAAATTGCAAAACCAAGGAGTTAGATTTTCTTGTCTGCTATCTGATCTTCAATGTATTTTGGACAAGTCCCTTGCGGATAATTGCCTCACCTTTGAATTTGTTACAAACTCTCCAATTTGGTGTTGATTGTCGGCAATCATATTTAGTTCCTTGGAGCCATTTAAGCCACCACAATTTTGATTAGAGAATGTAATGATGCTTAATGAGCTAAACCTTTATTGTTGGTCATCTGATGGCTGTTACCATCAGTCTCCAGGTAGTATGAGAAATGTTGTTTTTTCAAAGATCGATTGTATACTTTGGAAGGAAAATTTCTTCTTTTAGTTAAGAACAGCCTATGTAAGAAGCCACAACCAGCATTAAGGCTTAGTTTGCATTGTAGTTTGGGATGAACATTTACTCAAACGGCCATTTTCGAAAGGTTTGTTGGGCTAGTGTTCCGGAGACACCCATTTGACCCCCAAATAATGGCACCAAACACCCATCAGGAAGACAAGCCGTTTGGCTCCCCCATTGTATTTGGCATCAAATGGAGTCCCGGATGGAACATTACCGCAATCCAAACTGGCCCTAAGGTTGGCTTTTAGGCTTTAGCATTGCTGCTGCTTTACGAAAAACAGCAGCAGTTTTTGAAAGCAATCTTCCCCTGCTTTAAGAAGCTGCAGAAAACCTTAACTGTCTATAAAAAAAAAGCAAAATCTGGTGTCACCAAACAGTTTTTGCTAATGCTTTTAATAAAGTATGCAAAAACAGCCTAATTAAACAGGTACCAAACCCCTAGATCAGTTTGTTTTGGTAGTCAATAGATCAGACTAACAGTTAGTCGCATGTTGTGAGTGGAAGCTAGTCACATGTTGTGAGTGGAAGCATTCAACGGTAAGCAATTCTTCCTTTTATGTTATTCTGGAATAAAAATTTGATTATTGCTGGGAATATGAAACTACCTTTCTGATTAAGATTGCCTTTTAAGTTAACCTTTTATACTTCTCTTTACATCGACGTTTCCTTTCTTCTCATTTATATCTTACCATCTTCTTGCTGCTAAACCAATCAGATAAACCAACACAGCTACTTGTTTTCTATTCAAGAAAGATATGGGAACTGATGACATTTATTTTTGTAGTTTCCATTGTAGCTTCTGCTAGCAGAACACACTGTTAAACCTTACATAGTTACATGTACTGACACCAGTCTCCTTATTTTGATCATCTTTCTGGCATGCACTGGTGGCAGAAAACACATCATTTTGGAATGATTTCTTTCATTTTAGTTGTAACTCATGTTTTGTAATTGAGAAAATCTATTGATTATGTTGGGCTGTTTTTTTAACTTCGCATCTTTTTTCTTCCTTTTTGATTGTACAGGGCTCCAAGAGCAGCTGACATGATACTTAACCTCACCATCGCAGATAATGGCGCATCACTTACTGTTTGATAGAGGCCAAGTTGTGGTTAAATGCTAATGTACTTTTGTATGACCATGAGGGAGACTTGCAATACTTTTTCAAGCATCTCTGGATAGAGCATGTTATGTTTTTTCTTTTCTTATGCAGCAAATATGGATCCTAGCTAAGCAATATAATTCATTAAGGAACATTACACTAGCACTTTGTAATAATCAGGTAACTATACTGATTGATGTGAAAAATGGCGAAACATTGTTGAGGAAGTAATGTGAAATTCTGCAATGCTTCCTTGGCACATGTGCATCCTTGACTTGGTGGAAGAAGTGCTTCAATTTTCTTTAATGTGAAGACCATCCAATCTCAGTTATTTAATTGATGTTTCAAAGATCTTTTGGCGTTTGTATTTTGCAGTATCTTGAGGTGAAATGGTTCTTAATGTCTGGCTTGATCGACCCGTCGAACTCAAGAAACTTGCAGTTTTTCTTGTTGCAAGAGCATGTTCCTGGAAAATGCAGGAATCCATGAGTCTTTTTTAGAGAGCATTAGTTGTTTTAAGCAGTGGGACTGGTAATAGACGGTTCATTTTTTCTTGTAAATATTTTCTCAAGGAAAGATAGGAAATTAGACATGTACTCTAATTAGTTCACTAGTAAACTCAGCTTGTCATGGGTTAAAGAAGGATATCTATATCTATCTAGTATCTATAGAACAGACTTAGTAGAAATTTTATGAAGATGAAGATCAACATCACAATTAATTTTGTTTGGGCATGCAAACATGAATTTTCTGGGCATACTTGAATATCGTACAAATCTAAACAGTGCTTCACTGAGAGGTGAGCATCAATTGCTGCAGATACAAGAGACTAGTAAATACCCACTAGGAACATGTACACAGGAGCAGAGGATGGTCTCTCTCATTCCCTAGGCAAAGAGATTCTTAAGGAAGAGAAACTATTTTCTCCAAAGAGAGTAAATGGTTAGAGACTTGTTGGAACCATAGTTTGCAGTATATATCGATCCGATATGGCTGATACTGATATGGTATGGCATGTTCCGATCCGATATTCGATACTGATCTATATCGACTTTGAGGGTCTCTTTTTACGTTCAATTCGGTAAAAAAAATTGAAGGAAGAAGACAAATCAGCAATGGTGTAAGGTTGTGAAAGCATGTAAAAGAAGAAAATTTATTTATCGCTTGTAAACCAATCAACAAAGACGATTACTATTTTGTTCAATTTCAAAACTATTAAGAAACAACACTGGAAATACCTTGAAGTTATGCATTGCTCTTTCAGGTGCTACTTAACTACCATAAAAAAAACAAAAAATAAAAAACTTCCATCCCATCCCTATAAGAACCAAAACTCACCATCACCAGAACCAACACAAAGCGGCTCAAAAATGGATGCAAATAAGTGGATGACTTCTACTTATGCTGCAACAGCTTCTCGTCCTCGCAAACCAACTATCCTGGTGGTGGTGGGGAACCTTCCAACCCAATCGTCGCAAAATATTGATGCATAATTTTTTTAGGATTAGTCTATGATTTTTCTGTATATATTTGCATATAATAAATATAAATATAGCAAATTTGGTCATTTTTTAACCTTGATTTAACTAAAATATTTTCTTCCTTAGTAAACTAAATCATCTCTCTCTCTCTCTCTCTATATATATATATATATATATATATATATATATATAAAAGAGTATTTCTCTCTCCTTACTCATTTACTCATTTCACTCTTTTGCTTCCTTCTTCCTCCTCTCCCTCAAGCTCCCTCTAGCCAAACCTTAGCCCTAGGGAGAAATTGTTGTGACTTGGACCGTGAGAGGTAGAGGCTAGGAGCCACCCAAGGCAAGTATATCTTGCTCAACGGTGAAGCCTTGATTTTTGGATTTTTTGTATATATGTTGTTTTAAAAATGTGTGTTTGATGAAAAATGTTCCCCGTGTGTTCCTCATCATTTTTAGTTATTGAAGATTTTGATTTTGATTTGTATATTTGAGTATATCTGAATTTGAAGTTTAGGATTTTTTGGATTCTATGTGTTTTTCGTGGTTTTGATCTACTAAAAATTTGGTATCTTAGAAAATAGTTTTTGTGGTTGATGTAGCACTTTATTTCGAGCATTTTGGCTTTTGGTTCACTTGATTTGGAGTTAAATGGAGTTTTTATGAAGAAAACAAGTTTTCGAATTTTTGGAGTTTTTCCATGAAGTTTGTGTTGTTTTGGGATGAAAGAGTTCCATGCGCCCAGCTTTATGTGCCCCTTCCAGCATGTCGCCTATCTTGTTAGGCGCATGACTGTCTCTGCATATGAGCCCCTAAGTTGAAAGCACAGAACACTGAACTCATGAGATTTTTCATAGAGCTAGGGCTCATGCGGCTATAAGCTCATGCGGCCAGTTGTCATTTGACTTAGAAGCGACATATGTGTCCTTTTCTTGCACGTCTTTTCGTGTATGCACCTTTTTATGATTTTACCTTTTCTCTCACGTATTTTATTGTGCGTCACATCAATCACTTTATGTCACTTCTCTGACACGCACTGATGATCCATTGCTTAGCACTTGTCCCCAAGAGTGGACTTTGTTTTGTGCATGCGCCCAATTTATCCATGTAGCCAGTTGGTTCATGCGACAGCTCGTCCATGCGGCGGCCTTAGGACTGACGTATAATTATACTCTGCTGGTGCACCATTTTATATTCACTAGCTTCATGATCATATGTGGTATGTAATTTATGATACCTTTTTACTTTCATATATGATATACTCTTGTACTTGTGTTGATGGATTGAGATACTAGAAATTGTCGGCCTTAGGACTGACGTCATAGCATGCTAGAGTTCACCCATTTGTCTTCTAGACAATCTTAGCACATTGCGGCTTACTTCGGTATTTTGCAAGGTATGGTTGGCCATGTCAGTCCTCGTATTTACCCAATATTCTGGAAACGGGGCGTGGCACTACCTAACTTTTCATTTGCCCATTTTATGTAACAATTATAATTTTTTTTATTTTGGATATATCGTTGTTGATATCGATGGGTCGATGTCCTCCCATGATGCTCTATCATATGCTACTTCACTAACTTATAAGTAATAATCATATAATATTTACATATAGATATAGATAATATGCCACATAATTGTTAAAAATGGAACAACTCTAACAACAATAAAGAACATTCGATCGTCCTGTTCACAAGAATTACAATTTCCTTTTTCTCCACAAAAACACATGTTACACAATCAAGCTTGGCGGTGTATCCTATAATGTTCATTTCAAATAGGCTATCATGTTTTTTGTCACCCCCCACACATACTCCATTTTCAAAAATATTCCATGTCAGTGTCAGTGTCAGTGTGTCAGTGTCAGTATCAGGATAATTAAGGTGTGTGTCCATGTCAATGTCGGTGAGGGTCCGTGTTAGGATAGTTATGGTTAGGGTTTACCTGACCGAGGAGGAGGCTTGACTAACTGGAGAGCCGATAGGGGGAACGTCGAAGGGGGTGGGGAGCTGGAGCACAGGGAAAGGAGGGGAGGAGCCGAGGGTCGCCGGAGGGGAGGAGTCGCGCGGTGGTGGCGATAATGGTGATGATAATGGTGATAAAGATAGCTGTGGTTGTCACGCCCCAGTCCCAAAATACATAGGACCAGAAATACGTAAGCATGCCAACCGTATGTATATGACTACTTCAATATATGAAAACTATAACACATATGTACGCTGTAATATGAATAATAATTCACAAGTGATATATAATGTCTCAAGTCACAGGTAATACTAATCTCATCCACATCACAAGTCAATAAATAAACTAAGCAAATAGATCAAAATGATCGTCTGAAATATCCAAAGAAACTAAGTAGTCGGGTGGAGACAAATCCACTACCAACTAGAATATGAAAGAAAAATATAATGAGTATATCATCCAATGATAAGAGAGGCTCGAAGGAAAGACCTCATCGAAAGAAAATAGAGTAGCAAGTCCTGATTCGTGCTCCTGCGAATAATCATGATCGTCTACACCTGGAAAGGGATCAAGTCCTCAGAGGAACGTAATTAGATATATATAAGCAAGCTATATAAACTGCAGTAAGTAAATAAATATGCAAATGGGTTTTTTAACCACTTATTGTGCAATTTAGAGGACAACCTTCGTGCGTATAAGTGAGATTATTGGCTCATGTAATAGCAAGGTATCTCATAATAATATCATCACACCAAGTTCCATCCGGAGACTTGGCTCACCGATTTAGATATCTCATACACATAATCATTGTCTTCCCCCACATCCCCGTACTGACCAAGTCGCATACACACCATGTCCAGTGTTGCAACTGTATGAGTCTCTAATACACTAATCATAACAGTTATGTTCTAACCGTTGCACGTTCCAAACGTATCGAAGGCCAAACGAATACGCCAGTTCGTGTCATATAATGAAACATCGTGTCATGTGGGCCAAAGGAGATATAAAAATATCCCACAATTGGGAGGTAGTCTTCTAAAACTAAGTCAACATGCATATAAATAATAAAAACTACGAAAGACGATAAACACCATCGTTTTCACCCAAGTCAAGCTTAGACACAAAGTTTATATAAAAATAATTTATGCAACAATAAAATAAAAATGCTGAAATAAAAATAAACTGACAATAGATATAGCAAGGTATCTTTCCTGTTGTCCGAGCAGAGTTTAGATAATGTCCTGGCAGTGAATATGTCAAGTCAACAATAGCACAAAAAGAGGAAGATGTATAAACGTCTCCGGATGCTGAAATAAATATCACCAATATTTCTAGAATAAGCGAGATATTCATAAAATACTACCATTTCGTCCAATTTAGATACAGGGGCAAAACAGTAATTTTGGGCCAAAACAGAGTCCACATGTGAGCCACTTTACACCGAAAAATATGTCAAGGTCAAAGGTCTCTAAATAGGATAAATTATAGGTCAAACAAATCTTAAACGACGATAAGAACTCAACGGTATATCCAATTTTGGATTCCGGTGAGCCGATCACAAAATCACTCGTTAAGTCAAACCGTGGGACCCGCGAAACGGCGATTCGGTCAACATTTTAGAATTGCATAAAACTTGGGTCACAGGATCAGCGTGATACCACGGATCTTTTGTCGTAAGTTTTGTCGCGTTCCGATGAGCGATCACAAACTATTAGGATATTTTACAAAATGCCGATAAGGGAGACTTTTGACCGATACAGGTTGATTACGGCGTACATATAAGTCCAAATCAACTTTCGCGAAAGCCCACATGTCAGGATATACCATACCCGTCTTTCGGAGCAACTGGTACATGACGAGATGGTCCCGTTTGGCAGGACACACTCCGTATCGCAAGTTTTTGGGTTTTGGAAAACAGATTTTTGGTCGTTTTGGAAATAGAATAATTTGGCAAATAAAGCAATGAACATAAATAATCTTGGTTATGTTATGAATAAGTACTTTCAATTGGATTTTAAAAATATTGAACGAGTTTGTAGGAAACTGGACGCGAACAAGGGTACTTGGATTGATTTTCTGAACTATTTTGAAACAGTTTTTCGTCCAACTTTGGATCAATTTTTTTCTAAACCAGGACACCAAAACTCGTCCCGCTTGGAAAAAATCCTGGAGGGTCGTGTTGTGAGCGTGTACGAAGAAACCGTACAAATTTTTTTGCGAAGATGAGGAAGAAATTCAACCTGGAAGTAGGAGGGTGGTGGCATTTGTTGCTGCTGTTGCTACTGCGGATGCTGTTTCCATCCGTGCGCGCGAGGTGCTACGGCGGTGGCCATGGGGTGCATCGGGGGTCAGGGACAGGGGTAGGCTTAGGACTTAGGGTTAGGTTTTTGTCGATTCCTTTATATATATATATATATATATATATATATATATATATATATATATATATATATATATATAGAGACCCGGAGGAAAGGCTGGGGTAGGTTTAGTGATTATGATTAATTATTTAATTAGTTTAGGTTTTGATTAGTTAAGGTTTAATATTACTTCCTTTTCTTTTTCTTTTTCTTTCTAATTCTTTTCTTTTCTCTTTTCTTTTAATCAATAATTAATATCTATATATTTATTTACATATATGTTTATATATATAGGTGAGGTTATAAAAAATAAAAAAAAGGATATATTGTACATGAATTGAAATCTAGGAAAATTTATAATACTTTAACAAAGGATTTTAGAATAGGAAGAATTAGTTTTGTGAAATATTTATAAACAAATATTTATATAAGTAAATATATCAAGAATTATTTTCTAATTAGCTAAAAAAATAATCTAATTTTTTTTTCAACAATTAAATATAAAATACTTAAAAATTGTAAATTAAAAATTAGGGTGTTTACAATCTGCCCAAATTATAAGAATTTTATTCTCGAAATTAAAAATAAGGTGTTTCCAAAAATAAGAGAAGGCAAGATGGTAAAGAAAGGTCAAGTACGAGATATCGTACCTCAAACTCGGGAAGAGGATGCGAAAATCATGTATTAAATCCTAAGGGCCTGTTTGGTCTGCTTAAGTAAGGTAATATGACACGAATAAGTTTTAGTAAAAGGAGAACTTGCACATGGAATCGAGGATACAATATGGGAGATGAGTAACCCAAGAGAGCGAGGTATTGATAGAAAAGAGAATACAACAACAACTACTACTACTACTACTACTACTACTACTACTATTGTTACTCGTGTCATCTACCCATTCCATAGGTATGCCATCTAGTTAAAATATTATCATTTCCTTATAGCTGCTAAGTCACCATATATATATATATATATATATATATATATATATATATATACAATTCTACATCTATCTATACTCCTACAATCCCGTATCATAGTGAGGTATATAGATATAATACTATCCATGTATCAAACTTTTATCAAGCACGAGCGTTCGTATTTTCGAAATAGGAAAATACGAGAAACAATGATAGTGATCTTAAGGGGAATGAACGAGTACAATTACGAAGGTCAAGGGAGATAATCAAATTTAATAAGGAAGTTGTTAAATAACTATGGATTGAGATCCTATCTTGGTCAATTCCTATTCGTAAGCTCATATCGGTACAGTTTCTTAACCGATATGATATGTTCTGACCAGTCTAGGGGGCAAGTATATTCGTCTAATAAACTGTATCAACTATATCTCAATTCACATAATAAAATCTCACGTGGGAACCAAGTGCATTAATGTTGATCAGACAATAATACACCGATGTCACATGAATAAAAATACCAAGAAAGACAATATATAATAAAGTTGGACAGACCTTAAAATAACTGTCCGAATAAGCTCATGACAAGAAAAAGCTTGCAAAACTAGGCTATACAATGGGATAGGTCAAACAAGAAATTAAAATAATAATAAATAATGATGAATGTAAATAGATTAAACTCATTAAGAATCTAAAAGACGTTTGGTGTTTGTGACTCTACATTTGCCATACTAACTTCTTGTCTAAGTCTCTAGTTGACCAATTAGAATATGGACCTTTAAAACTCTACAGTCTAGGTAACCCTATCTTCTTACACTAGCATATATTCAGTGTCATTCACTAATACTTTGTTAATGGGTCATAAGGACAATGAGATACTAGGTTGTGAGACATGCTACCCAACTTAAAAGAGTTCAACTAATAGTATAATTGACCCATGGGAATATATGCCTAGTACAAGTCACCTTCATAACCTCTATCAAGCATGGAGAAAGGATAATATTGACGTTATGAAATGATCAAGCAAGATGCAGTTCAAGCAGTCAAATAAGAATTCGAACGAAATCAAGGGAGATGATCAAGTAAGTGGATGAGATTCTATACTCTAATCCTATACGCAGGCTTGCTCGGTACAGTAACGTAACCGAAGCAATATATTCTCGACCTGCATGGGCCACCACAAAAATATATGATGCCCCCGTCCCAAAACACGTAGGATCAGGAATACGTAAGCATGCCGGCCGTATGTATATGGCTACTCCAATATATGGAAACCATAACACATACGTACGATGTAATATGAATAATAATTCATAAGTGGTATATAGTATCACAAGTCACAGGTAATACTAATCTTATCCACATCACAAGTCAATAAATAAATTAAGCAAATAGATCAAAATGATCGTCTGAAATATCCAAAGAAACTAAATAGTCGGGTGGAGACAAATCTACTACCAACTAGAATATGAAAGAAAAATATAATGAGTACATCATCTAATGATAAGAGAGGCTCGAAGGAAAGATCTCCTCGAAAGAGAATAGAGTAGCAAGTCTTGATCCGTGCTCCTGCGAATAGTCATGATCGTCTACTCCTCAGAGGGACATAATAAGATACATAAAAGTAAGCTATATAAACTGCAGTAAGTAAATAAATATACAAATGGGTTTTCTAACCACCTAATGTACAATTTAGAGGACAACCTTCATGCATATGAGTGAGATTGTTGGCTCATGTACATATATTAGCAAGGTATCTCATAATATAATATCATCACACCAAGTTCCATCCGAAGACTTGACTCACCGATTTGGATATCTCATACACATAATGATTGTCTTCCCCCACATCCCCGTACTGACCAAGTCGCATACACAACATGTCCATGTTGTAACTGTAAGAGTCTCTAATACACTAATCATAAAAGTTATGTTCTAACTGTTGCACGTTCCAAACGTATCAAAGGCCAGACGAATACGCTAGTTCGTGTCCTAGAATGAAACATTGTATCATGTGTGTGTCATGGCCAAAGGAGATATAAAAATATACCACAATTGGGGGGTAGTCTACTAAAACTAAGTCAACATGCATATAAATAATAAAAACTACGAAAGACGATGAACACTGTCGTTTGCACCTAAGTCAAGCTTAGACACACAATTTATATAAAAATAATTTATGCAACAATAAAATAAAAATGCTGAAATAAAAATTAACTGATAGTAGATAGCAAGGTATCTTGCCTGGTGTCCGAGCATAGTTTAGATAATGTCCTGGCAGTAAATATGTCAAGTCAATAGTAGCACAAAGAGAGGAAGATGTATGAACGTCTCCGGATGCTGAAATAAACATCATCAACATTCCTAGAATAAACGAGATAGTCATAAAATACTACTCTTTCGTCCAATTTGGACACAGGGGCAAAACATTAATTTTGGACCAAAGCGGAGTCCACATGTAGGCCACTTTACACCAAAAAAATGTCAAGATCAAATTTCTCTAAATAGGACAAATTATAGGTCAAACAAATTCTAAACGACGATACGAACTCAACGGTATGTCCAATTTTGGATTCCGGTGAGCCGATCACAAAATCACTCGTTAAGTCAAACCACATGACCGACGAAACGGTGGTTCGATCAACCTTCTTTGAATCGTGTGAAACTTGGGTCACAGGACCAACATGATACAACGAATCCGTTGGCTCAAGTTGTAAACCTCCTAATTTTTCTGGAATTTTTAATTTAGATTTTTCATAATTTTCTGTAATTTTTTGGAATTTTTCTGTAATTAAAACTAAGGTATTTTATAATTAAATAATTTTTAAATAATGTTAATTAATATTAAAATATTATGGAAATAATATTTTATAGTGTAAAATGAAAAATTAGACATAAGGTAATTTTCCGAGAATTTATTGGACCCCGAAAGCATTTTTAAAGCCCTAAAAACTAAGTTTAAATAAACCGAATTAAACCCTATAAATAAACCCGGTTTATTTCCAAAATAAACCAAACCAACCCAGACCCGGTTCAAATGAACCGAACCCAACCTTAGCGAGTCGGGTCGGATCTAAACCCGACCCGAAATCCGCCTACCCGAACCCACACTTAAACATTAGCGGATCGGGCCGGATTCAGATTGAACCCGACCCGGACCCAGACTCGTTAATCCTAATATGAACCCTAACCGGAATCCTAATCTAATCCGCCCGTGTCGGCGCCTATTTAACCCCTCGACGCTGCCGGAACCCTAATCTCTTCCGCCACCCTCCGCCTGACCGTCTTCCCTCGCTGTCTCCGACCCGCAGCGCCCGCTCCGACCACCCAAGCACCCTGCCTAACCTCCTCCTCCTCCAGAACTTCCTCTGCCCGACGAACCTCTCCCCTCGGCTTCGTCCCCGACTACCTCCACTATATCCACCACCTCTCCGCCTTCCTCCTCCTCGCTCCACCGACGAACTCCCCGACGCCCTGAACCCTAACTTCCCTCCTCCTTCCACCGTCTCCTCCCCTCGACCCGCCGCTTGACCTAGCCACCGCCTCCCATTCTCCTCCAGATCCAGCCCCGGCCTCGATCACGACCCCGCAGAGCCCTCGCCTCACCATCTCCGCCTCGCCGCCTCGCCGTGCCCTGCCCAGCCGAGCACCACCACCATCACCCCCTTCCCTCGACGACCCCCTCCGCTCGAGACCTGCCGTCCCCACAACGCCGCCCCGACAGCACCCTAGTGCCGGCCGCCTGAGCACCAACCCCTCCGCCTCCGGCTGAACACCCCGCCCCGAGCCGCCTTCCTCCGGCGAGTCTCCCCCAGCAGCACCAGAACCCTAACCCTAACCCTAGCTACAGTACACTGACACCGTGTCGGTGTGTCGTGTCGACTCGCGGACACGGAGAAACCTCGTTCCACGGAGCCCTGTTCAGGTAACCCGTTCTCTCTCCTCGTTGCTCCATTTTTTGTTCCGTCAGTTGTGACGCGTAGGCTGTGTAACCCTCTCGATGCCCGTGCAACCCGCTCGGTGCATCGCGTCCTGTGGTGATCGCAAACCGCGATCCAAAACATGAAAAACAATACCCCATTTTTCTCCGGAACTGAGTACGCTCCGCCAAACGGGACGACTTGGTCGTGCTCGGTCTTCACCAAAAGGTGCGCGCCATTGATACGGACGTGCGAGATTTCGCAGAAGTTGATTTGGATGTGCATGCACACCGGAATCAACGTGTATCCGCCGACAACGCCCCGTATTCGCCTATTTTAGAACTCGTTGCAACTTTGTGTACACACGTCGGATCGAAACAAAACTTATACCATCGGACTCGTAGCAATACGCTGGTCATGTGACCCAAGTTTGGTTCGATTCTGAGAACGTTCACAAAATCGCGTATCGTGGGTCCCGCGGCTCCACTTAACGGGCGATTTTGTGATCGGCTCATCGAAATCTAATTCTGGAAGTTTCGTTGGATTTGTATCATCGTTCTGGACTTGTTGACACTAAGTTTGACGAATTTGGAGACCATTGGTTCTGACACATTTTTCGGTGCAAAGCGGCACACATGTGGACCCCGCTTTGACCAGAAAATGTGATTTTTGTCCTTGTGTCCAAATTAGACTCAAGGACAGGCATTTCTAGCTATTTGATATTTTTTGAGCTTGTTGGTGATATTTATTTTAGCCTTTGGAGGAGTACCTGCAGGATCCACTGATACAGGGACAACTGTTGGTATATTCAAACCCCAAGCAAGTGTACCTTGCCAATTCTTGCAGTTCTTGTTACATATTTTTTGTCTTATTTATATATTGTACATGCTTGACCTAGGACCGTGTGACTTACTTAGCGTCCGATTAATAGTCGGGTGCCAACCCCGTACGCGGAGTTGTGTTCGTCATCTAGACATGGACATCGTGACCCTTTACATTCTCGTACTTGTCTTATCAAGTACATTATACCCAGGACACTTGACACTATTCATGAGACGGAATTTTCCTGAGATATTCACCGTGATTCTGTATAGGATACAAGTTCATGACATATACAGTTACATGCTTAAATTTTATCCTGACTTGTTGTATTAGTTATGGTCTTGCGTGACATGGACATGTACATCGTGAACTGTGACATGAGATTACATTGGGTGGGAAGAGTATTACCATATCAAAGGCTGGTTATATTATATATATTGTCATCTGGAGGTGTCTTAGTCTCTGACACAGAGCTTTGGCACAAGTTCTGGCCCTTCGAGAGAATACTGCTATGGGTTTCCCCGACACAGAGCCTATAGTAGTCTCAGCCCGAGTATGGCTAAAACTCTCATTTGCATATCACTTAGCTGGTTATATAGTTTACCCTATTGTTTCATTTATTGCTGCACTGATTTTATTTTGGCATGAGTTATTTTTTACCTTGCTATGTCCCCTGAGGATCTGGATCCGGATTATGTCCCCAGGATTAGCAGACGAGATCTATCCCGAGATATACGGGACCGGAGCATTAGCAGAAGCAGGAATAGGTGCATACTTCTCGGAGCAGAACCAGGAACCCGAGGACGAGATCGTGCCAGAGGACTTCTCCTGAGTATTGGCTTATTGTACTCAGTATTTCTACTTCTAGTTACTTTATTTCTGTCTATTGCATTGATGTATCAGACTTATTCTCGGGTTGTTCCCCGAGACACTTTTATTGAGATATGTTAGTTTATATTTATTTGCATTTATTCTGGCATTTGATCTGTGATTATCTGTTGTGGATGAGATTAGATTAGACTGTGACTTGTATCATTGGACCTACTTATTATTGTATTACAGCTTAAGTATGTCCCGATGGATCCATTAAATTGGGTTTGTCTATCGGTGTGTGCTGCTGGCCATTGCCACGTGGCTAGTCCCTCGATATTTTAGGACTGGGGCGTGACACAAGTTTTATCGCGTTCTGATAAGCGATCACAAACTTCTAAGATATTTTGCAAAAAATGATACGGAGGACTTTCGACCGATACATATTGATTCCAGCGTGCACACAAGTCCAAATCAACTTTTTTAAAATTTTAAACATTAGGATATACCATACACGCCTTTCGATGCAACTGGTATGCGATGAGATGGTCCCGTTTGGTGGGGCGCACTCCGTATCGCAAGTTTTTGGGTTTTGGAAAACATGTTTTTTGGTCGTTCTAGAAATAGAATAATTTGGCAAATAAAGCAAACTAAGAAAAAAAATAAAAGAACATAAATAATCTTGGTTATGTTGTGAATAAGTTCTTTCAATTAGATTTTAAAAATATTGAACGAGTTTGTAGAAAATTGGACGCGAACAAGGGTACTTGGATTGATTTTCTGAACTGTTTTGGAACCGTTTTTTGTCCAACTTTGGATCGATTTTTCTTCCAAACCAGAAAATTAAAACTCGTCCCACTTGGAGAAAATCCTAGAGGATTGTGTTGTGAGCATGTACGAAAAAACCGTACGAAAAATCATGCTATGATGAGGGAGAAATTCAACCTAGAAGTAGGAGGGTGGAGGCGTTATTGTTGTTGTTGTTGTTGCTGCGGATGCTGTTTCAGCGCGCGCGCTTGGTGCTCCGGCGGCGGTGGCTAGGGGGTGCGTCGGGGGTCAGGGAAGGGTTAGGCTTAGGACTTAGGGTTAGGGTACTTTTGTCGATTCCAATATATATATATATATATATATATATATATATATATATATATATATATATATATATATATATATATATATATATAATGCGAGAGAGAGAGAGAGAGAGAGAGAGAGAGAGAGAGGGGGGAGCGGATCACGGTCGGGGGGAAGGCTGGGGTAGGTTTAGTAATTAGGATTAGTTGTTTAATTAGTTTAGATTTTGATTAGTTAAGGTTTAGTATTTCTTTTTCTTCTTCTTTTGCTTTTTCTTTTTCTTTCTAATTATTTTCTTTTCTCTTTTCTTTTAATCAATAATTAATATATATATATATATATATATATATATATATATATATATATATATATATATATATATATATATGAGGTTATATAAAAATACAAAATGATATATTTGTACATGAATTAAAATCTATGAAAATATATAATACTTTAACAAAGGATTTTAGAATAGAAAAAATTTAGTTTTGTGAAATATTTATATAAGTAAATATTTCAAGAATTATTTTCTAATTAGCTAAGAAAATAATCTATTTTTTTTTCAACAATTAAATAAAAAAATACTTAAAAATTGCAAATTGTAAATTATGGCGTTTACAGTGGTGATGATGATGTTGATGATAGCCGTAGGGGAGGAGCACGGGGAGAGGAGGGGAGGAGCACGGGGTTGCCGGAGGGAGGAGCTGTGTGGTCGAGTTGCCGGAAGGGAGAGCTCGTCGGGACATTGAAATTTGGAACAAAAATTTGGTAATAAATGTGGGAAAATGTAATCTGAACCCTACATGAAAATAATTTAGCGACGTCACAAATTGACGTCACTAAACGTCGCAGTTACTAAAAATTGGCGACGTATATTACGTCGCTAAATGTCACTGTTATTAAAATAAATTAGTGATGTGCAATACTTCGCCAAACGTCGCTATTTTTAAAATAAATTGGTGACGTATATTTAACGACGTCACTAAACGTCGCTGTTTACAAAAAAATAGTGACGTTCAGCGACTCCTAGCGTCGTCTGTTCCCATACTACAAACAGTAGTCGCTGAACATCGTTAAACGTCGTTGTTTGCGACATCTTTTAGTGGAGTCTCTCAATTTACATAAATTAGCGAAGTTTAGTTCTGATGTCGGTAATAACGTTGCTAATTGGCCGAATTCTGGTGGTGGAGTGACTGCATCTTCAAACTTGACAGAATCATACTCATCAAACATGAAGTATGCTCTATCTCGATTAGCATATAATCAATTAGTACATAATTGTTATATTTTTGGTGTATTCTGATGGTTTGATATGGATTTTTTTTTTAACATGAGAAATGGTGTAGGAAAGGAATATGAATTTGATGGTGATGGTGCAGAATAGGATGGTGGTGATGTGGTAGGTTGAGGCAAACTTGGTGCTTTGTGCCTTCATCTTCAAACACCATAGGGATCCTGCCTTGGGTTTTGTTATCTTCATTCACATTTCAATACCCAATGAAGATGCATATAATGCCTTTGCCATCTAAGCTTCTTTTATAGTTGTTGATGGTGTTATTGTTTTAGATTAAGTTCTTATGTTTTGTTTTGTAAGATAAACCTCTAATATAAAATATAAATAGATGTACATGTAGCTCACGAAGAGAATCAAGAAAAATAAATAAAAAGAATTTCTATTTCTTCAATCATAGTAGAAACTTTTTTTTCTCTTCCAAACATTTTTCCCCCCTCTCTAAATAGAGTTTACAGGTGATATTATTATTAAGCCTATCAGAGTATATTACAAAAGCATTACTTTACAACATATACAATCAAAACTGAAATCATTTACATTTTCTCTGGGATTTATGAGGCTGAGTTTAAGATATTTAACATGCATGGTCATATTGGATCACAGCTAATTCTTTGGCGAAAGAACGTCAAATACTCATTTTAGAATCTTAGATTCCCACTGGTTTCAATTGACTTGCTGAGAATGTTAAATACTCACTTTAGAATTTAAGATTCCTACTGGTTTCAAACTTACTGTACTGTGTACTTACTTAAAAGAAGAGGTTCACAATTTCCACTCTATTGCTCTTTTTGTACAAACACCATGACTCTCATCATCCTTCTGATTCACTTCACAGTTCTATTAGTTTGGCAATCTGCTTCTATAGCCTCAGCTGCCGAAAATGGATTCACTCTGGAGCTCATACACCGCGACTCCGTTGAGTCCCCCCTCTATCCTGGAAACCTCACCGAACTCGAGAGGATCCAGAGGCTGGTCAGCTTCTCCGGACCTAACTACGTCGTCGAACCGGGCAACCTACGCCCTATCGTCACCGCTGACCGCCTCGCGTACATGGTGAAAGTCGCCATCGGCAGCAACCATGTGGGACTTCATTTTTTGATTTCCCTCACCAGTGGGCTCTCCTGGACGCAGTGCGCGCCGTGCGACCCGTGCGTCCCCCAAGAAGGGCCCATGTTCGCACCCGGTGCATCTGCAACCTACTTGCCTATTCCGGGCAGCCACCCTTCTTGCATGCCCCCAGATTTTCATCCTCGCGGAGATACATGCGAATTCGTTCACGTGTAAGTTCTACCTAGACAAATATGGTAGCAGCTCTGCTGTCCCCTTCTTATTCTGTCCAATCCTGTCCTCCCCCATCTATTACATGTGGGCCAAATTAATGTGCTACAGGCTTTATTGTGCTCATGATCTAGGTTGTCTAATATAGTTTTTGTCCTTGATAAGGGACCAAGGCAACACCCAAGTTACTAAAGGGATTGTTGCGCACGAGACGTTTACGTTCGCGTCGAGCATCCCGGGCAGGACCGAGTCGATCCCAGGAGTGCTCTTCGGTTGCGCTCACCACCTGAACTGGCCCCCTGAAGGCCACAACCGGTTGATAGGCGGGCTGCTCGCCGGAGTCGTTCGGGGCGCAAATTGCTGCTCGTACCGGGACGAGATTCGGGTTTTCGTATTGCCTGGTTGACGCACCTAGCCGAGGATTCAGCTACCTGCACTTTGGCAAAGGCATGAGAATAAGGCGAGCGTCATTTAAAGTGACACAGTTGTTTCTAAGAGATGACCTACTTAACTACTACTATGTTAAGTTGTTGGACATCAGCGTCGGCGGCCAGCGCCTCCACCTCCCGCCGGGGTCATTCAGGATCCCCGGCACCGCCGACAATTTCGAAGGCTGCGCATTGGATATAACGCAATGGGTGACGCTGTTGGCCAGGCCGGTTTACGCTGCGGTCAGGAACGCGATCGTGACACGCTTTAGTCGATACCCGGAGTTTACGATCTCCGACGGAGCGGACATGGGCGGTCTAGACCTTTGCTATCACTATGACCGATGGAGGAGGATATCATACAAAGCATTGCCCACAATGGAGTATCACTTTCAGGAGAGTTCGCTTGAGGTTGTCGGGAGACACTCAGTTGCTTTCCATCCGAACCGCCCGAAGTTTTGTGTCCTGATGAAGCCGACTCCGGGTGTCACGATCATCGGTTCTGCACAGCAGCAGCACACCCGCTTCGGGTTCGATGTTTCGAACAAACAACTCTGGTTTACTGCTGCAAATTGCTCGCAGCGTGCTTGATCTTCTTAAAACAAACAACTCTGGTTTAACATATAGAGCAAATTTGCTTGTCTACATGTATCTTCAATTGTATTTTATGTTTTTGAGTACTACTCACTACGAGTATTGTCGTGTGTGTGTAATCATTTTTATTCTTTGCTATATCCTAATACCTAAAAACGCTAAGTTAAAAAAAGAATAATTGTATACTTGAGTTATATACCGTCCATAGAATTGACATTTCTAGACTTGAATTGTATGTTGTAAATAATAGAGATACGGTGATGTAGCATAGATTCCAACTCTGAATCTTTTTATAATTATTTATTTATTTTTATTTATTTTATTTTTTAGATAGAGTTGTTAAGAATCCTACTTCATTTATGATCTCTTATTAGGAAAGTTTTATATTTAGTTTTTACTGATTAGGATTAGGTTGTCATAAAAGTCCTATAAATATGTACATTTTGTATCCAATTGCAGAACAACTTTTTAATTAATAAAATTCTCCTTTGAGTTCTGAGATTTGTTCTCTTTTTCTGTTGATCGTGGACTCGACTGTTCCGTGGATTCGAAAGCTCTTCGCCTGAGGTTTTCAAGCAACTTTCGCACGAACCTCTCACCAGGCCATCCGTCAGAGTTTTTGCGGTACCGTTTTGTAGTGCCCTGCTCCGCGTTGGTACTATGTAAATTGCGAACTTGTATACAAATTATTGCTAACTTGTATATCTGCTGCAGGGATAACCGTTCGACGAAGGGTAAGAATAACTGAATAAGTGATGTATTAATTTCTGAATATGCTTAAATTGTGTACTGCCCCTAGACTTGCATGTTTTACTTGATTAAGCTGCTGCCCCTTTGTATAGAATGAATAAGTTCACTAGATATAACTTGTGTTCCTAAAGAGTTAGTATATTGGTGCACGATACATGCTGCGCACTGCACGATAGAACACTGCCCCTACTGTATGCTTGATGGTATCGTAGATGCAAACTGTTTTCAAAGATATATTTTTGAAAAAGTAAACTGACTCTGATCATGTGCTGCATAAAATGAACCTAGGTAAAAGTAGCAAGATCACTGGTAATGTAATATTTTGCCACATGCTTACTTAGTGTTGGTTTTAGAGAATTGCTTCTGTTCGTTGATTTTATACTCACCAGTAATTTTCCCAAAGTGATGATCCCCCCACCAGTTTGCTTGTTCGCAGGTACTGGATCGCTCGTAGAAGCGATAGTCGAGCCTCATCCCCAGGATCCGAAAATCTAGAGTCGATACCTTGAGCCGTATCGAGTTATTTTGAGCTACTTTTGTATATAAGGATGTAATGTATGGAACGATGCCATTGTATTCGAGGGATAGCTTGAGCGAATTGTAATCTCGGCCAAGCGCCGCTTGTAACACATCTTGAATATCAATAAAGAGCTTATTTTTCTTATGACATTGTGTTCTTTACTTTTCTGCAATATTATGCCGCTGCTTCTATCTTGAATATGTTACTTGCCCTTGTTCAAAGCTTTGGCCTTGTGCACGCGTAACTCAGGCTTGCACGACATCACGCCTATGCAAGGATGATCGGTTCTCCAAGGCGCTAAGCGGGGATGATCGATCCCTTGCAAAAATTGAGGTGTGACACATTTCGCTCTCACCAAGCCTAATTATTTCCATACATGTATAAAAATTGAGGAGGAGGAACGTTCCATACATGTATAAAAATAACTTTTTCCTTTCCTTTCTTTATTTTCCTTTTCACCTAAACCTAATTATCAATCCCTAGCCGACCCCTCCCCTATTCCCTGTTCACCTTCTTCCTGCAGCCTCGCCGGCCGGAGCAGTCCCAGCCGTCGACCGGAGCCAGTCCCCCCTGCTCTCCTCCTCGACCTGAGCCTCCACTTCCACTGCCCTCGCCTGAATGAAACACTACCACCACCATTGACATCTCCACCTTCCTCCTCCTCTTCTCTGGCCTGTCCTTCCCCTCCGTCGACTTCATCCCGTTGACGACCGCACCACCATTACAACCATCATCTTCCTCTGCCTGAACCACCCCGCCTCGCCTGGGAACACCCCCGTTCGCCTCGACCTGACCTCCACGTCCTCCTCCTTCGCTTGGACTTCTCCGGACCACCATTACCACCATCACCTCCCCAGCCAATGACTACAGATTCGCCGGCTGAGACCACGACCCCGCAGCTCGCCCCCGCTGTCCGCCACTACCACCCGCACGACGTCCTTCATCTCCACCCCTCTCTGTTCTCTCCTCCTCCGCCTCGCCTGAGCCTGGCCGGAGCAGCACCCGAGCCTCCTCTCCTTCTTCTTCCCGAGCACCATCACCTCCTCCTCTTCCCTGTCCTCTCCTTCCTCCCGGATCATGACCGACCACCACCACCTGCTCCCTGTCCTCCCCCTTCCTGAGCTCCTCCTCTTCGACGCAGCCTCCTCCTTGGCCGGACCTCCCCCTGGCCGGAACAGTAACGTCATCACCATCATTATCTCATTATCACCACCTGTATCATCATCTAATAAACTACCCTAACTATAATTATCATCATCAACACCATTAACACCATCCACATCATCACCATTATCCCCATCATTATCCTCGTCATCACCATCATCCCAATCACCATCCACATCATCACCATTATCCCCATCATCATCCTCGTCATCATCATCCCATCCCTAATCACCATTATCATCATTTCCATCATTATCACCCTAAACACCTTAATCCTTATCATCATCATCCTCATCACCCTCGTCATCGTCGTCATCGTGGACCCGTCACCCTCGCCGAAGATGACCTACAACAGTCACCCCCGATTCCCGTGCCTGTGCACGCTGACCCCGAGTATATTGGATTGGTTCTACACGACTTCCGGAGCAGGATATTGGGACTTTGCAGCTTTCGTGCCAGGCAAGTATACCTTGCCAAATTATTTACAGTACTTTGCATGCTATTTATATTTCTGTATATTCATTGCATGTTTAGTTTTGTTCAGTCATTACTATATATTAGATATGTTGATACACACTTGACACCTAGTATCATAAGAGGACAATCATTAGGCGTATGGTCTTTAACTACTCTGGTAAACTATAGTATCTAGCTCGCACTACGGTAGCGTATCGCGCTGGTCGGTACCCCCGCGGTATGTCAATTTCTGATGTTCTAGACTGGTGTATGAGTTGTGAGATTTAGATCGAGTAGCCTACCCTTGCCCATACGTCGAAAAGCTATCCTCATTTGCATTTATATAGATTGTCTTGTACAACGTACTTATATGTTTTCAAACATTATGCATGTTTACTGTATTCAATTGGCTTGCTTCTATGTATCTTGTTATGTCTCTCTGAGGACCTGATCCCTTGTCCGGCATAGACGACCAGGAGTATCCGCAGGAGTACGGACCCGGACCTGACGCTTTACTTTCTGCCGAGGAGACCTTACACACTGAGTATCATTGATTATCTTTAGCGATGGATCCTTTAGTTGACACTCTTTTATCATCACCTTATTTTATATTGGTGATTTTACTCTTCTGTATCATTTTAGTTTGGATATAGTCATTGGTAGTGGATTTGACTCCACCCGACTATCATTGTTGGATTATTCAGACTCTGTATTCTAGTTTAGTATTTTCTTTCTGTGACTTGTTGTGTGGATGAGATTATTATTCTGTGACTTGTGACAATAAATAAATACCATATATGAGTATTATTTATATTACAACGTACGTGTGTATTATGGTATCCATATATTGGAGTTGCCATATACATACGACTGACATGCTTACGTGTTCCTAGTCCTACGTATTTTGGGACTAGGGTGTGTCACTACCCAATTCTAGAAAATAGGGTATTTTTTATTTATTTGATAAATAGTGGATTGTATTTAATTAATTATATTTATATTTATTTAGTGCTTATTTTATTTTTTTAATGATTGTTTTAGGGTTTTGGCTAGCCTGGACCTATGTCAGACCCTAGTGGACCCATGTCCGACCCAGCCCACACCCTTGTGAGAATTATTTTGGGGCTTAGAATTATTTATTTTATTTTTAAGAGGTTAGTTGGAGAGATTTAGAGCTAGTTTGGGTGCATTTGGAGACCCGGAACCCGAAACCAAGTGAGTAGGGGCATTTTAGGAATTTGGGAACATATGTAAACCCCTTTATACTTCCTTGGCCGATTCCCACAGCAGTCCCCATTCCGTGAGCAGCAGCCCCCTTCCCCCTTTCTTCATTTACTTCTTTCTTCTTCTTCTTCTTCTTCTCCACTTCTTCTTTCTTCTTCCCTCCTTCTCCAAGTAAGTTCTTCTTTACTTTCTTCTTTCTTCTTCCATTCCTTCTCCTTATGCTAGCCCTAACCTTGCTTTTCCCTACCTAGGTGTGAGGAGCTTAGATCTAGTGTGGAAGCTAGATTTGGTGGCTTGGAGCTTGAAGGAGATAATTTCTAGGGGTTGTGAGACTTTGGCCTTGGGATTCCAACTTCCAAGAGGTAAAACCTAACTTTCTCCTTACTAATTATTTTTGTGTAGTGTAATTAGTGTTGTAGAACCTTCCTAGACCCTAACCCTACCCGTAGGAGAAAGTTGGAACTAGTTTGGGTGAGTTTAGAGACTTTGACATTAGGTTTTGTGTCGAATTCGGGTGGAATCCGAATTTGGCCCAATTTTGGATGATGCCCTAGGTTAGACGGACCTAGGTAGACGTTGTCGGATGTCTAGAGGGTGAGTGCGTGTCTCCGTTCGGACACGGGAAGCCGTGTCGCGAAGAAACGGGCGTTTCGGGCAAAATTGGGGTTTTTCGTCGTCGTCGATTCTAAGTGCGTGTGCATTTCTACCACGGACCTAGAATCGACGCGGGACCACTTTTTCTAGGATCTAGACATCGTGTAGAGCACGTGGGTAAATTTTGGGCCAATTTCGAGTTCGTTTGGTGTACGTTTCAGGTGGTTTTCCGAGCCGCGCACCACGTGTTCGTCGAAATGACCGAACGGCCATTTCGACTTGGTTTCCTCGTTTCGGCTTTGTGCGCGCGTTGGGTTAGTATCGGGGAGTGTGTGCTAGAGTTTTCGAGTTATATTTTATATATTTTAGGGTATTGGTGAGTGTCGGGGTCGTTGGGCGTGAGTGGAGCGTGTTGATTGTGTGTTGTTGTGTGTTGTGTTGTGTTAGTGTATATGTGTCTATATATATAAATATATGTATATATTTATATGTATGTGTGTTTATGTATATATATTTATATACATATATGAGTGTATTTATATCTATGTGCTTGTGTATGTATATGTCTATGTATATATATATATGTGTA
This sequence comes from Iris macrosiphon, assembly GCA_036927795.1. NCBI lineage: Eukaryota > Viridiplantae > Streptophyta > Magnoliopsida > Asparagales > Iridaceae > Iris > Iris macrosiphon. The sequence continues at coordinate 184,064,790 of JAYESA010000013.1, forward strand.
TATGTGTAAGTGTGCTTGTGTGTATATGTATATATATTTGAATGTGTGTGTATATATATATATCTTAGAGTGTGTGTGTGTGTATTGATATATATATATATATTTGTATGTGTGTATATATATATTAATATAGGTGTTTATATATATATATATATATAGCTATGTATATATTTGTGTGTGAGTGTGTGTATTAGTGTGTTTGTGAGTGTGTAGGTGTGTGTGTTAGAGAGTGTTTAGAGTGTGTATATATATATCTATCTAGTAGTTATATATATAGTTATATGTGTGTATATATATATATATAGAGAGAGAGAGAGAGAGTGATATATATATATATGTATGTATATAGGTATGTGTGTGTGTGTGTGTTTGTGTGTTGGAGGAGGGGGGGGGGGGGGAACCAACTGCAGCAGGGAGGACAGCAAGCAGCAGCAGCATGTAGAGCAGTAGCAGCAGCAATGCAAAGCGCAGTAGCAGCCAAGAGCAGTAGCAGTACGTGCAGCAGCAGCAGCAGCAAGCTCCAGCATGCGTAGCGAGGGCTAGTGAGGGAGATTGATATATATATATATATGTTGATAGATAGATAGATAGGTAGATGGATGGATAAATAGGTAAGATAACTTATTAGATAGTTAGATAGTTAAATGGCTAGGTAAATAGATAGCTAGTTAGATAAATAGATTAGATACATAGATAGATAGATATATCTATAGATTAGATAGTTAGATAGATAGATAGTTACCTAGATGAATAGGTAGATAGTTAGATCTATAGATGTCTTGATAGGTATATATATATATATTTTAAGAGTTGGGTAAGGTAGTGGGTATAAGTGTATATGTGAGTGTGGATATCTATATACATAGGTGTATAGATACTTAAATATATATATATGGTAGATATCTATATTATCTAGCCTAGATTAATAACTAGGTGCATAATCAATAGCTAGATAGCTAGTTAGAGGGTTTTAGAGCGAAACCTCAATACCTTGAGATACCGAGGTATCTCGATACCTTGAGATATTCAAGGTATTGAGTTTCGAGCAGGGTATTTGAGCATTAGCCTAGGAAATGCTTTAGAATGATTTTTATATGTTTATATATATATATTTACGCGTGCTAGCCTAGGTTTTAGCGGGTTTAGGCGGGGTGCGTGGCCTAGGGCGAGGTATCGGATACCGAGGGTATCCCGGTATCTCGATTAGGCGAGTTTGTGAGTTTAGTAGCTTAATGAGCTCGGTTTGACCTAGAATTTCAGGGGCACCCTAGTTTGACCTAGCTTTGACCATAATTGTCCCCGTTGACCGTAAAAGTCAATGTTTGACCTAGTTTTGGCCTAGAGTTGACTTTTTGGACCCCGGGTTGACTTTTTGACCCGATTTTCACCGGTTTGACCCGTTCGACCTAGAATAGCCCTAGAAGCCTGTTTTTAATTATTTTATATCAGTTTAAATGCTTAGAACCCTGTTTAATTCTGCTTTTTGCATTAGGTCCTTGCGATACCGGTCCGGATCTCGATCCTCATCAGTTGCTCAGGACATCAGGCGAGTACCTACCTCTGATAGTTTCCATTTCATGATAGCGTTTATATCACCTGTTCTAGAACTGTAATACTTGATTCTGACACATTGTTACATGAGCTGGTACTAGTGGATCCCGTCATGAGATGCTATCCCCCTTACCGTGTTCAGCGGGTACTCTATCACGTGTATTTCATCATGTGCTTCGGGTATTGATTCTCATGTGCTATCATGTGCTTCTTGTGCTCTCGCCTTAGTGTGCGCGAGCTATTATCATATACGTAGCGTGTTATGGTTGGATCCAATGGTATTAGTGGGGGAGGGGAGTAGGAGTTGGTTATGTGATCAAAGCCAAACAGTATTCATGTGTATGTCGGTTATGCAACTCACGCATAACGGAGTTATCGTAGTGTTTTTCATGTATAACCTAAGCCGATCACATAAGGAACTTGTGCTCAAGGCACTTAGCTAGTATTCATGTTTCTCACCTGCAGTTACTTTTTTACTACTTGTATTGTTCTCCAGTTTATATTGCAGCTACTTATTGTGCTCCAGCATATATTTATTTTCTGTGCATCTTGATTACTTTTCTATTGCTCGTCATATACACCTTACCATATATTTGGAGTTGCTTTCAGAGTTATGTACTTCGCTCCAGTCCTGACTGGGCATATTTTTTCCAGAGGATCCTGGGGACTATTGCCCTACGTTCTACGGGCCGGGTGTTGACGACTGTTGTGACCCCGTGATCGAGGAGGAGTGCACCGAGGAGACGCCGATAGCACCCTAGTTAGCTAGGTGGGTTTCCTGGGTTGTTCCCAGTATTTTATTTTGGATGACTGTACTTATTCTTTTGATGCTGTGATATTGTAGCTATTTGTGGCCTTGGACTGTATTATTTTGGATTGTCTTGCTCTCTTGGTTCTGTTTCTTTGTTTATATCATATCGTGCTTATATTCTTCCTCTAGATTTTGTGATTGAGATTATTGATATATATATATTGCGTGGTTGCCCTCCTTTTGGAGAGGATTTTGATATATATATTGCGTGGTTGCCCTCCTTTTGGAGAGGTCATGCCGGATTTTTCTGTGAGATATAGATAGATATGGTTGACCTAGAACGGACCTTTACAGCATTCTACCGCAGATTCTGCGACGTAGGCTGGACGTACCCACGGCTCATGCCCGATTTTTGGGTGCGGGTCGTGACACGTTTTTGGTGGTGCCCGGTGCATGTCTGCTTTTTAGGGTTACCTGCAATAGGATATAGGAGATAGGCTGAGAGAGAGTGTGCTCAATCACAACTAGGACCCTTCCTACTTCCTTTTGCTATCTTTAATTTTTATGAAATTGTTTCTTTTATAATATTACTGTCCTTCATTGATGTTATCGTTTCATGCACTATATTGACTTCTTTTGATCTGTGTTCAGGATGCCTCCGAAGACCAGATCTCAGCGCACCGCCCCAGCAGCTGCCACCGAGAGGTCTGCCACCTCTCGACCTGCTCGACTTCCGGCAGCCGCTACCGCTCCACTCGCCACTCCTGCGGTGGAGGGAGCGTCAGTTTCTCTCGGAGATCCCCTTACTCCCATTGATCCGAGAGCCACCCCAGTTGTTCCGGTGGTACCTCCTCCACCACCGCCTGCGCCAGTGGATGCTACGCAGCTGTTCGCATTCTTCCGAGAGATGATGGATGCGCAGCACCGTCAGGCAGATGTTATGAGGATGGGCATTGAGAATGCTCATCAGGTGGCTATGACAGCGGTCGACAGAGTGGCTCAGATCCAGCCACAGCCAGAGTAGGCTCAGTATCCTAGGCCGGGTACCATCATCGATTTTTAGAGGATGCGACCTAAGGAGTTTCGCGGCACAGAGGGGATCCTGTACGCCGACGACTGGATCGAGCATATAGAGGGCATCTTCAGGCTGGCGATGATCCCAGCCAGCATGCAGATAGAGGCAGCGGGCAGCCAGATGTTCGACCTTGCCCTCACTTGGTTCCGCACGGATACGCGGATAGCAGCTCCAGGATTGACTTGGGAGGCTTTCAAGAAGCTTTTCAAGGAGAAGTTCTTCCCGGACGTGGCTCTCAGTGCCTTAGAGAGTCAGTTCGAGGCGCTCGTCCAGGGGAGTATGCTAGTAGATGAGTATGCAGCGGAGTTCTGCCGTCTGGGCAGATTTGTTGAGGGGTTGTCTGAGGCAGCGAAGGTGCGGAAGTTCCGCAAGGGCTTGGTCATGGCGGTCAAGTCCTTGACTAGGAGCGACCGCGAGGCGACCTTCGAGCAGATTGTCAGCGACGCACAGAGAGCCGAGGATGACATAGAGCTGAAGACAAAGAGGGGCAGAGATGCTTCAGGAGCAGGTAGCAGTGCAGGCCCAGCCAAGAGGCCATTCCAGCAGACCCAGCAGCACCAGGGTCAGGGTCGTGCGCCCTTCCGGCAGGCGCCCCAGCAGCAGAGGCAGGGTCAGCAGCAGGGCCAGAGGCAGCCCATCGTTTGCCCTTTCTGTAGGAAGCCAGGGCACGGATGGGACATATGCAGAAAGAGGCTGGGCAGATGTTTATTGTGTGGCGTAGCAGATCACCAGCTGAAGGATTGTCCTTCAGCGCTTGCCCGTACAGCTCAGGGCGGAGGAGCCGCTCAGAGGGCACCAGCCAGAGCACCTGCAGTGCAGCAGAGAGGTCCGCCTTTGCAGACTCAGCAGCAGAGGTTCGCCCAGCACCAGCAGCAGCACCGAGGAGGACAGCAAGGGCGAGCTTTTGCCCTGACAGTAGACGAGGCCGAGCCAGTTGGTGACGTTATCTCAGGTTCTGTTCTTCTTGATTCCATTCTAGCTCTTGCTTTATTTGATTTCGGTGCTTCCCATAGCTTTGTGTCTGTATCTTTTGCTGTTAGACACCATCTTGTTGCTGAACCTTTAGCTAGACTCTGCAAGATCATGACCGGGGGTGGTATCATCCTAGTCCGTGATGTCTGCAGAGATCGGAGAGTTACCTTGGGAGGCCGGGAGTTGAGTGTGTGCCTACTCGTAATGCCACTTCCGAGCTACGATATTGTACTCGTGATGGATTGGTTGAGTACGCATTGTGCTAATATAGATTGTCGTAGAGGCAGAGTTTTGTTTAGTCCGCCAGGTGAGCCAGAGTTTCAGTTTGCCAGAGGAGCAGCGGAGCAGACCGAGGGAGTCTTCTGCGGAGCCCTGGTGGTAGAGCCGAGGTTGCTACATCCACTGATAGAGGAGTATATGGATGTCTTTTCGGAGGAGTTGCCAGGGTTACCTCCGGACAGAGACGTGGAGTTCTCCATAGACTTGGTGCCAGGCGCAGAGCCGATATCCCAGCACGTCTATAGAGTCAGCAATAGTGAGCTGATAGAGTTGAAGAAGCAAGTGGATCAGCTTCAGGACAAGGGATTTATCAGATCTAGTTCTTCTCCGTGGGGTGCTCCGGTACTTTTTGTGCCGAAGAAGGATGGGTCGATACGGATGTGTATCGACTACAGGGCTCTGAACAACCTCACTATCAAGAACAAGTATCCGCTGCCGCATATTGATGATCTTTTTGACCAGTTGAGCGGAGCGAGGGTGTTTTCCAGGATTGATCTGAGGACAGGCTACCACCAGGTGAAGGTCAGGAAGGAGGATATTCTGAAGACAGCTTTTCGGACCAGATATGGATAGTATGAGTTCTTGGTGATGCTGTTTGGGTTGACTAATGCCCCGACAGTGTTCATGAATATGATGAACAAGGTGTTCCATCAGCATCTGGACAGGTTTATGGTGGTGTTTATAGATGATATCTTGGTGTATTCGAAGACCCCAGAGGAGCACGAGGAGCATCTGAGGATAGTGCTGGAGACTCTCAGGAAGGAGAAGCTTTATGGAAAGCTCTCGAAGTATGAGTTCTTCCTTGACAAGGTTGAATTCCTTGGTTATGTGGTGACTGGAGAGGGTATATCGGTGGATCCGAGAAAGATCAGGGCAGTAGAGGCATGGAGTGCTCCGAGTTCAGTAGCCGAGGTCAGGAGTTTCTTGGGACTGGCAGGCTACTACAGGAGATTTGTTCAGGATTTTTCCCGGATTGCAGAGCCGTTGTCCAGGTTGACTCGGAAGGACGTAGAGTTTGTTTGGTCAGAGGAGTGCCAGATCGCCTTTGATGAGCTGAAGAGGAGGTTGACGACAGCTCCAGTGTTGATGTTGCCATCAGGTTCTGGAGGATTCACTATCTATAGTGATGCATCGGGTAAGGGACTGGGTTATGTGTTACAGCAGAATGGGAGGGTGATTGCCTATGCTTCCAGGCAATTACTTCCTCATGAGAAGAACTACCCTACCCACGATTTGGAGTTGGCAGCGGTCATCTTTGCTCTGAAGTTATGGAAATACTATTTATACGGAGAGCGTGTGGAGATCGTCACAGACCACAAGAGCTTGAAGTATGTGTTTACCCAAAAAGAGCTGAACATGAGGCAGAGGAGATGGTTGGAGTTGATGAAAGACTTTGACATATCGTTGCAGTATCGTCCAGGGAAGGCGAACGTAGTTGCGGATGCATTGAGCAGGTATCCGATAGCTATGTGCCTGACTACAGATCGTTATCTTCTGGCAGATCTAGAGAGCTTGGGCATTGAGGTGATAGTGCCTGGAGTTGAGATGCAGATGTGGGGACTGCAGATTCAGTCAGAGTTGGTAGACCGGATCAGGGCTACACAGTTTGAGGATGAGTCCCTGAGGGGCAGCAGGGAGCAGGTTCAGATGGGATTATCAGATGACTTCACCATTGCTGATGATGGTTCATTGCGGCACGGTACCAGGTTGTGTGTGCCGAGTGGGTCGTTGCACGAGAAGGTTCTCCAGGAGGCGCATCGATCCCAGTATTCTATGCATCCAGGTGCCAACAAGATGTATAAAGATCTGAGACAGCATGTATGGTGGTACGGGATGAAGCGGGAGGTAGCACGCTTCGTATCCCGATGCTTAGTGTGCCAGCAGGTGAAGGCGGAGAGGCAGAGGCCAGAAGGATTACTCCAGCCGTTACCCATTCCGGAGTGGAAATGGGAGCATGTGACCATGGATTTTGTTTCTGGACTTCCCCGTTCTCCAGGCGGGAAGGATGCGATTTGGGTCATCGTGGACAGGTTGACCAAATTGGCCCACTTTCTACCATTCAAAGTGGGTACATCTACAGAGAGACTAGCAGAGATGTATGTGCGCCAGATAGTCAGACTGTATGGAGTTCCAGTGAGCATAGTATCAGATCGGGACAGTCGCTTCATTTCGTATTTCTGGAGGAGTCTGCAGGCTAGCTTGGGCACCCAGCTCAAGTTTAGTAGTGCGTATCACCCGCAGACAGATGGTCAGTCAGAGAGGACCATTCAGACACTTGAGGACATGCTTCGCACTTGTGTTTTGGATTTCAGAGGCTCTTGGGAGGATCACTTGCACTTGGTAGAGTTTGCTTACAACAACAGCTACCAAGCCAGTATCGAGATGTCACCTTTCGAGGCGTTGTATGGACGGAGGTGTCGCACTCCGTTGTCATGGGATGATATAGGTGAGAGAGCTTTGCTTGGCCCGGAGATGGTGATTGATGCCGCGGAGAAGGTCAAGCTCATTAGAGATAGACTTCGGGTGGCGCAAGACAGGCAGCGGCATTGGGCCGATAGCCACCGGAGACCTTTGGAGTTCGAGGTATAGCTTAGAATCTAGATTTTGTTCTTGTGTTTGCTTGTGATTGCTTATTTTAGACTAAGTGCAGAGACCTTGTTTGTGCTAGGTTGGAGATCTGGTGTTCCTGAGGATTTCTCCGACACGGGGCATTATTCGCTTCGGTGGAGGCGGGAAGCTTAGCCCACGTTTCGTTGGACCCTTCCGTATCCTTGAGAGGGTCGGCGCCGTGGCGTATAGGCTTGAGTTGCCGCCTACGCTGGAGGGAGTTCATGATGTGTTCCACGTGTCGCAGTTGAGACGGTACGTGACGAATCCCAGTCACGTATTGGATCACTCGGAGATCGAGGTGGGCCCTACTCTTAGCTATCCAGAGCAGCCGGTGGAGATTCTGGATCGGCGGGAGAAGGTGTTGAGGAACCAGACTATTCTCTTGGTTCGCATCGCGTGGAGGCATCACTCTCCAGGGGAGTCAACATGGGAGAGGGAGGATGAAATGCGCGAGCGATACCCCTATCTCTTCGAGCCCTGAGGTATGGTTCTTTCTTTGCATTCCTGTCCTAGTTTCGTCTTTTAATTTCGAGGACGAAATTATTTTAAGGAGGGTAGACTTGTCACTACCCAATTCTAGAAAATAGGGTATTTTTTTTATTTGATAAATAGTGGATTGTATTTAATTAATTATATTTATATTTATTTAGTGCTTATTTTATTTTTTTAATGATTGTTTTAGGGTTTTGGCTAGCCTGGACCCATGTCAGACCCTAGTGGACCCATGTCCGACCCAGCCCACACCCTAGTGAGAATTATTTTGGGACTTAGAATTATTTATTTTATTTTTAGGAGGTTAGTTGGAGAGATTTGGAGCTAGTTTGGGTGCATTTGGAGACCCGGAACCCGAAACCAAGTGAGTAGGGGCGTTTTGGGAATTTGGGAACTTATGTAAACCCCTTTATACTTCCTTGGCCGATTCCCACAGCAGCCCCCATTCCGTGAGCAGCAGCCCCCTTCCCCCTTTCTTCATTTACTTCTTTCTTCTTCTTCTTCTTCTTCTTCTTCTTCTTCTTCTCTACTTCTTCTTTCTTCTTCCCTCCTTCTCCAAGTAAGTTCTTCTTCACTTTCTTCTTTCTTCTTCCATTCCTTCTCCTTATGCTAGCCCTAACCTTGCTTTTTTCCTAACCTAGGTGTGAGGAGCTTAGATCTAGTGTGGAAGCTAGATTTGGTGGCTTGGAGCTTGAAGGAGGTGATTTCTAGGGGTTGTGAGACTTTGGCCTTGGAATTCCAACTTCCAAGAGGTAAAACCTAACTTTTCCCTTGCTAATTATTTTTGTGTAATGTAATTAGTGTTGTTGAACCTTCCTAGACCCTAACCCTACCCGTAGGAGGAAGTTGGAACTAGTTTGGGTGAGTTTAGAGACTTTGACATTAGGTTTTGTGTCGAATTCGGGTGGAATCCGAATTTGGCCCAATTTTGGGTGATGCCCTAGGTTAGACGGACCTAGGTAGACGTTGTCGGGTGTCTAGAGGGTGAGTGCGTGTCTCCGTTCGGACACGGGAAGCCGTATCGCGGAGAAACGGGCGTTTCGGGCGAAATTGGGGCTTTTCGTCGTCGTCGATTCTAAGTGCATGTGCGTTTCCGCCACGGACCTAGAATCGACGCGGGACCACTTTTTCTAGGATCTAGACATCGTGTAGAGCGCGTGGGTAAATTTTGGGCCGATTCCTAGTTCGTTTGGTGTGCGTTTCAGGAGATTTTTCGAGCCGCGCACCACGTGTTCGTCGAAATGACCGAACGGCCATTTCGACTTGGTTTCCTCGTTTCGGCTTTGTGCGCGCGTTGAGTTAGTATCGGGGGGTGTGTGCTAGAGTTTTCGAGTTATATTTTATATATTTTAGGGTATTGGTGAGTGTCGGGGTCGTTGGGCGTGAGTGGAGCGTGTTGTTTGTGTGTTATTGTGTGTTGTGTTGTGTTAGTGTATATGTGTCTATATATATAAATATATGTATATATTTATATGTATGTGTGTTTATGTATATATATTTATATACATATATGAGTGTATTTATATATATGTGCTTGTGTATGTATATGTCTATGTATATATATATATATGTATATGTGTAAGTGTGCTTGTGTGTATATGTATATATATTTGAATGTGTGTGTATATATATATATCTTAGAGTGTGTGTGTGTATTGATATATATATATATTTGTATGTGTGTATATATATATATATTAATATAGGTGTTTATATATATATATATATAGCTATGTATATATTTGTGTGTGAGTGTGTGTATTAGTGTGTTTGTGAGTGTGTAGGTGTGTGTGTTAGAGAGTGTTTAGAGTGTGTATATATATATATATCTATCTAGTAGTTATATATATAGTTATATGTGTATATATATATATATATATATATATATATATATATATATATATATATATATATATATATATATATATATAGAGTGATATATATATATGTATGTATATAGGTATGTGTGTGTGTGTTTGTGTGTTGGAGGAGGGGGGGAACCAACTGCAGCAGGGAGGACAGCAAGCAGCAGCAGCATGTAGAGCAGTAGCAGCAGCAATGCGAAGCGCAGTAGCAGCCAAGAGCAGTAGCAGTACGTGCAGCAGCAGCAGCAGCAAGCTCCAGCATGCGTAGCGAGGGCTAGTGAGGGAGATTGATATATATATGTTGATAGATAGATAGATAGGTAGATGGATGGATAAATAGGTAAGATAACTTATTAGATAGTTAGATAGTTAAATGGCTAGGTAAATAGATAGCTAGTTAGATAAATAGATTAGATACATAGATAGATAGATATATCTATAGATTAGATAGTTAGATAGATAGATAGTTACCTAGATGAATAGTTAGATAGTTAGATCTATAGATGTCTTGATAGGTATATATATATATATATTTTAAGAGTTGGGTAAGGTAGTGGGTATAAGTGTATATGTGAGTGTGGATATCTATATACATAGGTGTATAGATACTTAGATATATATATGGTAGATATCTATATTACCTAGCCTAGATTAATAACTAGGTGCATAATCAATAGCTAGATAGCTAGTTAGAGGGTTTTAGAGCGAAACCTCAATACCTTGAGATACCGAGGTATCTCGATACCTTGAGATATTCAAGGTATTGAGTTTCGAGCAGGGTATTTGAGCATTAGCCTAGGAAATGCTTTGGAATGATTTTTATATGTTTATATATATATATTTACGCTTGCTAGCCTAGGTTTTAGCGGGTTTAGGCGGGGTACGTGGCCTAGGGCGAGGTATCGGATACCGAGGGTATCCCGGTATCTCGATTAGGCGAGTTTGTGAGTTTAGTAGCTTAATGAGCTCGGTTTGACCTAGAATTTCAGGGGCACCCTAGTTTGACCTAGCTTTGACCATAATTGTTCCCGTTGACCGTAAAAGTCAACGTTTGACCTAGTTTTGGCCTAGAGTTGACTTTTTGGACCCCGGGTTGACTTTTTGACCCGATTTTTACCGGTTTGACCCGTTCGACCTAGAATAGCCCTAGAAGCCTATTTTTAATTATTTTATATCAGTTTAAATGCTTAGAACCCTGTTTAATTCTGCTTTTTTGCATTAGGTCCTTGCGACACCGGTCCGGATCTCGATCCTCATCAGTTGCTCAGGACATCAGGCGAGTACCTACCTCTGATAGTTTCCATTTCATGATAGCGTTTATATCACCTGTTCTAGAACTTTAGTACTTGATTTTGACATATTGTTACACGAGCTGATACTAGTGGATCCTGTCATGAGATGCTATCCTTCTTACCGTGTTCAGCGGGTACTCTATCACGTGTATTTCATCATGTGCTTCGGGTATTGATTCTCATGTGCTATCATGTGCTTCTTGTGCTCTCGCCTTCGTGTGCGCGAGCTATTATCATGTACGTAGCGTGTTGTGGTTGGATCCAATGGTATTAGTGGGGGAGGGGAGTAGGAGTTGGTTATGTGATCAAAGCCAAACAGTATTCATGTGTATGTCGGTTATGCAACTCACGCATAACGGAGTTATCGTAGTGTTTTTCATGTGCAACCTAAGCCGATCACATAACGAACTTGTGCTCAAGGCACTTAGCTAGTATTCATGTTTCTCACCTGCAGTTACTTTTCTACTACTTGTATTGTTCTCCAGTTTACATTGCAGCTACTTATTGTGCTCTAGCATATATTTATTTCCTGTGCATCTTGATTACTTTTCTATTGCTCGTCATATACACCTTACCATGTATTTGGAGTTGCTTTCAGAGTTATGTACTTCGCTCCAGTCCTGACTGGGCATATTTTTTCCAGAGGATCCTGAGAACTATTGCCCTACGTTCTACGGGCCGGGTGTTGACGACTGTTGTGACCCCCGTGATCGAGGAGGAGTGCGCCGAGGAGACGCCGATAGCACCCTAGTTAGCTAGGTGGGTTTCCTGGGTTGTTCCCAGTGTTTTATTTTGGATGACTGTACTTATTCTTTTAATGCTGTGATGTTGTAGCTATTTGTGGCCTTGGACTGTATTATTTTGGATTGTCTTGCTCTTTGGTTCTGTTTCTTTGTTTATATCATATCGTGCTTATATTCTTCCTCTAGATTTTATGATTGAGATTATTGATATATATATATATTGCGTGGTTGCCCTCCTTTTGGAGAGGATTTTGATATATATATTGCGTGGTTGCCCTCCTTTTGGAGAGGTCATGCCGGATTTTTCTGTGAGATATAGATAGATATGGTTGACCTAGAACGGACCTTTACAGCGTTCTACCGCCGATTCTGCGGCGTAGGCTGGACGTACCCACGGCTCATGCCCGATTTTCGGGTGCGGGTCGTGACAGGGTGTGACAAGAATATCTTATCTATTGTTATATCTTTGTGAACTCAGCTGCATTATCAAGTCAAATCGTTCTAACATGTTGGTAAAAAAAATGAGTCTTAAGCTTAATCAACTGAGAAAATAGCTTGAAGAAGGCAAAATTTTAGATGAGAGTAAAAAAATATTTGACCATCGACTCGAAGCATCTATTAGAACCATAAAATACTTAAAAGGTCCGCTAACAGGATCAATTGGTCCACAAATATCACCTTCTATTCTCTGAAGGAATGGTGGTGATTCAGAAGCTATTTTGAGAAGTGAAGGTCTTGTAATGAGTTTACCCTGTGAACAAGCTACACACAAATGTTCAGTAGGAAAGGAAATACTTTGGTATGATAAATTATGCCCATTGGTATTGTTGATGACCTTTCTCAACATAGGTGATCTTGGATGACCCAATCTGTCATGCCAAAGGATTAGATTCCTTGGATTCTTTAGCCTTTTGTTAGTGATGGGGTGAGATTCTATTATCTTCAGAGTAGTTTGATATAGGCCCGAGGAGATTAACGTGCACTTTTCTAATGTGAGCTTATTGCTTCCAACATTAAAGGTGATACAAAGATACTCTTTGTTATCATCGTTCATGGTTTCAACATGAAACCCGTTCATTCGAATATCTATAAAGTTGAGTAGATTTCTATTAGGCCTACTAGATAATAATGCATTTCGAATGACTAAGTGTGTTCCATTTGGCAACACAACATCGGCCTTACCATAACCTTCTATAATCTACACGGGTCCAGCAATGGTGGTCACCTTGGCAGTATTTGAGGCATATGTTGTGAAAAACTTCCTAGTTTTCAATATAGTGTGAGTTGTTGCACTATCTATCAAGCATATTCCATCATCATTGTCCATACCTTTCAAAAACAAAAATTAATAATATATTAATATGCTACTAAATGATTAAACTTGGCATATTGTCAATTATTACAACTTGATCTAAATCTAAATGAAACTGCTTCAAAGAAAGTAAACTACCTAGAATATTGATCATATAATGACCAATTTATTCAAAGTGGAAAGTAAATAAACTTAGATAAGCATACAATAACTATTCATTGACTTCGCCTATCATAGCGTTGAACTGGTCTTCCGAAATTGTGTTTCCATCCTTATCTTGGAAGAAATTATTAAAATTCATGTGTGTTGTACCCTCCATGAGATTAGTCTCCACACCCTTTGAGGCTTCATACTCGTTCACTTTTTTTTGTGAGGTGCGACAGTTTCGCATCCAATGACCAACTCTTCCACAACGTTTGCAAATATCAGTTGGAGCAGCTGGATTGGGAATTTGGGCATTGTTTCTTCGAGGATTAAATCTCTTATTTTTGAACTATGTATCGTTCCTTGGACCCAAATTGTAGCCATTTCTTTGGCTTCCAAGGCATCCATGCCCTCTATGTCACGCCCCAGTCCCAAAAATACGTAGGACTAGGACACGTAAGCATGCCAGCCGCATGGATATGACAACTCCAATATATGGAAGCCAAATCCATACGTACGTTGTAATATGAATATCAAATCCACAAGTGGTATAAAATGTAATACAAGTCACGGGTATAATCTAAATCTCATCCACCAAAATCATATAGAAATAATAACCAGTATCTATGAAACTAGATCTCAATAAGAAGTATCTTAAGGATGACAGTTGGATGGAAACAAATCCACTACCAACTCAAATAGGAAAAGTAAATATAATATAAGTACAACTCACTCAAACAATATAAGTACCAGCTACCAATCACGGCTCGAAGAGAAGACATCCACGAAGCATCTATATCCTTCCAATTCTGCGCTCCTACAAATACTCAAGAACAGGCACACCTGGCAGCAGACCAGGTCCTCAGAGGGACATAACAAGTATACTTAAATACATGCCAATAAAGTACTGAAATAAATACCCAATGGGTCGCCTAACCGTCTAAAGTGAATGCTGTTAAGAACAACTTTCCCCACAAGTGAGCTATCTGGCTGAAAACTGGGATTTGGCATGGTTCTCTTTTGGAGATCCAGGGGCCTAAAAGGCACGTCGTCTTTTGAACGTCGGTGGCCCGCCTGATAGTACATAATATATAGTGGTCATCATGACCCGTATCTCCAGCGGAGAATCCGGGCGTACAGGAGAAAAAGTGTAAAGGAGCTCAAATGCGGTACTTGTTGTTCTCCCCACCCAATGCTCTAAGCATGTCATGTCCATGACACGATAAACCTCTAATAACCGCCAGGTCTACTAGCATGCAAAGTTTCTATTGGCAGTTATCCCTATCGCACGGCCCATACATACAGGAGGCCAGACCTGTCACGCAGTCCGTGATCTATATGAGACTCATACTCGTGTAACCACTGTGTCACGGCCAATGAACCTAATGGTGCTACATGATAATGGGATAGTCTCATGAACAAGGTCAATGCAATACATAAATAAACATTCGCGACGTCACCATTGCGCGCATTTTATATAACAATTAAAATATATGAACTAAAGACAGAAAATAAAGATGCGTGCAACATATAAAATAAGAATAACAGTACAATGGCAAGGTATACTTGCCTGGCAAGGAAGTTGCGATGTACCAATAAACTGCTCCAGAAATTGCGCAGAACAAATCCAACATCCTATGCACATATAATATAATGTGAATAAAATCATTAGACATTACACTAGCACACACACAATAATATTTACACTGGACTCAGGGATATACTAGGGGTAAAACTAGTCATCTAACATGGTCAATCATGCGTTGAATTACGCGGGTGTCCTAATTTAAATATTGTAGCATAGTCAGTCAAAATATCATGTGTCTAGACCAGTACATAATTGTACACAAGACAGCCATCTAGCATGTTCTTAGGATCAACATGGTCAAGGTAATACGGGATAGTCCACGGTATCCTAGGGTCGTATAGTCCAATTATGTATAGGCAGCATAGTATTTAATTATTTACAATTCATGTACATATCATATATTTATATATTTCTATATAACACCCAATTATTCATACCACTTGAATACATGTACTATGTATCTATATCAATATATATCAATGAGTAATATACGTGTACGCGTATATATACGTACACGCATTTGGGTTTACCGACTCAGGGCCCGATGTCAACTAACCGTCAATAAACAATACTAACATCCTACTGGTATACACACAAGCACACATAAAAGAAGAAGACAGGCAGGTATATACCTCGGGGTTCGCGCACGATTACGATAGTGGGGTTAACGACGATGATGGCGAGGGTGACGACTATAACGACGATAGGGTGAGGACGCCAGCGCTGATGCTGATAATGGATGGTGAGGTGGCGATGAGGTGATAGGGATGATGGGATGGTGGTGAGATGACGATGGTACTATGCTGATAAATGGGATGATGATAAGGTGATGGCAGCGTTGTTGATGACAACGTCGACGAGGATGAGGTGGACGATTAGGGTTAAGGTATTGTTGATGATGATAAGGGTTGTAATAGTGTTAATAGCAATTGTGTTAATAGGTGATGATGATGAGGGTTATGATGGAGGTGTTTAACTACGATGAGGGCGATGATTACGACTACGGCGACGAGGATGATGGTGGTGCTCATGATGGGGATGACGATGACAAAGACGATGACGATGACTAGGATGATGATGGTGATGGTGAGCGATGGTGAAGAGGGGTTAATAAAATGATGGTGGTGTTTGATAATATAGGTGGTTGTGGTGAGTGCTGCCGGAGTCCGGCCAATGGGGTGTCCGGCCAAGGAGGCGGTGCTCAGGCCAGGGAAGAGGAGGGCAGAGAGCAGGAGAAGGTCGCTCAGATTCAGGGAAGGGATAGGTGGAAGTCGATGGGAGGAAGGAGAAGAGTTTCAGTTTAGGGGTGGTGGTGTTGGCTGGTGGTAATGGCTGCTCGCGACGATTGCTCCGGCCAGGGGAGGTTGAGCCTGGAAGGGAAGGGAGAGGAGGTTGACAGGGAGGAGCTGGAGTCGACGAGGGATATATTAGGAAGATGGCAAGGTGGTAGTGGTGTACTCCGGTGGTGAGAGGAGTAGAGGCTGTGGTGATATCGTTCAGGCGAGGGGCGAAGATGATGGTGGTGATATGAAGAGTCGAGGCTTCAGGCAAAGGGCGAGGGAGATGACCGCGGCGGAGGCCATGGCGTCGAGGAGGGTGTCAGGGCGGAGCTCGGTGCTCAGGCGAAGGCCGGAGGGGAGGTGATGGCGATGGGCAGCGGCGGTGGCGTGCAGCTGAGGTCAGGCCAAGGAGGTCAGGGAGATGAAGAGGGAGATGAGGGTGAGGAGATCGTGGGCGGCTCGGTGGAGGAGGATGGCCAGCGGGGGAGACCGCTGAGGACGGTGGCTCGGGGATCGGGTATCAGTCGTCGGCTGGCAGAGGGGATGAGAGGAGAGGAATCGAGGTGAGGGGGAGGTCGCTGAGATGGTGGTGGTGGTGCGTGGACTCGGCGAGGAAGGAGAAGGGAGCAGGGGGAAGAGGTTCATGTCAGGTCCGGCGGAGTGCTCCGGCGAGTTGGCCGGGGAGGGAGGATGCACAGTAGGGATGAGGGAAGAGGAAATAGAAGTCGGCTGAATATTTGTATTGGTTTGGTTTTCCAATAGAAAAGGAAGAAGAAAATTATATTTATACTCATGTGGGTTTTAGGGTTTGACCTAGGTGAGTTTGACCTAAACTTTGTTGGGCTTGGTCAACATCTCCTATGGATGGCCTTGGGCTCACATGAGGGTGATAGGCTAGAAATTACATGATTTAAAATACAAGGATGGGGTTTAAATATACGAGAGCGATGTGCACGCGTTGCACCTCGCGAAAATTATGGAAAAAATCTACATGAAGGGAAAATTAAGTTTCTTCATGAATTGTCCAATGGCGGGGATGCCTCAATGCATTTTTGCATAAAAGCCCCCCAACAATTGGAAAATTGCACAAAGGCAAAAATTGGATTTAATTAATTAAATCGAAGCGCGCACGATGTTCTGAAATTAATTAGGAGTACATGGGATTAAATCAGGCGGCCAAAATTGTCAGGGGCGTAGAGGGGACAGTGTAGAATATTAATAAAATTCGGTTTGCACAAAACGGTCCAGATTGTGTCCCCAATTTCAATTGGGACGCACAAGGGTACAAAATTGGGAATTTATTTATAATTAATAAATAATGTCTGCGACGTTTGTTGTGCGGCTATAATATAGTATCAGAGAGCAATATTATAAGTCGCACAAGGGCCAGAAAGGTAGGCGGGCACGCCTAGGTCAATGTTGTGAAATTCGTAGATAGACAACGGCTCGTGAGGTGCTCCAATTATCGGACAACGGTAAGGTGCGCTACGTGTCATAATTATTTCGTAATTAAATTAAATGTCGTGTTCTAATTCTAATTGGTTCAATTTAGCCCTAATTTCACTATCTAAGCCAAGTAGCCCTAATTTTGGGTAAGGGGGTTTACACTCTACCTCTGTGATTTCCTCGGCCCCTAGTATTAGTCACATTTTTTTGAGTACTAGTCTCATTCACTTTAGATAGAATTGGTGCAAATCCAGTTGGTCTACTAGTGTGATTTTTGATTAATAACTCATTATTTTTCTCGGCCACGAGTAAGACAGCAATGAGTTCGGAATACTTTTTAAAATTTCTCTCCCTATACGTCTGTTGTAGGGTCATATTAGTCGCATGAAATATGATAAATATTTTCTCTAGCATGGAATGCTCTACCACTTCTTCACCACATAACTTCAATTGTGAAGTAATCCTGAACATAGCTGAATTATAGGCTGCAACTGTCTTATAATCTTGGAAACGTTGATTGAGCCATTCATGGAGTGCACCTGGTAGTATGACCATTTTCTGGTGATCATATCTCTCAGCTAAAGAATTTCATAGCAACAAGGGGTCCTTGATTGTTAAGTACTCAGCCTTGAGATCATCATGAATATGATATCTTAGGAAAATTAAATCTTTCGCTTTATCTTGTGCAGATATTGACTTATCAGCCACAATTGTGTTACCTAAGCTTTTGTCTTGAAGGTACAGTTCAGCATCCAATCTCCAATTGAGAAAGTTATGGCCTTATAAGTTTAGAGGCTTGAAATCATGCTTTTGAGGCTCGACATATTGCTGTATAAGATCAATAATAACAATTTAACATAAGAACTTGGTAAATCACCAAACAATTTATGTTCATGGTGCATGCTTCAAATAATGATGTTTCAGAAGTCTATTTATACCAAACAAATATTGTTCATGGTATATTTTGAATAATGATGTTCCAGAAGGCGTAGGTAAATACCAAACACTAGATGTTCATGATATGCTTCGAACAATGATTATGTTCAAGAAGTCTTTCAAAAATACCACATATGGTATACTTCGAATAATTATGTTCCAGAAGTCTTATATATATTGACCAAACAATCCATGTTCATGGTCATCAGATCTCTGATTGTTTTGATCTGAATGTATTAACATATATAAAAGAAAGACAGAAATAAAGAATAACTCTAGCATTCTCTCCGAGAGATCTATATGCGATTAACATCGGAGTGCTATTACCGAAGTAAAAATTCCGCAAATGGCGATGCTTCACTGAGATGCTCTCGCTTATTTTCTCCCATTAGAACTTCGTGTTGATAATATGTTATAATAAACGTAAAAGATTGTAGTCACATAGTGGGAGGCAAAGACCTCATTTATACAACCCAATAAAGATGTAATACTAATCTCTAACCAATGTGGGATTAAAATATAAAGTGGAAATCCAAGCCTTTAGTAACCCACATAATAACACCATTGCATTTGTGAAACAGAATTCATAATCTACAAATCCCAAAACCAATGGCCTACATTACCAAATAAAAAGGAAAAACAGAAGATTCTACATATGTAAAACGTCAAGGAAAACAAAGAAGAATGTGTGGTTTCTCCTAGATACTATAGGGAAGCTGTTGCCATAGCGTTCAACCAGTCATTGGAAATTCATACAACAAACAATAAAATCCCAAACATCATAGAGATATAATTATCATATGTTGATAAATCTACTTACTGTCAAATTAGAGCGCTCAGCTCAATGCTCTTTATTTATTCTATTATCTTCATGTTCAATATTAAAAAATAAAAATAAAATCAAACACTGAACATGAAACATGGAGAGTTCCACTTGTTCGAGAAAACAAAGAATATAGGATCACAAGTACTACACATATTCAATCAAAACTGAAATCGTTTACATATTCTTTGGGATTTATGAGGCAGAGTTTAAGATATTTAACATGTTCTTGTAGGATCACAAGGGCCTTTTTGTTGAAAGAATGTTAAATACTCATTTTAGAATTTAAGATTCCCACTACTTTCTTAGAATCTAAGATTCCCACTGGTTTCAAACTTTCTGTGCTGTGTACTTAATAGAAGAGGTTCACAACATTCATACTATTGCTCTCTTCTTATGTTACTCTTTGTACAACTTATTTATCATCTTCTCTAACACCATGACTCTCATCCTTCTGCTTCACTTCATTGTTCTACTGATTTGGCATTCAGCTATGGCCTCATCTGCCGAAAATGGATTCACTTTGGAGCTCATACACCGCGACTCCGTTGAGTCCCCCCTCTATCCTGGAAACCTCACCGAACTCGAGAAGATCCAGAGACTGGTCGGGTTCTCCGAACCTAACTACGTCGTCGAACAGGGCAAGCTACGCCCTATCGTCACCGCCGACCGCCTCGGGTACATGGTGAAAGTCGGCATCGGCAGCAGCCCCCCTGTGGAACTTCATTTCATGATTGCCCTCATCATCGGGCTCTCCTGGACGCAGTGCGCGCCGTGCCACCCGTGCATCCCCCAGGAAGGGCCCATGTACACACCCAGTGCATCTACAACCTTCTCGCCTATCCCCGGCAACCACCCTTCTTGCAAGCCCCCAAATCTTCATGCTCGCGGCGAAAGATGTGAATTCGTTTACGCGTAAGTTCTACCTAGACAATAGCCTAGGCTACAAAGTTCATGTTGAGGATATGCTGAGGAAAAAAAAAAGACATGAATTCGTTATCGCGTAAGTTCTACAACTAATGTAGTTTCTGTCCTTGATAAGGGACGAAGGCTTTACCGAAGTTACCAAAGGGATTGTTGCACACGAGAGGTTTACGTTCGCGTCGAGCATCCAGCGCAGAACCGAGTCATTCCCAGGCTTGCTCTTCGGCTGTGCTCACCAGAACTGGTACCCCCAAGGCCGCAACCCGTTGATAGGCGGGCTTCTGGGGTTGAATCCGTCGCCGGAGTCGTTCGGAGCGCAGCTAGCCGCTCGTACCGGGCAGATATTCGCCTTCTCGTATTGCCTGCTCAATGCACCTAGTCGAGGAATCAGCTACCTGCGCTTCGGCGAAGACGCGAAAATAAACCGCCAGCTAGCTAAAGTGACGCAACTCTTTTCAGGAGATGACTTACAGTACCACTATGTTAAGCTGTTGGACATCAGCGTCGCCGGTAAGCGCCTGCACCTCCCACCGGGCACATTCAGGATCCCCGGCGCCGGCAACAGTTTCGAAGGCTGCACGTTAGACATATCGCAGTGGGCGACACTGCTGGCCAGGCCTGCTTACGATGCTGTCAGGAACGCGCTCGTGGCGCGCTTCAGGCGATACCCGCATTTTACTCTGACCGACGGAGCGGACATGGGCGGTCTAGACCTCTGCTATCTCACGCTGAGTAGATCGTTCAATGAATTCCCCTCTATCGAGTATCACTTCCAAGGGGCTTCGCTTCACGTTGTTGGGAAACACTCATTTGTTTTCCATCCGACACGCAAGAAGTTTTGTGTCCTGATGAAGCCGACTCAGGGTGTCACGATCGTCGGTTCCGCACAACAGCAGCAGATGCGTTTCATGTTTGATGTTTCGAACAAACAACTTTTGTTTCATGGTGCAAATTGCTTGCGGGCTTGATGTTTCGAAGAACAAACAAATCTGGGTTTAATCTAGCTACATATATGTACCCTGATTGTCTACAACTCAAAAGTGAAATTAGACTCAATCTGTTAGTCCAGAAGCCAAATCAAAGTAGAGGAGGTCCACAAAGTAGAGACTCACTCACAAGAGTTCGTCTTATACAAAAGTTGGTGCACAGTAAGTCACTCGAGAGCGTCTCTACAGTGACACACAACTCCACAGCAGCACAAAACTACGAACATGTTACAAACTGACAAAGGAGAAAGTAAACACAGCAAGAAAGATAAAACGTTCTTCTCTTTACGTTCGTAGACGCTACAATGAGAAAGAACGGGCAGAAGAAGATAAATACAAAGAATGGAACTCCTGCTGGGGTGATCAAAATTACCGGTGCTCAAGCCAATATTCGCGCTATACGACAATTTGCACCTAGGATCCATCAAGTTCACACAAGAACTTATGGAACACTCTAAGTCACCTTCGGATCACTCGAAAATCACTACGTGGGAGGGCTGCTAGCTTGGCCGCATAAGAGCTCTGGTGCTATCGGATTTTCTGGAAAAATTAAAATTTTCACCACCCTCAAATGAAAGAGGAACCACTATATATATAGAAATCAGCACATATGCGGCCTGAGAAACCTCATGTCGCATATGCTCCTTCCGACACCATGTCGCATGTGTAGCCGTAGCCGCATGCGTAGCCAGAGTCACATGCGCCGCCCCCTGTCACGCTACACAGAGTAGCGCCGAAAGCAGCTGCTACTGTACACAGACCCCCACGCGCCGCATGCGCCGTATAATCCGGAAGTCACGGATTACCATGCGCCGCATGCGCCGCAATCTCCTCCATACTCGACTCGCTCATACTAACTCGCTGGCCGCATAGCCCCTGGCCGCATAGCTCCAGGACGCATAGCTCCAGGCCTCATAGCACCTGGACGCATAGCTCCTGGCTGAATAGCTCTTGGCCGTATAGCCGACGATGCTGACGTGCTAAGTGCGCCAACAGAGTGCCATTTTGCGTCCTTGAGCCCGAGTCCTAGTTCGAAGCTTTGCACACTTGTCATATTTGAATACTTGAACATCTTTTGCAACACACTTGAGTATCGTGTAACTCATGCACCCGAGTTAGAACGTCGCTCGTGATATTGTGTTTGCTTATGCGATTTTCGTGAATTTTATTATATATATACTCGTGCTTGGTTTAACTTGGTTTACCTTAGACATGGAAGGATGGATGGTAAGTTGGTAAGTTTTGCCGTATTTATCTTATATCGTACGACGCACTGTCACACGAGTTAGGCTTTTCATTATGCCATAAAATTGATCCTAAGACAAGACTAGAAAGAACTTAATAGATGGTGTACGGAACATATATTACATTATTTTCCTTTACTAAGATATAAATACCAGAGAAAGTCTTCAAAACGGGATATTGAAAACTTAAAAAATATGTTTAAGGCTTCTGAGCAGCTGGACGAGCCTTCAGTTCGTCTACACATCTCCTTGGTTCCCAGCATATGTGGAGACATGGGTCTGTATATTTGAAATGTACTGGTAAGCATCGAATTAAGGTAACTCATCAAAATCAACACTATAATCATGTGAAAGTATACATAATTATTAGCGATATTTCTATCTTTTTCTTAGGTCAATTAACAATTCATAAGATAATAATGAAACAAAATAATATGTATATAACCAAATCGTGATTCTTACCCACGACTAATTTTTCTTTCCTAAAAAAAGAACTTGCCATATTCTTCCCAGCAAACATACATTATTAGCTAAGCAACTTGTCTATATGAAGGTTACTGATGAACACATACCATCTTGGACTATCCAGGGTGAGACGACGATCCTTCATATGCAGGTTGCGAGCCTCACTAAATGTTCCGATTACCTATGCTTGTACGACAACACTTTTTATCCATGTTCCCTTTTACATGAACCGGTCCCGATGTCCTTACAATCGTTTGAGGAATCAAATCTCGTGTACAAGTTGTCCATGACCATGCATGCATAAGAAACGTAGTTATTAATACATAACATGTAAGATAAAATAAACTTGATATGTATTCTACCTTCATTTAACCATCATCCGAAATTTCATACTGCATATTTGCAACATTTATCTATGATTCCATATCTATTTAACAACAATGCCACAATATATATTTCTATTTGACAAGCAAACGATAATATGATAAACCTGATTTTTTATACTACAAGCAAACAATAATTAATATGGTTACTCTCTTTTATCTTGATTCTTTTTATTAAGGTATCATTGATTGAATGATACAACACGGAACAAAAGAAATACTTTTTTAAGGTGTGAAGATAAATAAAATAAGGATTGAAGCCACTGATTGTTGGAGAAATGTCCAGAGAAAGAGAACTCCAACGCATCGATCAAACTTCACCTATGTGATCACCTACATTTGCATCAATAGAGGATTAATACTTTTCTCATCTTTTTTCAAGAATTCGATATGAATGCGTAAATCAATAAAGGCAAGCAATGAAATTATTAAAATTATTCATAAAAATACATTCGTAAAACCAACAACAAACGCATCAGAAAAAAACAAACAGTAAAAATGTTTGAGAAAGAGGATCCTATATAAAGTTCTTTTCCAAGACATGATTTACTACATTTAGAACTTAATTCCAAAGAATAAAATCCAAAGATAGAGTCTTAATTCAATTTATTCTGATTAATTGATACCAATAGTATTTCCAACACACACTACAAGAAAAGTTGCTTTTTACGACATTGAAATTATGACGTGCTTAAATTGCGTGCCATAAATAATACATTCACGACGTACATTTTAACGAATGTCGTAAAAAGAACAATACGACTAGAATATGGAAACTACATAATAATCCACTAAGAAAAAGTTTTATCCTCGAAACTTAAGATCAAAAAATTTACCTCTATTAAATCATGAATGAGACTTCTACTTCGTATTAGCTTCAAGATCCCATATCGACTCCTTTGCAAAATGATTCTGCCAAAGCATGTGGACAAGATAAACAATACAACAGTACTATATGGGGACAAGATAAACAATACGACAATGCTATATGGACCGCACTTTTTTGGACCGCACTTCAGCCAGCAACCCCACATGTCAGCCCTCCATTGGAACGGGGGCTGAGTTTTCCGGTGGTGGGTCCAGAAGTTTGTAGGAGAGAGGAGGGAGAGGCAGATCCAATAGAAGGTGTCACGTCAGCTGCGGACTGCATATCTCATCTCGACCATAGCCGATAAAGATGCACCGCCAGCAAGTCTATTGATCCCTACTCACAAACAGATACTTCCCATTTCTTGATATTATATGGTCCTCCCCTATTTTTTTGTACATTTACAAGCAGATGTGGTAATAACACGTTAGCTCTCGGCATACATCATGTAAAGGGGGCTCTTCTTCCATTTAACAAGTTCTTCCATGCTCGGCACTTACACTTCATATGGGTCATCACCTATGCAGAGCTTTGAGATTTTGTGGATGATCTCGTGCAAAGTAAAACCCAGATTACCGCTATTAAAGAAAAAATAGTACTAGTTCTATTATTACAAAGTTCCACGACTGCCAGAAAATTGTGGACACTCAATCCAAGCTTAGTGTACATGGTTCTAACTTTTTCGCAAACTTAGAACCTAGTGGGTCAAATGACCCCAAAGTTGGCTTCCAAAAAAAGTCATACTTAATTAGTTCCAAGTTCAAATTAGGAATACGTTATTTATGAAGAAAGAAGTATGTTCCCACGAGAATAGGTTCCAGAGAGAACCATACTCTCGTGGGTTCTGACCTTGCTTTTTCTTGTCGCTCATATTCTCTCTCTTCCAAACAAGACAGTTTCACTTGATGTGGTCATTTTTATCATAATGATAGCATTTGAAGTCCTTATACCAACCCTTAGACTTACCTATTGTTTTGTTTCTATCACTACCCAAACATTTTCTTTTACTTCTTCTACGGCTCTCTCAGATAAGTGTCTCTAAATGAGATAATTTAAGATGAAGTGCTATATGATTTTCTGCACATCTCTTCATTCAATTGTACCCCATTCTTGGTAACATATAAAGCAACCACAACCTCAGACTGACCATGCCCTTTGGAGAAGAAGTCATCATGGAAACTCGTACGGTCTCCCATAAGTCTAGCAACATATAAAGCAACCACAACCTCTAAACTTTGTCGTCGAACTTTACTACCATAGAGGATAACTACTCAACCACAGCGTGGAACTAACTCAGGTGATCTGAAATGGACGTACCATCCTTATACCGTAGATCCATCAATATTTGGATCATGAAAAACTTGTTAATTTATCCTGATATTCTTTGTGTACAAAGATTCTAGCTTCTTTCAAAGTATCCTTGCGTGCTCAATATTGACAACGTAATTATACTCATTTTCGTCAATGAACTGCCTGATATACACATACACTTGTATATGCTCGAATTTTTAGTCTTATCCGGATATCTCACTGGGCTTCTCAGAAACAAATATCGAAAGATGCAGCTTCTTGTCGAATATCAAATATTTCATCTTGTTTTGCCAATAGTGGTAATTAAAACCGTTTAGGTATACAATGCGCGTCGGTTTCCCGTCCAATTCTTCTCCTTGGCTTGGCTGTCAACCCTGACAAAAACTTTGAACGAACTTGACTATGATACCACACTCTTAGGGGGAAAAAATTTGTTCCCCCAAACCAAATAGACTACAAGAGAACTAAAGTAAAGCACAAAAACCAAATCGCCAATATCACTGAAAAGTCAAAATGCAAACACAAACGGTTTTGACGTAAAAAATTCTTGCAAAAAAAAATCACGGGGCGATCGTAATCCAACAATGAAAGCCTCCATTAATGGAATACGAAATACACCTATTCTTTACAACATTTCTCTCTGATCTAAATCGAATCACCACAACTATTAATTGGAAGTAGAAACCGATTATAGACTCCGAAGAACAAAATAAAATTTAAAATTTATCCGAAACTTGTCTTCTTCAAAATAGTCGTCAATCTTCCTTTCTCTCTCTCCAAAAGTTGTAAAACGTCAACAAGCATTATATTAGGGTTACAAAAATACTTATATATAGTCCCCCTCATTCCGGCAGCAAATATGGACTATTGATTTAATCAAAAGGTGTATAAAATATCTCAGAACTCGTACAGTCCCAACAAAATCGAATTTGGGACCGAATTCAGTTTCCCTAGGCATAATACTTTTGCCAAAATAAGACCGAATTTGGACTGAGTACGACCGCCAGAGCCCAAAAAAGTTCAGATGAAATGGACCGAGTTCGGTCCAAAGTCGATCAGTCAAACCTGGGCAGACCCCGAGCTTAATCTCTGTTACCCGAGCTTATCCGACACAAGGATGGTGCTCGTCGTACTCTCGAGCTTCTCCGACACACAAATGCCGCTCGTCGTATTCTGGATTTATTCTCTACATAGGTTGGAAATCCCACCCAACACCAACGGAGATAACCACAATTATGTGGTTTTATCTTTTAAATTATTTAGTTATCTTTAAGATGAATTTGTTGTTGATGGAGTTATTACTTTAAATTAAGTTCTTATATTTTGTTCTCACCTATAGTTATATGATAAACCTAGAATATATATATATATATAAAATACTAGAGGTACGTGTAGCTCACAAAGAGGATGGAGACAAATAAGAATTTCCATCAATACTATCGTAGTATAATCTTCTTTCTCTTCCGAATATTTTCTCGTCTCTAATTGCTTTCATTTAGAGATTGTCATTTTAGATTCAAAAAGGGTAGTTTGCAGGTTATATAAAGCCTAACAGACTATATTAGCAGGTACTACACATATTAAATCAAAATTGAAGTCATTTACATATTCTTTGGGATTTATTAAGCTGAGCTTATGATATTTAACATGTTCATGTAGAATCACAAGGGTTTTTAATGTTTTATACTCATTTTAGAATGTAACATTCCCCCTAGTACGGTTTAATTCAACTCTCTGAGAATGTTAAAAACTCAATTTGGAATCTAAGATTCCCACTGGTTTCAAACTTTCTATGTTGTGTACTGAATAAAAGAGGTTCACAACGTTCATGCTATATTGCTCTCTTCATATTTCTTATACAATCTATTATCCATCTTCTCTACAAATAGCATGACTCTCATCCTACTGAATAAAAGAGGTTTTTTGCAAGCCCCCATGGCGAAAGATGTGAATTCGTTTACAGGTATTAGTTCTACCTAGACTATATAGCCTAGGTTACAAAGTTCATGTTGAGAACATTTGGATCTCAAATAAGTTTCAAAATTTGTTTTTAGGTCTCAAAGTTTTGTAGTCGATGCTAAGGTGTTTCCTTTTTCTTTTACTTAGGGCCTCTAATACAGTTTGTCCTTGATAAATTAGGAACGAAGGCAACACTCTAAAGGGATTCTTGCATACGAGACGTTTACGTTCGCGTCAAGCACCCCGTACCAAACCGAGTCAGTCCCAGGCGTGCTCTTCGGTTGCGCTCACCAGGTGAACTGGTCCCCCGAAGGCCACAACGGGCTGATAGGCGGCGGGCATCTCGGGTTGAATCCGTCGCCGGAGTCGTTCGGAGCACAACTTGCTGCACATACCGGGCGGGAAAACATTTGCCTTTTCCTACTGCCTGCTAAATTCACCTAGTCGAGGAATCAGCTACCTGCACTTGGGGAATAGCATGAGACTAAAGCACCAACTATCGAAAGTGACGGAGTTATTTTCAGGACACGACTTGCATTACCACTTTGTTAAGTTGTTGGACATCAGCGCCTCCACCTCCCGCCGGGGTCATTCAGGATCCCCGGCACATTGGATATAACGCAATGGGTGACGCTGTTGGCCAGGCCGGCTTACGCTGCGGTTAGGAACGCGATCGTGACGCGCTCGGAGTTTACTATCACCGACGGAGCGGACATGGGCGGTCTAGACCTTTGCTATCTCGCGCAGAGTAGATCATACAGAACATTTCCCTCTATTGAGTATCACTTTCGAGAGACTTCGCTTGACGTTGTTGGGAGACACTCGTGTTTGCTTTCCATCCGAGCCGCCTAAAGTTTTGTCTCCTGATGAAGCCAACTCGACCATCGGTTCTGCATTACATATAGTATTGAATCATTTTATTTTTATGGAAGTTGCATACCCATGCATTTGTCTTGGACAAATTATGCACATAGTTTTATCTCTCGAACGATTTCCGTGGCATCATAACCGTGTCGGCCTAGGAGAGATGAAACACTTTGAGGACTGGATATCCTCGCGAGCAGAATTTTTTTTTTGTCTAATTGGAGAGAGAGACTTGAACGTCCCAACTTCTAATTATGGAGAATCACCCATGGACCATCATGTAGTTAGGTCGCATGCTAATATAATTATTTTGCATGCATAATTAATGCAGATGCGAAAACTATAAATCATATATTTTTCTAGACCTTGTTTATAGGAAGGGCAGTGGGCCTTGGGTAAGTATCAATGTATAAATGGTATATGTATGCTTTTCTACTATTGTTATGAATTGTTAACAAGACCCAAGAATAAGTAGAAATATCTTTTGGACATTAGGAGGAATTAGAAGATCGTCCATTAAGTCATGCACTTAGGTTGTATCAAAGCTTTTCCTTTCCAGTTTAAATATTTTGTCGAAGGTCTTGTTTTACTTTTATTTAATAATACAAGGATATGATGTATGAAACAAATTTTTTTATTATAGTTTCAAAAGTTGTGTCCTAGTTTGGCATTTTCATCAATTGGATTTTAAGAGACCTTTTGTAATTTTATTGCATGTATCAATAAAAGAAGTTAGTTTGCATTATACATTTTTGCTACTCGATTTTCTATATAAAAATATGTTGCATCAAAATCTTATATTATATTTAATTTATTCACTCTGTATGTTCATAACTTGCACAATTTATAAGTGGTACTGGGAGAAGCTCAAATATGAGAAGACCAAAGGCAAGATGGACGATCGGGAGGATCCTTAGGTTGTAGAGAGTAACTGAAGCAATAGAGCCTTTTAGCAATTGTCTTGACCATGATTAGATTTTGGTCAAGGTGGTGCCTTACTACACCACTCTATGGAGAGAGGTGTGAAGAAGGGAGACAAGGGGACATTGTCAGTTATAGTCAACAGGGACGTACACTTGATGACAAAGCTTAGTAAGATGCTTATTCTCAAAAGGATTCATCATATATCAAATGAAAGATTTTGAAGTTTATTCGATGACGGAGACATGAAACTTACAAAATGTTCGACTACTGGCTCAAGCTGATATGTGTTGTGACATATACATGTTCAAGCCGTCGAGTGTACGGGTGATCATTAGAGCTTGCTTGGAAGGGTTTTCAAGAAGTCTCAAAAAGCGATTAATGGGGGAATAAAAAAGCTTGAGGGTCAGTATGTCGATCCAATGGCAGTTTGGTCGATCTTTAGGTGGGGTCATTCTAAGAATCTAGTTTTGGTAATGGGAATGATGCTAAAACTCAATGTGCAATATTGGTTTCAGATTTCGAAGTCAGGAAGGCGATCAAAGGGAGTAGTCAACTTAAGATACAATATGTACACTTCCATTTGCATAGATCAGGGACATCAATGGGACTTCGACGACATGCACTTTGCATGCATGATATTTCTTTGCTCAAGGATGTGGGTGTTAGGGGGATATCTAGTGTTGGACACAATGGTGTACAAATTCCTGAGCTTTAATCTCGTAAAAAAATATAACATTTGCTTGGTTGAGCTAGCTAATGGTGAGAAAACTCGAGCGAACAAGAGCACATTTTTGTGGACGACAAAAGTCAGAGATATCAAATGAGACATTGTGGGGATGATAGTTGGTGACTTTGATTTTAGATGAGTTATTTATCTCAGGAAGATCCCATATTCGTATGTGTTACACATGACAGCTAGCATCGACATGGTGGTAGAGTAGATAGAGACGGAAGGAGGTATAGAGCTAGCAGTTCAGGTATTCAAGCTGAGTGACGAGGAGCAATGTAACAACATATGAATAGTTTTTACAAGAAATCTTTGGGCATTATTTGCACATATCTATTTTTCTAAAGCAGTTATCGTCACGTCCCGATTTCATAGAATTGTTAATCGTTCCCCGGACGTGATGCCGTGCAAGCGTAAGGCATGCCCACACAAGGCCAACCATAATGATATATATATAGAAACACAACAGAAGAGTGTGAAAGCTAAAGAACACACATTGAAACGAAAAAAAGTTCTCTTTATTGATAATATACATCTATTACAAACTCTTAACTCAAAATTAAAGGGGTTTCGCGTGGGCTTACAAGATGGATGCAAAATAAGATAGTCGTTCCATAGATTACATTCCATAATAGAACTTTAAAAGATAATAGACCCGCGGGCGAAGCTATCGCCTTGTCCCAGAGATACATAGAATGTGTGCACGAGCTCCGGGATGGTTTATACAAGCTTCAAGGGTCACGAACGGACTGTGCCGAGTAATGGACTAGTTAGGGGGGGAGAAAGCTTCAGCTTCTCGCTGAATCGCCTTGGCTCAGGGAACCTGCTGCAACGAGGGTCAGTACTTTGAAAAGTACCAGTGAGGGTGAGCTAACCTAACTAACCAAATTGATACAATGTTCATGTGAAGCAAACAAGTTATTATTGTGGTCTTTATATCTTTGTCTTAGTTCAAGTTACAACATGCAATAGATTAGAAATGATTGAAATAAATGTACCACCATTCGGTGACTTTTATCTGCTTGTCTTAATCAACTGCACTAAACTTACCATGTTCTTTCCTACCACGAAGACATAGTTAGTTTGCACAGTTTAAATATACATAGGCCACTGGCACCACGAGCCATTTATGGACATAGTCTAGATGGTCGACGATCCTTGTAGCGCAGGTAGCAAGCCCTCGCTATAAGCCCCTACCTCGCCCGTGCTTATACTGCTAGCATGACTATGGGCCCGGTGCCCTGACGGCAGTTCGTAGGAACCATAAATCTTGTGTACAAGTTGTCCATGACCAAACGATGTCTATAATTTGAAGTTATCATATGAAGCATTTCAAGACATCATAATGAACATAACTACTTAGCACAATGCGATGGCATTTCTATCTTTTTAAGTGATCATATTACAAATTATGTTCTATATATTGCACAGTTATAATTGAATAACTTCTAACTACAACTGAAACATAAAATAGATACATGCATAGTGGACAAGCACGCACAATATGATCGTTCGGTGAATTTTGTGTGGCAAGCATAAGTGTTCCAAGTTTTACTTCTTATTATATTGACTAAGTTATTATCATTATGGTATCGTTGACCGGAATGAACGAATGAGTCAGATTATTAGAAGTGAAGAATTCAAAGAAGGGAGCTAATCGAAGGTAATGCCACTCACAAGTTGGTGAATCGGGAAAGAGAAAGGGAAGATCTTCAAGACTCCGCTCGTATGTCGCCTACACGATCACCTGCATGCACAAACAGATGATCAATATCTCCTGTCTCGTTCTTACGGAGTTCGATATGAAATACGAAGTTCAAAGAATGAAGATAATGAAATCCATCGAAACTGTTATATAAAATGCAAGTCACAAAATCAACAAGAAAGCAACCAAGATGCATCGAAAACAAGTAAAGAAACCAGCACAACGGAAAGGCCACTTGCTACTCTTCCGTCGAGTCCTTCCTTGAGGCACGATCCGCCGAATGTGGGACTTGATTCTGAAGAAACCAATCCATAACGAGGAAATAATCTTGATTCAATCTGTCCCAATCGAATGATACCAAGTATTTCTTAGCCGCGCTCCCCGTAAAGGTGGAATGGGGCACTACGGTCATCAAGCTTGATTGATTGATGAGGCTCCCTCTATTAATCACATAGGCAAACAAAATATGAATAGATAACTGGTCAATACCATATTATATGTCATAATTTCTTGAAGACTAAAAATTAGAGTCAATGAAGAAAATAATGAAACTTGAATAACTCTAGCTTCAAGATATTTTGCACAAATATAGACACTTAAATATAAATTTGTCGGACTCTCCAGTATATTCTGCACAAATAAAAACAAAAATATAAACTTGACTAACTCTTCAATATCTTGAATAACTCTTTAAGACGTATATTTTGCAGAAATAAGTCTTCAAGATATTTAAATAAGTATTATCAATACAAATAAGGACACAATACTGATATAGGATATAGCATTAGTCACTTATCTTGCATGAATACATACACGAATACAACCAAAAACATAATACATACACCATTTTTCCATATATATGCAATAGTTGATTTCTAGGTAATATAAATACTATATCAATTCCTCTATTGTTCTTAGCTCATTGTTATAATTAACATTTATAGGATAGTAATTTGATGTCCTTCTAATAATGTCCCTTTAGCCCATGTATAAACATGAGGCTTGGTCACTCTGGAACCTCGGGGTGTATATTGGGCATGGACCAGACCCAAAGTTGATCGGGTTTGACCGTGTTCGGGTTGAACTGGGCAAAAATAGAACTCGAACCTGAACTCAGACCAAGATTGGCCCAAAACCTAGGAAATTATGGACATTGTTTTACTAGACTTGGCCTGGGTTGCATATTGGCCCAGAAGAAATGGGGTGAAATGGACAAAAGAAATGTCCTTTGGCCTTAAACCAATTTGGTCTTATAAAAAATAATATAAATAAATAAACTTTATTAATTTTTGAAATGTACTATAATATTTTCTTGGTAAACTAAAGAAATAAAACTGCATATTTTATATAAAATTTGATCTTCAAGTCTGTTGTCTTATGGCCAGTTCATTGTTCATCTCTTCCTCCTCCTCTTCCTCCTCCTCCCCTCCTCCTCTAGTAGGGTCCTCCATAGTAAGAGACTAAAAGTCCAGTTCATAATGTCGACACCTTCATTTCTTAAGTGTTGATTCTATTTTTCCGCACGAACCCATGCTTCAACACAAATGCGGACTTCCAAAATATTCGATCGCATCATCATTCTTTTCTTTCTTAATATTCTTAAAGCTACACTAAAATAAGATTTTTGATGTTACCGTGGACACCAAGGGCCATTAGAAGATCACATGCTAAAGAAAAAAGTATAAGAATTTTTTTTTTTATTTTTTTTACCATTCTAAAATTAAAAAGTATGATCCAGATTAATCCTCATCATCTTCATCATAAGAGTTTAAATACAACAAAAAATTTTGAGTTGGAAAGAAAGTTTGTTTTTGTTTCTTCCTTTGCAATGTACTCTTAGCATGAGATAACTTAGAAATTAAACCATGACTACTACTACCATAAGCGGTGTACCGAGTTGGCTCAATACAACTTTTTTCATATAAACTAATTAGAGTATGTAAACCTTCTTTAATTTCTAATTCTATGCTATTTACCTCATCATATTGTCATAAAAATTGTTTAACAATATAAATACACTATTTAATTTTATTTTAAGATCTAAAAGTGCAGCCAAACAATATAAAAAGGGTATTTCATGCCAATATTTTAGAAATTTTATTTCTATTTAATGTCATAATCAAAACCGTTAACATTTCTATATTTTCAAAATAAATAAGAAATATTAATTATTTCTGTTAAAACTAAATGAGAAGTTGGATAATTAACATTAGATAAATATAAGTAATAATGTAAAACAATTCTAAAAATTGATAAATTGATGTAGCAACCAACTAAACATTCTAATTTTTTTGGTATTCAACTATTCGATTAACATTAATATAGTGTGTAATAACATATATATGTTTAATACAAGATTTTAACATCAAATAGGTAGAATTCCATCTATGTGATGCATCCTTAACAAATTATCCAAATGTTAAACCATATTTTTCACGTAATATTTTAAACTCTTGTTGCCTAGGTACTTGTAAAAGGGTTCAAACTAATTGCACATGTTGTAATATTTTATAAATTTTCTTGAAAAACTTGAAGACATTCTTGTACCGTTATTAGTTAACAATATAACAAACATATCTTATAAGAAAAAGTCGTCCTTCTATTACAAGAAAGAAATGATATTACAATATATTGATACATGAAGTATTATTATTAGTATTATCAAAAGAAATTAAGAAAATTTATTATGAATATCATATTCATGTAAAACCTGTAATATGGCTTTACTGATTGCAGATCCAATATGCGCAACGGTCTTAGACAAAGAATTCATTTTTATAAAATCTATTTCGCATCTAAATAATGTGTCGTGATATAAATAAAAGAATAATTTTGTTTACTAGTCTATATATCAAAAGTTAAATAAAATTTAATAATATTTATAAAAAAAAATTCAAATTTGTTTTTTATTTTTGAATTTTTTAACAGATTCTTCTCTTATAGTAGATCTAGAAATTTTTAGTTAAACAAAGATTTAGTGCAGTACTTGCATAGTTGCATCATAATATGATTCACTCTAACAAAATATAAAAGGTTGTTCATCACAAATAATATATTTGTTAAGTTAGTTTTGTTATGAATAGAGGATTAAGTAAAATTTCTTTTTGTAGATCCTTCGGGACCGGTGCTTTATTGTGTTTATTTAGCATTTATTGTGTCCTTGCCATAACAACTTTCATAATATCTCTTCAAAGTTATCGTGGGTTCATTTACTCATTGAATATTTTTTTTTGTATTTCTTACATTGTGCATCTCTAGGTGTTTTTTGGGTCTTTTAGATCTAATACTTCTTTTTTCTCATTATAGGTGGCAGATAGTTAATTTAGGATAAAATTCCCATAACATCAATTATTTTTTCTAGATGTAGTATTAGTATTAACACTTCTGACTTTTGGAGGTTACATTTGAGTCGGTGGTATTTTATTTTTTACAGGATTATTAGCATAATAATTAATATTAAAATTATTAACATAATTATGTAACAATTCAGAAATACTTTGATAGGGATGGTTAGAACCAGTAGCAATTATGATCTATACTATTTTTTAAAAAAGTTGTGAATTAAAAACTAATTAAATTTTAATACCAAAATTAACTAATTTTATAATAATAAATAAAATTACTTACACCTCAACTTGACTTTCTATAAAGTCAGATGTATAATTTTTTTCAGCCTGGTCGTGGTCAATTAGAGGCATCCCACTAGCGTTCCCTCAGAATCTTGCTCAGACGTGCATATTCTATCCTTTGCCAATATTCATCACCCATCCATGATATTAACAAATTCACTGCTCGACTCTCCTTGCCCAACATAAGCCTGCCTCAATTCTTTATCTTGACTCGATTCTGTTGACCCAGAGAAGCAAACGTTGGCCAGGGAGAGAGGAGAATTATATTGTCTGCATTATTAGCATGGAATAAAGCCTTTATATAGGCAGTACAAAAGAACTCTTAGACATCTTAGCTATTGACACATAACCCCTAAAGAGTAGGACAAAGCAAAGAAATAGGTAATTACATAAGACTTGGTAATTAAGTTTGAATGGAACATGATTATTCTTAAGATTCACCCTCCTAATCATGTTGCTACTTGACGGCTTGAACTCTAATTTTCTGGCGCATCTCTAAGAACTTAAGCCGCCCAAGTGGTTTGGTGAGAATGTCCGCCAGTTGATCATCCGTGGCAACATACTCTACCTCAATCTTCCCATCTTCCATGCATTCACGTATGAAGTGGTACCTTGTGTCAATGTGCTTGCTTCTGTCGTGATGAACCAGATTCTTGCAAAGTGCAATTGCTGATTTGTTGTCCACCTTGAGCACAACTTTGTCATCGTTTTGCACATTTATTTCGCCAAGGAGATGCCTCAACCAAATACCTTGACAGGCTGTGGTAGTAGCTGCAATGTACTCCGCTTCACATGATGACAATATATGCCACTGTCTTTTGTTTTTGTGATGCCCAAGTCACCAGGTTTGAGCCAAGGAAGAATATAACTCCGATTGTGCTTTTTCGATCATCTACATCTCCAGCCATGTCGCTATCGCTATAGCCCACAAGAATTGGTTCTTCCTTGCCCTTTTTCACGTAACAACAACCAAAAGCAATTATACCACGAACATACCTTAAGATTTGTTTCATGGTAGCCATGTGCTGCTCGGTTGGTGCCTCCATGTAACGGCTCACGATCCCAACCACATAGGCTATGTCCGGCCTTGTATTTACCAAGTAGCGGAGACTTCCTACTATGCTACGGTAGTAGGTTTTATCAACTTGGGGACTTGAGCTTGACTTTCTCAGCTTTAGCCTTGCCTCCATTGGTGTTTGTGTCGGGTTGCAATCTGTTAGGCCGCACTTCTCAATAATCTTGGCTGCGTAAGATGATTGGCACAACAAGATTCCTCGAGGTTTCTGTTGCACTTCGATCCCCAAGTAATAACTCAGTATTCCAAGGTCACTCATGCTGAATAGATCCTTCATTTGCAACTTGAATCTAGCAATCTCAGTGGTGCTCGTCCCTGTGATGATCAAGTTGTCCACGTACATGCCGACTATGAGACTTCTGCCGCCTAGATTTCTCTTGTAGACAGCATGCTCCACTGGGCACCGTGCAAAATCGAGTGAGATTAAACTTTTGTCAAGTTTTGTATTCCAGGCTCTTGGAGCTTGACGTAGCACATACAATGCCTTCTTGAGCCTCAGGATCTTGTCTTCACTGCCCTTCTGTGCATGGCCGGGCGGCTGCGCCACATACACCTCCTCCTCCAAGTCGCCATTGAGGAAAGCAGACTTCACATCCATGTGGTGCACCTTCCACCCTTCTTGTGCAGCTAATGCAAGGAGGATCCCTACGATCTCAAGTCGTGCGACTGGTGCGAATACCTCATTAAAATCCATGCCTTGTTTTTGCACGTAGCCTTTGGCGACGAGGCATGCCTTGTGCTTGACAACAGCACCTTGTGGATCCTTCTTCATTTTGAATACCCATTTTAGGCCAATGGGTCTGTGGCCGGCTGGAAGATTGACAAGCTCCCATGTACCTTTATCTTGAATGGTCTCGAGCTCTTCTAGCATTGCACGCCTCAAACTTGCATGCTTTTGGGCTTCTTGAAAACTTGAAGGCTCCTCCATGGCAAACATGCATAGACCGAAGTCCTCGAGTTCAACCTCTGTTGTGGCATTGTAGATGTCCATCAGAGAACGAGTATGCCTTTCCGGTTTAGATGAGCCACTTTCTGCTGGGCCTTCCACACTCAGCCCACCCGTGGATGTCGACGAGTCAGGTAGTGCTCCTTCGGCATTCACGACTGGAGGGATGTGCGCTGCAATTGGCGATCCGCGTGTCACACTAGCGCTGCCCGCTGTGCTCGGCGAGCCATGCACCGCACCCTCGATCCCTGCATCAACGTGAGATGGATAATACACTGTAAACACCTCATCGGTTTTTTCTACCATTTTATCAGACTTGGATTCCCAATCCCATTGTCTAGCTTCTTCGAACACCGCATCTCTTATCACATGTAGCTTCCTCATCATTGGGTTGTACATCCGATACGCCTTAGATCCTGGATCATACCCGATGAACACCATGGGTACGCTGCGATCAGCGAGCTTTATGAGATGCGGGTCTACCACCTTGACATGTGCTACACAGCCGAAGGTTCGAAGATGTTGTACTCTTGGCTTCTTTCGGTAGAAGGCTTCGTACGGTGTCTTACCGGTGACGCTCCGAGTCGGTGCACGGTTCAGGAGATAGACTGCCGTAGCAACAGCCTCTCCCTATAAGCTTCCCGGCATCCCCTTACTCTTTAGCATGCTCCTTGTCATGGCTACCACAGTCTGATTTTGCCTTTCTACCACGCCGTTTTGTTGCGGTGAATACGGTGTGGTGAGGAAGCGCTTGATGCCCAAGTTCTCATAATACTCGTGGAACTCGTGTGAGGTAAACTCCCTATCTCGATCGGTTCGGAACGCCTTCACCTTCACATCCGCCTCCATTTCGACACCGGCCTTTATTTTCTTGAAGGTAGCAAGAGCTCCATCCTTGTTTTTAAGTAAAACTATCCACATATACCGACTATGATCATCAACCAACAACATGAAATACTTGTTACCTCCATGTGTTGCAGGTGTGATTGGGCCGCATAAATTACCATATAGCAGTTGCAGTGGGCTATCCGCACAGTAGAGAGAGTGATGGAGACGGGAATGGTGCACGTCGTTGCTTGCCAACCATACACCCGTCGCAAACTTGATCGACTTGTTGTATATGTGGAATGCCCTCCACCATCTCATGGTGCATCAAGTTCCGTAACGCCTGGAAGTTTAGGTGCCCGTAGCGGCCATGCCATAGCCATGCATCCTTCTTGATGCACGCCAAGAGGTATACAGGCTGTGCACGTTTTAGGTTGAGTGTATACAACATATTCCCTGATTTATTTACCGTGGCCATCAACCTCCTCTCTCGATCGTAGATGCACTGGAAGCCACCTTCCATAACGGTTTTACTACCGTTCTCGTTGAGCTGGCCGAGGTTGATGATATTGCTCTTGAGACGGGGGATGTAGTATACGTCGGCGAGACCACAATGCTCTCCGGTTTGGCATTGGAACAAGATCGTCCCGTGCCCATAAATTTCTACGACGGAGTCGTCACCGAATCGGACAGTGTCCCTCATCGAAGTGTCCATCTCATAGAATATCTCCACATAACTGGTCATGTGGTTGCTCACTCCATTGTCGAGGTACCACATGTCTCTTGTACACTGGCTCGATCCTCCGATTGGCCAAACCTTCTCCTTGTTG
Organism: Iris macrosiphon; assembly: GCA_036927795.1. Lineage (NCBI taxonomy): Eukaryota > Viridiplantae > Streptophyta > Magnoliopsida > Asparagales > Iridaceae > Iris > Iris macrosiphon. The sequence goes on from JAYESA010000013.1 coordinate 184,103,614, forward strand.
AGCATGACCATGTCACGCGCCTTCTGCGTGCGCATAGACAATAACATGGCGGGCTCGTCGTCTTCAGCCTTGGCGAGGAGTGCTTCTTCGTCTTGATCACGTCGTTGCTTGCGGCACTTCGACACATAGTGCCCATACACGTTGCAGTTGAAGCATTTGATTTTGCTCTTGTCGAGCGGCCTCCACCAGATCCACGACCTTCACCATCCTTCTCCATGCCGTCGCGCCCGCCTTTGCTATGACCACGGCCATGGCCGCCCATCCTGTACGTCCACAACCATCACCTCTGTTGCTGCTGCGCATCTTTGAGCCCGAGGGGAATCACCACCGTCATTTTTCTTCAGCCGAGTAAGCCACTCGGAATGTGTGAGCAGCAGGTGTTGCTCCTCCTCTCTGTTGTCGTAGCCACGAAGTCGCTCTTCGTAGGCCTTGAGACGACTGATTAGCTCCTCAACTGTCATGGTCTTGAGGTCCACCAGTCGCTCGATCGGAGTCACGAGCTGCATGAATCATGTCGGCACATCACGAAGAAATTTTCGGACGACGGAGGTCTCGTCTACCTTCTCGCCCAGCGCTCGAATCCCGTTAACAAGCGTCGTCAACCTCATGGCAAATTCGTCCACTGACTCGCTATCCTTCATGTGAATCGCCTCGAAGTCACTCTTCAAGGTTTGCAACTTGGCTTTTCTGAAGCGCTCCGCGCCAATGTGTATCGTCTTGAGCATTTTCCACACCTCTTTGGCCGAGTCCTTCTCAGCTAGCGTAAGAAGAACATCCTCTGGTACTGCTTGGAAGATGCCGGCAAGAGCCATCCTATCTTTGTGCTCGTCGACATCGTCGTGTACAACGGCGTCCCACACGCCTTGTGCCTACAGGTTTACCCGCATCTTCAAAGACCAGGCGACGTAGTTGCTCCGTATGAGCATCGTGTACTGCAGCGTCACGCTGCTCTCTTTACCCAAATTCCCTAGTCCTTCCTACCGGGATTATGGATTTATGCCATCATCATTGCATGGTCTGCCAGTAGGGGTTCTTTTGAAGTGCATTTTACATGAGACTGACGAGTGCCCCTGATGGAAATATAGAACACAATATGCTGGATATTATTCATATTCTACCTCCTACCAATAGCTACAGCCCTCCGGTAAAGTGATGCGAATATTTGGGGGCAAAGGACGGCTAATATCTATGTCTATCAACAACCTAGCCTTGCTCGACCTCGATAATTCTTCGGTCGTATGATCGATCTTCAATGGATTACCAATTGCTCGACCAACTTTAATCTCTGTATCCTTGGGGAATAGACACGGAGGCAAACCAGGGAGACCCACCTAAACTGGAGCGATATGAGATTCCCGACGGGAAAAAGTTTAACACCCATCTAAAATTCCTCATAGGAGCACCTTCCACAAGCTAAAGATCCTTGGATCTTTATCTGAGAAAGTCAGCTTCCCTAGAGGGACGAATCAGCTAGTTCTACGAGTCCAAGACTCCAATCTTCATCGGAACGTCAAAGAAGATCCCCATGAGTGCCTAGTAAACCAGGTCCACTGGAGGACGAGAATGAGAAAACTTGCTGACTAGGGCAAACTTAAGGGGATCCACCAGTTGCGCCACTTCCTTTGTGGAAAAAGATACGGCCGAAGAACCCAGATGGAACGAGGGGGGTCAGCGCCAGGGGCGGACGCACCGCAGGAGCACCAAGGGGGACCGAGGGTGGCACGGTACCAGGGGCAGTCGTGCAACAGGAACCGCCCCGGCTATGATTATAACGACCCGCTCCCCTCAACCCGGAGGGCCGATTCAAAATGGCACAAGTGTAGTGAACCAACCTGCCTTGCTTAGTGAGATAACTCGTTTGATGCAAAGACATTCAGACTTGGACCTTCGAATGGATTTCAGACTTAGACTTTTCAGAGGCGCGCTCGAAGTCTCGCTCGGCCGATGTGATTCATCGCTAAGGTGGGTTGCCTCAGTGAACCTGTCCTTGCTTAGCTGACACTTAATAAAAGGGATGATATATGCCAGTTTTAAGCGATAAGTTTTGCATGCTAATAAAAGGAGATGAACGCACTTATCTAAATGGATAATTCCGCTCTATCATTGTATAGAACATGGAGATCTTACTTGTTATTTGCGTAATCGGGCTTATTGAGTTGAATGTAGTAGTTTCTTATATGTGCCACATATGTAGTTTTGAGTTTATATTGAGGCATCGTACCATACAGAATATGACACGGGATAGAGTATAGTCATGTTGCATACATAGACAAGAAAGACTATCAAGTAGTCGTTCCAAGTCAGGAGAAGAAAAGAAAAGAAAGTACTCGGGATATCCAGATCATCGAGGCAGTCTCTAACCAGGGAGCTGCACAAAGAAGAAAGATCCAAGTGTAGTCCTCGGTAAGATTGAACTGAACTGAACTGATATCCTTGGATAAAAGAAACCGAGTAGGAAGTTCTCGGCTAGGATTGGAAGTAGGGGAGTAGTTGCATGGTCACGGACAACTGGTTGCGCACCAGGTAGAGATGAGTCCTCGACACGATTGTTGAGACATCCGAATTATGTCAGCCCGGAAGGACAATGCCAGTGTAGTCCTGGTAATACGCTAGCTGAAGTACTAGCGTGCGAGTACAGAATGTCCAGCAAGGCTTCCTACCGACTTAGAAAGGCAGCCGACTCGTCGGATGGTTCGGGACGCCCAGTAAGGCTCACAACCAAGCTGGAAAGACAGTCGTTCCATCCCAGATCTTGTCCAATATGGCTAACAGAGCCTATGACCTTCATATAGATAAGTCATGTATGCATAGCGGTGATCCACATTCAGAAGAGGAGTAACATGAAGGAGTATAATGCACAATACTTTGTATATTTAGAATGGATGCACGGTATATAACATAGTTTGAGTAGAACATGTCTGAGGCAAAGACACAAACATAACACTTGGATTGTATAGATGTTCTTCTCTATTTAGTAGATCATTGATTATATTACTGCATATGACAGGGAAGGCTGAGTGGTAAGAAAGGGTAAGACGAACTCAGTTGTTTACAGTACGACACTCTTATGCAGACACTGATATTACTTTCATTACATTGCCATATGTCACGCCCCAGTCCTAAAATACCGTGGCACTGGACGCGTGATAATGGCTAGCAGCACACACCGATGGACAAACCCAATTTAATGGATCCATCGGGGCACGCTTAAGCTATAATATAACAATAAGTAGGTCCAATGATACAAGTCACAGTCTATGCTAATCTCATCCACAACAGATAATCACAGATCAATTGCCAGAATAATGCAAATAGAAATAACTAACAAATCTCAATAAAAGTGTCTTGGAGAACAATCCGAGAACAAGTCTGATACATCAATGCAATAGACTGGAAAATAAAGGAACTGGAAATAGAAATAAATGAGTATATAAAGCCAATACTCAGGAGAAGTCCTCTGATATGATCTCGTCCTCGAATGTCGGTACAGCTCCTGTATCAGCACCTGTATCTGCTCCTGCTGCGGTCCCGTATACCTCGGGATAGATCTCGTCTGAAAATCCTGGGGACATAATCCGGATCCAGGTTCTCAGGGGACATAGCAAGGTACAGATAATACAAGCCAAAGTAAATGCAGTGCAGCAAATAATAAAATAAATAGGGTAAGTATGTAACCATCTATGTGAAATGCAAGTGAGAGCATCACTAGTACTTAGGCTGAGCCGCTACAAGCTCTGTGTCGGGGAACCGGTAGCAGTAATAACACGTAATGGGCCAAGATCTGCTCGAGAGTCTTGTGCCTAACAATAATAGGGGTTTATATATATATGATCAGCCTGTAGCCTATGTGTCTCTCCCCACCCAATGTAATCACACATCTCATGTCCACGATGCACCATGTCCATGTCACGTACAATCATATCTAATGCAGCCAGTCATATAATGTCTATGGATATAATGTCAATGTCAAATCCTACATCCTATACAGAATCACCATGAATATCTCAGGAAGATCCTGTCCATGTATAGTGTCAAGTGTCCTGGGTATAATGTACTTGATAAGACAAGTACGAGAATTTAAAGGGGTCACGAATGTCCATCTCTAGATGACTTACACAACATCGCGTACGGTGTTGGCACCCGACTAATAATCGGACGCTAAGTAAGTCACACGGTCCTAGGTTAAGCATGCACAGCAATGTAAATGAATCAAGGAAATTGCAACAAGAAATATAAAGTTGGCAAGGTATACTTGCCCACTGATGTATAACTAAGTCAAGGAAATAAGTAGCAAAGCTGCAGGGTTTGGCAAGGTACACTTGCCTAGGGTTCTGGCTCCAATTGTAGCTCTGGTCTCAGTGTGATTTGCAGGTACTACTCCGGTTGCTGAAATAAACATCACCATTAGATTCAGAAAATATTAAATAGCTAGAAATGTCTGTCCTTAAGTCCAATTTGGACACAGGGGCAAAAACGATATTTCTGGGTCAAAGCGGGGTCCACATGTGGGCCACGTTGCACCGAAAAGCGTGTCAGGGTCAAAGGTCTCCAAATTCGTCCAACTTAGTGTCAACAAGTCAGGAACGATGATACGAATCCAACGAAACTTCCAAAATTGGATTCCGATGAGCCGATCACAAAATCGTCCGTCAAGTGGAGCCTCCGGGGCCCACGATACGTGATTTTGTCAACGTTCTCAGAATCGAACCAAACTTGGGTCACTGGACCAGCGTATTGCTACGAGTCCGATGGCGCAAGTTTTGTTTCGATCCGACGTGTGTACACAAAGTTACGACATATTCCAGAATAGGCAGATACGGGACGTTGTCGGCGGATACGCGTTGATTCCGGTGAGCACGCACATCCAAATCAACTTCTGCAAAATCCTGCACGTCCGTATCGACGGCGCGCACGTATCGGTTAAGACCGCGTACGACCAATTCATCCAGTTTGGCGGAGCGCACTCAGTTCCGGGGTAAAATTGGGCTTGGGATTTACTGTTTTTGGATCGCGGTTTGCGATCGCCACAGGACGCGATGCACCATGCGGGTTGTACGGGCATCGAGAGGGTCATGCAGTCTACGCGTCACAACTGACGGAACGAGAAACAGAGCTACAAGGAGAGAGAAAAGAATACCAGAACAGGGCTCCGTAAACTAGGTTTCTCGTGTCCTCGCGTGTCGACACGAGACATTGTGTCCTGTGTCTGAACTAGGGTTTCAGTTCAGGGGCTGCGGCGGTCGAAGGCAGGGAGACTTCGGCTGGGGTTGCTGCTGCGGGTCTCCGGCGAGGTTGACGGGGCTGAGGAGGGGCGCTGGCTCGGGAAGACGTCGAAGCGGAGGAGGGTTCGAGGAGCTGCTGACCGGCTGCGGGGCGGAGGCTTTGGCGGAGGAGCTGCGGGCTCGGGGTCGGCGGGGACGGAGCTGGAGGAGAGGAGGAGAGGGAGCCTGGCCGAGGGCGGAGGCCGGTCTCGTTGGGGACGGCAGGGTCGAGGGAGTGCCGGAGAAGACGACGGAGGTGGCGAGGAGAGCAGGAGGAGGAGATGCTGGAGGTGCTGCTCGGGGACGATGGCGCAGGAAGGAGGAGGGAGGTAGGCGGCTGAGGACGGGCGGCTGGGCTAGGGGCGGTGCCGGAGTCTCACCGGAGGGGTCAGGAAAAGGGTGGCGGCGTTCGGTTAGGGTTAGGTTTAGGGATTAGGGATTAGGGATTTTTAGTAAATATTCTTTTTTTTCTTTTTGTTTGTGAAGAAAAACTAGAAATTTATGTATTTATACATACAAAAATTGGACTAGGGTTTGACCTAGGATTTGGGCTGGGTCAACGCTCCTTGGGCTTGGCTTCGGCTCTCATGGGGATGTTGGGCGTTTGGCACGGGTTTAATTCGGTTTAATTCTACATCAGTTTTGAGGGCTTTAAAATTGCTTCTAGAGTCCAATAAATTCACAAAAAATTATCCTATGTCCGGTTTTCCATTTTACACCATAAAATATTATTTCCATAATATTTTAATATTATTAACAGCAACTAAAAATCATTTAATTACCAAAATCTTAGGTTTTAATTACAGAAAAATCCCGGAAAATTACGGAAAATTGTGAAAAACCAAATTAATTATTACTGAAAATCAGGGGGCTTACAATCTACCCAACTTATAAAAATTTCGTCCTCGAAATTAAAATATGGTAGGGTTCTCTCTATCCAATCTCACTTGATTACTGGCTAAAGGATTTCTCTCAAGTGAACTTTGCGGTCTCTACCCAACTTAGATTTTACCCATCTATCATCTAAGACTATACACCTAATAAAGCTATGCCCAACTTATTAAATCATGTTATTGAATCCTCAAGTCTTTAACACCAACCATATCGCCTATGATATTCCCTTAATCATATATGAAAGGGTCATCAACACTGTTGTTTGTGTATTAAACGAAAGAATGAAAAATGTATTCAGGATGGGGTTTATACGAAACCCGCCTTCTTTGGTTTACAAACATACTTGTACAATTTGATCCTATACGAGGATATGGGAGTATAATTTATTTAATCTGGGTAAATATTGCTATAGGTGTCTGATCTGCAGTCGATCACTTTAGCCCTTGGACCACACGATGTTGAAGAAGTGCCGAAGAAGATAGGAAGCAGCTTCGAGGGTTGCAAAAGAGGGTGGATGCACGATGCCAAAGTCGTCGATCCCTACTCTCTGCCTGAGCTCCGGGTTCTCTCTCTCTCTTTCTCTCTCTCTCTCTCTCTCTCTCTTGACCTCTGGTTCGATCTTTCTTGGAAGTTCGACTTTGGATCTGCTATTGGTTTCTTGACCAATTTTTCGACCTTCCAATCTTTCGACCCTGGATCTGATATTGGTTTCTTGACCAATTTTCTGACCTTCCAATCTTTCGACCCTGGATCTGATATTGGTTTCTTGACCAATTTTCCGACCTTCCAATCTTTCGACCCTGGATCTGATATTGGTTTCTTGACCAATTTTCCGACCTTGTTCCTCATTGATAGAAGTCTCTATTTATAGAGTTTTGGTGACAGTGACCACTCCATCGGTGTAGAACCCGAGGAGTGGAAAGTACAGCACCCTTTTACACAACGGTTAAAGTAACCAATACCTGCGTATAGATGATCCTTTGAATGAGCGTGTGACGCGGGTCCAACTAAGGGACAAAACGCGTATAATCGCTACGAAGATCACGGCGTAGAAGCCACGTAGGTAGGTATCCAATGTGTAGAAGAGGTTGGCATAGAAGCCAAATGTCTGTCACCATGGCATAGAAGCCAAATAGTTATCAAACCGGCATAGAAGCCGAATAGACGTAGAAGCCGAATAGGCGTAGAAGCCGAGTGGTCATAGAGGCCGAGCAGGCGTAGAAGCCGAATGGTCGTAGAGGCCGAGCAGGCGTGGAAGCCGAATGGGCGTTAAAGCCGAGCAGGCGTAGAAGCCGAGTGGTCATAGAGACCGAGTAGGCGTAGGAGCTGGATGGGCGTAGAAGCCGCTGCTTACCGTGCCAGAGTGCTGATGGGGATGTCTTAGCCGGAATTATGACTTTTGAAGATATAATCAAATCTCTTGCATTAAATACCGAGATTTGCCACCATCCTGTGCATTAAATGTGGAGGCGTGTCTTTGAAGGTCTGCAACCCCTTCTGCGCATCAGTCGCAGAGACGTGCCTTGAGAAACTGTCACCGCTCTGTGCATTAGACGTAGAGACGTGCCTCGACCCCGTACAGAGTGCACCTTTCGACGTGGCAGGTGGTTTGTCTACTGCAGAACGTAAACAGCTCGTGTCTGCCTGTGTAAAATAAGGCAAAGTATCCCTTCGTGCTTGTAAAAGCAGTTTACGCAAAGGGGATGGCGGTATTTGACGGCCTGGGTCGCAGTGCTGTGCCATCATTATAGCCGTCGTCTGGGTAGTCGAGCCATATCCCTTTGTCAGAAGTCCAGACGTCAGGTTCATTGCAGGATCTTCATTGCAGGGTTTGACAGGTTCATTTCGGAGAATACGAAGCGTCTCTTGTACACCTCAATGCTGCGTCTGAAAGAGGATGAGTTTACGCCCTGGAGGCGATGAAGCACCCTGTTTACGCTGAAGCGGCTTGGACGTACTGCCTTACGCGGATGGTCCTTTGAGCTTTCATATTTTATGCTACGTTTTAGCGAAAAAGAGCTCTGTTGCACGCTTGATGGCTCTTAAGGCCTCTACTTACGCTGCTCTGCACCAATATGCCACGTATAGTCATCCAGCGTATTTTTTATGCTTCTACAAGATCCCCTTCAAAGCTTTCAAATTCCTTGGAAGTTGGAACGCTTTGAATGAAGCATGAACCGCCCCTCGTGACTCGAAACATTTCTGAATGGAGCGTTAAAACGGTCGATGCTGACTTTATGGCAGATTTATTGGGGACCGGTGTGACCTCTTTCGCCTATAAAAAGGCTGGGGAAGTTAACCTGTTCTCCCCACATTTCTATCACCACGCAAAGATGATCGCCGGAGTTCGTCGGGTCGATCTGAGGAAGAAGGAGATCATATTCTTCTAGCGTGTAAGGAGCCAAAAAAGACGGCATCTTCGAGCAAGTGTCCACTGCAACGATGGATCATGGAAGGATATCTTAGCCTCCCTTGCTCGGGATAATCAGCAACTTTGTATGGTGGTTCTTCGGGAGAGACGAAGAATCGTATTTCACCACGCTGCTTGCAAGTGACGCCTTCTCCAGTTACCTCTGGTGACGAGAGGCAGACAGACCGGCTAGAGTGGCGGTGGTCTGTAGGAAAGCAGAATTACCCTGCTTTCCTTCTGTTGGAGGATGGGTCATATGCCCAGTTTTGTATCCTCCTGCCACTGATCATCTTCTTCGAAGAAGAGGAAGACCTGCACCGATGCGAAAACCCGGTAGAACGGATTCTGGGGGCGATCTTCCGACGACGATGATGAGGAAGCCCTTTGTAGACGGGATTTCCCTCATATGTAGTCATGAAAAATGAAGAAAAAACCCTTTGTAGACATGATTTCCCTCATATGTAATCATGACTTTAATCTTTAATAAAAGAATCGTCTTTCTTCTTCATATGATCATCTTGCCATACGTTGCTGTGAAGTCTGAATATGTGTAGCTTCGACACGTCTGATTCTTTACACCGACTCTGTTTAGAAAGAGTGCTAGGTCCTGTCCTTTATGCATAGCGAATAGTCCATTGAACGCTGTTGAGCATTTTGAGCATTTGGAACTGTCCTGCTGCTAAGACTGGGGAACAGCGTAGAATTTTTTGTTCAGACTTCGTCTTCAAGAATGACTTCTCGAAAAATCCCTTGGAACAGGGTCGAGGAATGGCTGTCGAGCTGAGTTTGCCATCTTGATAGACGAGATATTCAGACTGGAGCCTGGATGAACCTCTATTTGACCTGGGAAGAGTAATTTATCAATATTTGAACTCTGTATGCTTCGGGTACTTGGGATATGTTAAGGTCAAGAAGGAGTATCTTCTGTGTGAACTCCTGTAATCGACCGCCTTGCTGTTCGGATATGCGGAAAGTCAGAGATCCGTAGTGTAGATGAGCTGAGAATCCTGAGTTCGTAGTCTATTGAGCGTAGAAAGCCACCGAGCGTGAGATCGTAGATGCGGAGCTGCTGAGCGTAAAGTCGTAGGTTTGTAGCCTCTCGAGCATAAAAGCTACCTAGCACAAAGGCATCCGGGCATAAAACCATAGACTGATAGCTTACGAGCGTAAAACCGTAGATCTGTTGCTATCGAGCGTAGAAAGGTCCTTAGCGTAGAACTGTAGATTTGTAGCCTGTGAAAAAGAAATCTTTCGAGCGCAAGGTTGCGGATCTGTTGCCTCTGAGCCTAAACTAAACACCATCGAGTGTGAGATCATCGATTTGGTATCTGCTGAGCGTAAAGTCGTAGGTTTGTAGCCTCTCGAGCATAAAAGCTACTGAGCACAAAGGCATCCGGGCATAAAATCATAGACTGATAGCTTGTGAGCATAAAATTGTAGATCTGTTGCTGTCGAGCGTAGAAAGCTCTTTAGCATAGGAACCGCTGACCTGCTTTTGCACGAAAAACTCTTCGAATTTGCTGACTGTCCGTCTTTCGAGAGTAGTGGGCTGACGTAGTACCCAATCATAACCAAATATTTAATTTGTGAGATTTGGTTGGGGTTTCGAGGAGCCCATCTGAGGATTCAAGGAGTCGACCTGAACTCTATATATATCCCAAGCTTTTGAGAGAAAAACTTTTTATCCGTCTTCTGCGAAAGAGAGCCTTCGATTGTTTGAGTTTTTCCCCTCGTTCTTTCTCTGAGCACTTCGAGTTTTCAGAAATGGCGCCGAAACAAACCCCCTCCACCAAGGGAAAGAGTATAGGCTCTTCTACTCGTTCCTCTACCCCAGCGAGAGAGTCTTCGGTCGGGCAAGGTGAACTTCCTTCTGAGCGAAGCATCCTGCCGACGAGTAGCGCACCCGGCCTTAGAGGTATAGCCTTTGGGATGACAAAGAACGACGAAAAATCCTTCGCACACGTTGAACGTGACCGCGCTAGGTCGTCTTCTGTGCTGATAGCCTCTTTGAGGAAGATGACGCACGGAGACATTTTCATCTTTTACGCCCACATTCCTAATGTGCCAGCGTAAAAACTCCATGTTTTCGCAGTTTTGAGCGTAAAAGCTCTGTCTGCCGAAAACTTGGTGTATACTATAAAATTTTAGTTTTACGCTTTGGATGGGACCTCCGACGTAATAACTAGAATTTTGGCAGTCTGGCTTAAAGCGCGGACCGTATACCGCCGATTATGCTTCAGGATGTGACTTCCGGCGTAAAAATGACCAAATTTTGTACAGTCTTGGCGTAAAGCACAGACTGTCATTTCTTGGTCTTTGCAAGATTTTTAATGACGTGTTTTTTTTACATTTTTGCAGTTAACTTGCATGAGTCTCCACTGGCCGAGGTGATGGGTTCCGCTGCCGGGATGCTGCACTCGAACTACTTGGAGGATCTGTCGCACGTGACATTTTATATCTCCGGACCCCAGTATCTTGAAGGGAGGGGGATCTTGATATCGGCTCAGGGCGAGCGGACATTGCTGAACATGATTAACGGAGAGCCCCTGACGTACAAAGACGGGGACCAGTACATCAAGCCGGCCTTTCTCTTTGGGGACATGATAGACAAACAGTCCCAGACGAAGCCCAAGAGAGAACCCTGGGTTTTCCCCGCCGAGAGCGTGGTCTTGTATCTGCCCACGATACAGAGAGATTATCCCATCTTGGCTTTCTTCCATGCCACACATTCCAGGAGGATGTCGTGGACGCTGACTCCCGATCTTCACGGCAAGCCAGGGAAGATCTTTCACCTGAAAGGAGCTGACCAGGGGTCGTTTGTCAGCCGCCCTTCTGGCGTCGTGACGTTGTTCAGGGGACTGTGCCCGGGTAGCGTCCCGAGTGAAGACAGTTCAGTGATCCAGCCGGTCCAATTGCCGACTTTCTGCAATGACTTCATGGTGCGAGGGGGGTATACCCCAAGGAGAATCCTCGGTGCAACGGGTGGATCACCCCAGCAAACCTCCGATGGACTTGCCTAGTTGACTGGGCTCTGAAGCATTTTCGGAGAGAGCTGGAGGTCATAGGACTGTATGCTGTCGTGAGCGCGACGAGTGTTGGGTTGCCTCCCAACCCTAACTTGTTTCTGGCACTGATGGAGCGATACATTTCGCTCACCGGGACCTTCGCCACTCCACTGGGGGAGTTGGGGTTGGCCCTCCACGAAATGGCAGCAATCTCGAGACTGCCGATGGGGGATACCCCGTATGAAGAGTATGTTCCCACCAACCGGGAGTTGGAGGACTCGGACCCTCGGGTTGTAGAGGTGTATCAGGAACTGATGTGCCACTATTTCGTGTGCACTGCTTTTTATAATGAGCCTTCTGATTTGGCTCACACCACTAAGTGGATGTCCTACCTCTTCTTCCACCGGGCCAGGGCCGTCAAGTCGGAGAAAGTTTCGGGGGGCAAGAATGAGCCCGTGAACTGTTTGGGCGTGCTCAGTGCCCAGGTCGTCGAGGATCTTATGGAGGAGGCTAAAGCTCTAGATCAGTTTCTCAATGACGGGGTAGGAAAGTACCCTAAAGGCACTAAGGCCTATAGTTACTTGAGGCACTGCCGCAGGCCTTTGTCTGAGGAAGCTAAGCTGGCTGGCTTTCTCTCCCTATGGCTGCGTCGAGTAGTAGTGTCCGGCATCGCGTCCGCAGACCGCATTCACTGGAACATCCTGTAGCCCGTCGTCCGTCTGGTGTTCGGGGCAAGACTGGGCTTGCTCCCTGCCATGGTGTGCCGTATACAGGCTGGCCTGAGAGCCATGACTGACGGACTGCTCGTCGATGAAGCTCGACGTGATAGCTTTCCTCGGGTAGAGTTACCATACCTGTACTTGATGGGATGGTTAATTTTCCATAACCCCCGGGTGATGTCTTCCGGCCCGGGTAGCAGCGCGGGGGGTAGTTTCTTGCTGAACTACAAGGACTCCCTCTGGAACGTGAACACAGTCTTAGACTGTCGGCTGGCGCTGAGCCTCGGTCACTGCTGGAAGCTCCTCTGCACTGTCCCCTCTGTACATCGTAATCAATCGGGGATTAGGCTTGAGGATTTAGGTGGAGAAAAGACCAATCTTTCTCCGGAAGCTTTTAATTGGTTGGTCTGCATCAGACCCTCCCATCTGCTATACAGAAGCGAAGATTATTGCTTCTTCGAGCCTTACTTGTCCAGTCGGTTCGTCAGGCAGTTTGGGTACGATCAACTGCAAGTGGGCAATGCCATCACCAGCTTCAGGTCCAGGGGCGGACTCATTGATGGAGCTAGGGGATGGCAGTATTTTATCATGGGCTGTACGGGAGCAATCTTTATCGTGCCGGTCGTCACCCTCTCCACGGAGCTGCGCATCCTCCATTCGTACGCTCAGTTATACGTGGCGATCAACACCTTCCATCGCGATTTTGATATTCGTGGAAGCTTTAGGGTGCCTTCTCCCAAGCCTGGGGGAAGAATCAAAGTCCCCTCAGTTTCATCTGACGAGGGTGAGGAGTCCGTCACTCCAAATGAGCCTCTGGTGTCGGTGCCGAGGTGTGAAGTGCCTTCGCCGGCGGGGGCTCTGGCGGTCTCTGGGAAGCGAAGGGCTCCTGCTTCGAAGCAGACTTCCCCTCGCAAGAGGAAGAAGAAGACGGTTAATCGCCCTCTCCGGATTCCTGGCATTGAGGCTCCTAGAGAGGAACCTGCTGTCTCTTCTGTTGGGGATGTCTCTTTGACTGGAGGTTCCCCGCCTCTCGAAGAGGGACCCTCAGTTTCGGCTGGCGGTATCGGAGAACTCCTGCTTGAGGCTTCCGTTGTTACCACTGCCTCCGGTAGTGGAATGAAATCGCCTGCGTGGCCGAGGCAAATGGGAGAATCTTTCCCTAGATCGGCAACGGATGAAACTCCTGCCGCGTCCGTGAGCATGACCAGCGAGGTTCTAGCTGACGAACCTCGACCGCGTCTTGGTGAAGGCTTGGTAGAGCTCCTGGCGATGTCGGTTGGCCTACCTCCTTCTCCAGGTATGACAGTTCGTATTGCGTCATTAAGGCGTGATATAGCTACATCGGCTGCAGACGCGGCATATATACCGTTGGCTACGGGTAAAGGTCATCTTTATGTCTCCTCTTAGAAAGATTACTATCATATTGATATCAACTTTCTTGTCTTCTTCTCAGGGGATGGCGTCCACGGGAAGTATAGCGCTGAAGCGCCTTCTGGCTCTGCTCGGGCTCCTGACGATGATACGGAGGCGTTCGACTTCGAGGAGGAAATACCTTCTGGGGCCAACTCGCCCGGAGTAGTTTCGTCACCTCCAGAGGGGGACGAACCCGTCATCGTGACCTCGCCTCTAGCGAGTATGCCGATGACTTTGACCGTCGTTGTCGCACCTTCTTCGGTCATACCACCTGTCGAGGCGGCGACTGTGGCCACCTCGTCTGCAATCATTCCTGGAGGGGAACTCGCCAATATCGCGGCCACTCCTGGCGTCCAACCAGATCTAGTTGCGCTGACCGAGCTATATACCAGCCTCTTTTACACTAGTTTGAATACGCTGATATCAATGGTGTTGGCAAAGAACCTGGATTTTGATCGTCTGAAGAAGGTTTCCCAGTTTTCGATTGGGGCAGTCAGGGAGTTTGGCGATTCTGGGGTAGCTGACGCCCTGGAGGCGATAGTTAATGGGTTGGAGCAACCTATTAACGAATACTTGCAGCTAACTTGGGGCAGTTTTGAAGCTGAGGTCCAGGCCAGATACAACTTCATGACTGTGCGGCTTACCAAACAGCTGGAGAGCCTAGATAACTCCATCAAAGCACATAAGCTGGAGATGGATAAAAGAAGAGCTGTCGTGGAGGAGGCTCTTGCTCTTCAGACGAAGTGCCAATCTTAGCATGAAGGGAATGCAGTGAGGGCTCGCAAGTTGAAGGAGAAACTCGCTTAGGCAGAGGAGTGGGCTTCTCAGTCGCTGGCAGGTCTAGACGTAGCGACTGGTCGACTGAGCACCGCACGACGGGACCTGGAGTGTGCAGAAGCTGCCCGAGCTGGCTCTCTTCGGGCAAGGCCCGAACTGTCCTTTACGAACAATCCCGAGGCACGGCTGGAACAGGCCCGCGCTGATGCCTTGGTTTCCAAGGACGAGAGGGTGGCTGCACTGGCGAAGCTGATTCGCGATCTGACCGCTCCCCCACAATGATGTGCCCTTTCTTCTTTTTGCTTCCCCAATGTAATTCTGCTCTTTTCGGGAATAAATAAAGCGAATCTTTTCTGACTTTGTGGACCCATCATTTCGGAATGTAAATGACAGGTTTGGGTGAGAGTGATATCAGAGGTAGTATGGACGTGATAGACTCTCGATAAACTTCTACCAGGACATACCTATTCAGAGGTCATACTGACATGATAGAATATAACCTAGCTAGTTTCGTTTTGGAAGTAGTTTGGTCAGACTTTGAGATTCTCGCTATATTCCACTTGAGCAGAGGAGATTAAGCATAGCACCTCTTCAGGAATTTACCGTTGATAGGATCCATTAACAGGTCTCCATTAGGCTGGGCTAACCTGTAAGCGCCGTTCGAGAATGTTGTCTCGATCACATAAGGGCCCTCCCACTTGGGCTGAAATTTTCCTTTACTCCTGTGAGTAAGAATCATCGACCTTCTTACAGCTAAAACTAGTTCGCCGACTTTGAACACTCTTTCCTTTACTTTATGATTGAAAGCTCTGGAAATGCGTGCTTGGTAGAGCGCGATGCACTGTTGAGCTTGGAGGCGTTTCTCGTCTAATCCTTCTAGCTCTTGAAGCCTTAACAGGTCATTCTTTTCTTGGGTCAGCTCATTAGTCATGGCTATCCTGAGCGACGGGATCTAGATTTCAATGGGAAGAACTGCTTCGCTCCCGTAGACCAGTGAAAATGGGGTACAACCTGTCGGTGTCCGTACCATTGTGCGATATGCCCAGAGACATTCGCCCAGCTTCTCATTCCAGTCTCTTTTGTTTGAAGAGACGAACTTCTTCAAGAGTTTGATAATGGTTTTATTGAAAGCTTTCGCCAAACCATTAGCAGCTGGATAATATGTCGTAGAGGCAATATTATGTATACGATTTTTATCGTAAAATCGATGAAACGCTTGGCTGATGAACTGAGGCCCATTGTCATGGATTATCCTTCGGGGAATCCCAAAGCGATAAATGACGTGATGCTTGATGAAGCTGATTACGTCAGACGCCTTTACCTCAGCAAGAGGGATCGCCTCTGCCTATTTGGAGAAGTAATCTGTGATGGCCAGTATGACCCGGTGACCTCTGGAAGAAGATGGGTGAATAGGACCAATGATATCCATAACCCATGCTTCGAAAGGCCAGGATGCAACCGTAGGATGTAGATATTCAGACGGTTGATGTATGAAGTCTGCATGAACCTGACAGGCTCAGCATTGTCTTGCATAGTTGATCGCGTCTGTGATCATAGTGGGCCAGTAATAGCCCATTCTCCTGATACGATCATGTAGCTTAGGACCGGGCTGATGCGCTCCGTATACGCCATCGTGAGCTTCCCGGATAATCTGCTGTGCTTCGTCGTCAGAGAGACATCTTAATAGCAGTCCGTCGTAGGTCCGACGATATAGGCATTGTGAAGATGCATCGTAGTAGAAGCGTAATGATCATCTTTTGACAGATACAGCTTCTTTGGGGTCCTCCGGCAAGATTCCGTATGCGGCAAAATCTATGAAAGGACTTCTCCAGTCTCTTCTAGGGGGATCCGTGTTCACAGCACAGCTGCGTTCTATGTGAAAGTTGTTCTTCACGCAGAATAAATCTCTGTTAAGAAGGATTACCGAATCCTGCCTTCTTATAGGAGTGGCTAAATCCGTAGCTAGACTGGCTAGGGCATCGGCTTCCAGATTCTGAGATCGAGGTACATGCTCTAGGAAGAACTCTTTGAGTGTCATGGCTATCTCGACCGTTGCTTTGTGATAGGGGATGAGGTCTGGATTCCGGACTTCATATATTCCTCTGACTTGATTGACGATAAGCAGAGAATCACCGAAAGCTTCCAGGGACTCGACCCCCAGCTCTATAGCGACTTGGAGCCCGATTAACAGAGCGTTGTATTTTGCCACATTGTTGGAGCATGGTTCGTTAAGAAAATATGCTCGGTAGATGACGAGTCTATCTGGAGCGACCAGGACGATTCCTACCCCTGAAACCACGTTTCCCTGAGGACCAGTCCTGGAGGCGCCGTCGAAGAACAGTTGCCATATGTCACTTTCCATTGCGAAATTACATTCTGCAACTTCGTCGGGAATGTCTTCGTATAATTTGGAGGCCTCCGGGATCGGATGAGCAGCTAGGAAGTCGGCCAGCGCTTGGCCTTTGATGGACTTCTGCGGGACGTATACCATGTCATATGGTGTTAACAGCATCGCCCAAGTTGCGAGCCGAGAATTAAGAACACTTGGCTTGCTCATCAGTACTCGAAGAGGGTTGATCCTGGAGATGATATGGATTATCTGGCAGATGACATAGTGCCGCATCTTCTGGATAGCGAACATCAGAGCCAAGCATTCCTTCTCCACTGGGTTGTACCGGTGTTCGCCTCCGACCATCATCCTGCTGAGGTAGTAGATAGCCTGTTCATGCCCCACATCGTTCTTCTGCGTGAGAAGAGCTCCTAGCGAATGATCCATTGCTCGAACGTACAGCAAGAATGGTCTTCCCATGATGGGAGGCACCAGAACCGGCGGACTGGTGAGGTAGCGTTTGATATCCCGAATGCTTGCTGACAGGTTTCGTCCCATACGAAGGATACACCTTTCTTTATGAGATACGAAAAGGGCTGACATCTTCCCGAGAGGTTGGATATGAACCTCCGGATATAAGCTAGACGGCCTTGAAATCCCCAGAGTTCTCTCAGATTGCGGGGCGGTCGCATTTCTACGATGGCCTGGACTTTGTCAGGGTCCACTTGGATGCCTTTGGCGGTAATGACAAATCCCAGGAATTTGCCACTAGATACACCCAGAAAGGACTTCGTAGGGTTCATCTTGAGTTGATATTGGCGCATTAACTCAAATACCGTCTTCAAGTCTTGAATGTGATCATTTTTGAGGCGGCTCTTGACGGCTATGTCGTCCACGTAACATTCTACTATTTTGCGTAAATGTTCATGGAATATGCTACTCATGGCCCATTGGTATGTAGCCCCGGCGTTCTTCAATCCGAAGGGCATGACCGTATAGCAATATACTCCCAACGGTGTCCGGAAGGCAGTGTGCTTCTCGTCTTCAGGATGTATCTTGATCTGATTGTATCCTGAGAATCCGTCCATGAAAGACATGCATTCAAAACCGCAGGTGTTGTCGATCATGATGTCCGTGATGGGAAGAGGAAACTCATCCTTGGGGCAGGCTGCATTCAGATTTCGGTAATCGATGCAGATACGTATTTTTCCATTTTTCTTTATAACTGGGACAACGTTGGCGACCCAGTCGGGATGTTGTTCTTCCCGGATAAAACCGCAGGTTATCAACTTCTTGACTTCGGCTTCGATGGCGTCCATCATGTCCGGGCAGAACCGGCGTTGGTGCTGCTTCATAGGCTTTGAGTCGGTCAATATATTGAGTTTATGAGTAGCCACCTTCGGGTCAAGGCCCGGCATGTCCTCATAATTCTACGCAAAGACGTCGATATATTCTTTTATCAGCTGGATAACTTCTTCCCGTTCAGCTGGGGAAAGATTGTTACTGATGAATATCAGTTTTGGTGAAAGTTCACCCCCAACATCAACCTGGATAACTTCGTCTTTGGTGGGAGGTTCCCTCTGCTCGAAGCGGAATTCCTACTGCGTATCCATTTGTTGAGCCCAAGAGTCATTCTCAAACGGCTCAGAATCATGTTCATCTGCTTCGAAGGGATCTGCCATCACCATATTTGCTGATAATGCTTGTTCGAGATCATCAGGTGAGTCGGAGGGCGACGAGCCTGAGATGACAACCGATGTGGTAATCGATAGCCGAAACCAAGAAGGTCTGTTCAGAGGTAATATGAACATGACAAACTTCTGGGATACAATTCTATCGGGGATGGAAGTGCATATCTGCTCAGAGGTAATATGGACA
Source organism: Iris macrosiphon (assembly GCA_036927795.1). Lineage (NCBI taxonomy): Eukaryota > Viridiplantae > Streptophyta > Magnoliopsida > Asparagales > Iridaceae > Iris > Iris macrosiphon. The sequence continues at coordinate 184,122,300 of JAYESA010000013.1, forward strand.
TGGCAGTCTTTGTGGACCTAACACCACTGGCGTACTTAGAGTTAAGTAAGGGCGCTAAGTTGTGATGACAACCGATGTGATAATCGATAGCCAAAACCAAGAAGGTTTGTTCAGAGGTAATGTGAACATGAAAAACTTCTGGGATACAATTCTATCGGGGATGGAAGTGCATATCTGCTCAGAGGTAATATGGACATGGCAGTCTTTGTGGACCTAACACCACTGGCGTACTTAGAGTTAAGTACGGGCGCTAAGTTGAGATGACAACCGATGTGATAATCGATAGCCGAAACCAAGAAGGTTTGTTCAGAGGTAATATGAACATGACAAACTTCTGGGATGCAATTCTATCGGAGATGGAAGTGCATATCTGCTCAGAGGTAATATGGACATGGCAGTCTTTGTGGACCTAACACCACTGGCGTACTTAGAGTTAAGTACGGGCGCTAAGTTGTGATGACAACCGATGTGATAATCGATAGCCGAAACCAAGAAGGTTTGTTCAGAGGTAATGTGAACATGACAAACTTCTGGGATGCAATTCTATCGGAGATGGAAGTGCATATCTGCTCAGAGGTAATATGGACATGGCAGTCTTTGTGGACCTAACACCACTGGTGTACTTAGAGTTAAGTACGGGCGCTAAGTTGAGATGACAACCGATGTGATAATCGATAGTCGAAACCAAGAAGGTTTGTTCAGAGGTAATGTGAACATGACAAACTTCTGGGATGCAATTCTATCGAGGATGGAAGTGCATATCTGCTCAGAGGTAATTGGGACATGGCAGTCTTTGTCTAGAGAGACTTTTTAGGGACTCTTCCTTGAGTACACACATTTTTTTTTGAAAAGAGCAAATTGTTATGTAAGAAAAGAATGAAAATCCAATTGGTAAGGACCGTCCCCTTGTTTACAGATTCAAAGTGATTACCTTGGCCTCGATCATCTCCTGAATTTTCCTTTTTAGCACATAGCACGCCTTTGTGGGGTGATGAGTGTACCGGTGGAAGAGACAGTAATCTGGATCATCTACTTTGCCAACCCTCTCAGGATGTCTGATGTTGGGTAGCTGAAGTTTGCGCTCTTTCATTAAAATATCGAAGATTTCAATGATGTCGTCTTCGTTGAAGGAAAAAGTTCCTTTTGGTCTTCGGGCTCCTGATGCCTGAATTTTACGGTCTTGCGGGGAGATCGTCGTTGTTGGATCATCTTCGGATCTTGAGGGGATTCTACCTGTAACGCCCCGCTCCGCGCCGTTATTATGTATCAAGGTGAGTGGGCAGAACTTCGTTCTCTGATTCTTGCACGCCTTAATAATAACCTGAGTTTTTGCTTACAATGTTTTCATAAGAGAATGATAGAACCTGCCTTGCATGTTAATGAACGAACTCACCTAGCTTGTCTTTGAAACAATGTCTTCTTAACGAGAGTCCTGAATCACCTGCTTAGAGTGCATGAACATGTTCACTATCGTCTATGCTTCGAGAGAACCATACTGTGCCTGAACGTGTTCAAGTGATAAGTCGGATTGCCCCGCAACAACGATTGTATTCTGATGGTTCGTCTCGTCTGCATATTAGAGTTATTTGATAGTGTTCCATGTATTCGCACGCGGTCGAACAATGGCTTTTGGTGGAGAGCTGAACTGCATGCGTCATAGCCACCATGGGTCACAGCTGCCATTAGCATCAGAGAAATGAGTCATTGGTATGCTGTTCCACCAGCTGCCGATCCTGAGATACTCGGGGACCGCCCTGCATATAGCTAAGTCATTGTGTTGGCTTGGATAGTGACTGCCCCTAAGATTGTGCATTGTGTGTCTAGCTTTGCATCTGACCCTGGAGTCGCACGAGACACGCTGTGCACACCCTGAAACATGAACGGTTTGCTTGCTTACATATTCAATATGAAACTCTGTTTCCAAATATGTTTCCAAACAATGTAATATGACTCTGCTAGCGAACTGCATGAAACGAACCTAGGTAAAACTAGAAAGATCACTAGTAATATAATATTTTATAACATGATTACTTAGTGTTGGTTTGAGTGAATGCTTGTTTCTGTTCAGTTGATTTATCTCACCAGTACTTGTATAAAGTGCTGACCCACCAACAGTTTACTTGTTTGCGGTACTGGATCGTCTGAGGGAGCGATAGGTGTGCCACAGTCCCGAAGACCCGGAATCCTGGTTTCTATTGTTTCCCCGAGAATGCTATCGTATAAGGGGGCATAATATATGGAACGAACGTGTGCCTTTGCTAAAGGAAACCCAAGTTGCCTCGATTGTCCCCAACACTCAGTTGGCTAAATGCATTGAATTGCAACAAGTCCCTTTCCGCTGCTTACTCGATTGATGCGATGATAGCCAACTATCAACTTAAACGATTGGCCGTGCACGGACGCAACCCCAGGCCCGTGCGGCATCACGTCCCCCGAAAGCTCGAACGGGCCATTCGTTAGCTCCCTTCCTCCCTCGCACCCGCGGGACGGGCGCGGTGATTTGCGTCCGGCGCACCGAGGCACGGTGATTCATGCCCGGTTCGTTAATCCCGGTCGTACGGGGCGGGGCAGGGCGGAGCGGCGGCCCGGGCGGGTCCGGGGGGTGACACTACCCCTGGCCCTGGACGTCACTTTGTTCTGTCGAGGTAAGTTACTCCTAGACATGCCGTGGCCTCTGGCCGCAGAAACTGACTTATCAGGAACTGCCTCTGGTTGTACAGGATTGGATTTCAGAATTTTGGGTCTCGCAAGAGACGCAGTATATCCCAACCCGAAACAAGATTTTTGATGGTGAGAATTACTACGCACCGGCGTTCGTCTACCTTTCCCATAGTTGAGACCTTATTTCAGTTTCAAGTCGTAATCCATGTTTTGCATAATATTTAATGCTTGTGGGCTATATCTGTGTGTTTGTATCCTGCCAGTTTCAGACTCGCGTGATTCCTCCTGTACGATTGGGGTGTTCCGCCTGCTACCGAAGATTATCGGACGTTGATCGTCATGGGTTGGTGGATAATAAAGATGGAGTCTTCCTGTAGTCCACCTGTTATGACAACATTAGACGTTGACGTATCTTCCCATATGATCTCCCCGCGTTTGACTATTAGGGGAACTGAAGTCCATTTATGACTCTTGTTTTTGCGTCTCTGGATTAGATAATCCCGCTGGTCAGGAGGAGTGGAGGAAGAAGACGATGGCTTGTTCCTTCTGTTCCCACCAGTGGGCATGCAGAGATTGGGCACCATGGTTTTCCCCATGCCACCTGTGTACAACAGATTGGCCATCTGGGTGGCGGATAATCCCCGAGGAGGGTGCCTTCTCGCAACCTGATCTTGCTTTACGTCGTGGGACTTCGCCTGGCGTAATTTGGAGATTTGCTCAGACTGGCGTAAAGCTGAAGAGGTCCTCAGTCGGCCGTCGGCTTCCCGCGTAATCCGGAGGGTAGGCAGATTACTTCTTTGCTGGCGTAACGGCCGAGAAGTTGAGTACTCTGTCGCTTGCTTCCCCTTGCGGAAATCACAGCGCTCATCTGGTTCCCCGTAGAGGTCAGATGTTGTCTTGCGCATGGAGAGTGATTTGTACTTTCGATTTGGCGCTGAGGCATCATCAGAAGTTTGGTCTGTACCGCGCATAGCGGGAGACTGGTTTCTACGCGTATAGCGCAGTGGATACTTCTGGGTTAGCGCTGAGGCATTGCCCAAAGTTTTGTCTGTACCGCGCGTAGCGGGAGACTGGTTCCTACGCGTAGAGAGCAGTGGATACTTCTGGGTTAGCGCTGAGGCTTTGCCCGAAGTTTCGTCTGTACCGCGCGTAGCGGGAGACTGAATTTTACGTGCAGGGCACGGAGGGAGCAATACCACAACCTCATTGGTCGGAGAGGTCGGAGAGATCGGAGAGTCCACAGGAATGGTAGAGGATGTCTTGGGCATCCAGACCTTGTGCAGCTTTCTGTTGTCTTGGACGGAGAGAGGGTGAGAGCTACCCCCGGTTCGAAGCATGTCTTCGTAGGCAGACTGGTCGAATTGGACGACCAGTGTCTTCTTCATGGTTCCTGTAGATACCGCATCGTATTGAGCAATTGCTTCCTCATCAGAAGAGAAAGATGTCCCCAGCAGAGTCGCCATCTTGTTTGTGGTATTAAACGAAAGAATGAAAAATATATTCAGGATGGAGTTTATACGAAACCCGCCTTCTTTGGTTTACAAACAAACTTGTACAATTTGATCCTATACGAGGATATGGGAGTACAATTTATTTAATCTGGATAAATATTGCTATAGGTGTCTGATCTGCAGTCGATCACTTTAGCCCTTGGACCACACGATGTTGAAGAAGTGCCGTAGAAGACAGGAAGCAGCTTCGAGGGTTGCAAAAGAGGGTGGATGCACGATGCCAAAGTCGTCGATCCCTACTCTCTGCCTGAGCTCTGGGTTCTCTCTCTCTCTCTCTCTCTCTCTCTCTCTTGACCTCTGGTTCGATCTTTCTTGGAAGTTCGACCTTGGATGTGCTATTGGTTTCTTGACCAATTTTCCGACCTTCCAATCTTTCGACCCTGGATCTGATTCCAATCTTTCGACCCTGGATCTGATATTGGTTTCTTGACCAATTTTTCGACCTTGTTCCTCATTGATAGAGGTCTCTATTTATAGAGTTTTGGTGACAGTAACCACTCCGTCGGTGTAGAACCCGAGGAGTGGAAAGTACAGCACCCTTTTACACAACGGTTAAAGTAACCAATGCCTGCGTATAGATGATCCTTTGAATGAGCGTGTGACACGGGTCCAACTAAGGGACAAAACGCGTATAATTGCTACGAAGATCACGGCGTAGAAGCCACGTAGGTAGGTATCCATTGTGTAGAAGAGGTTGGCATAGAAGCCAAATGTCTGTCACCATGGCATAGAAGCCAAATAGTTATCAAACCGGCATAGAAGCCGAATAGGTGTAGAAGCCGAATAGGCGTAGAAGCCGAGTGGTCATAGAGGCCGAGCAGGCGTAGAAGCCGAATGGTCGTAGAGGCTGAGCAGGCGTGGAAGCCGAATGGGCGTTAAAGCCGAGCAGGCGTAGAAGCCGAGTGGTCATAGAGACCGAGTAGGCGTAGGAGCTGGATGGGCGTAGAAGCCACTGCGTACCGTGCCAGAGTGCTGATGAGGACGTCTTAGCCAGAATTATGGCTTTTAAAGATATAATCAAATCTCTTGCATTAAATGCCGAGATTTGCCACCATCATGTGCATTAAATGTGGAGGCGTGTCTTTGAAGGTCTGCAACCCCTTCTGCGCATCAGTCGCAGAGACGTGCCTTGAGAAACTGTCACCGCTCTGTGCATTAGACGTAGAGACGTACCTCGACCCCGTACGGAGTGCACCTTTTGACGTGGCAGGAGGTTTGTCTACTGCAGAACGTAAACAGCTCGTGTCTGCCTGTGTAAAATAAGGCAGCGTATCCCTTCGTGCTTGTAAAAGCAGTTTACGCAAAGGGGATGGCGGTATTTGACGGCCTGAGTCGCAGTGCTGTGCCATCATTATAGCCGTCGTCTGGGTAGTCGAGCCGTATCCCTTTGTCAGAAGTCCAGACGTCAGGTTCATTGTAGGATCTTCATTGCAGGGTCTGACAGGTTCACTTCGGAGAATACGAAGCGTCTCTTGTATACCTCAATGCTGCGTCTGAAAGAGGATAAGTTTTATGCCCTGGAGGCGATGAAGCACCCTGTTTACGCTGAAGCGGCTTGGACGTACTGCCTTACGCGGATGGTCCTTTGAGCTTTCATATTTTATGCTGCGTTTTAGCGAAAAAGAGCTCTGTTGCACGCTTGATGGCTCTTAAGGCCTCTGCTTACGCTGCTCTGCACCAATATGCCGCGTATAGTCATCCGGCATATTTTTTATGCTTCTACAACTGCCACCAGCCTGTGGGGTATATCTAGTACTGTCTATATATCAAACTTATACCAAGCACGAGGTTTTGTCTTTCCGAAATAAGGGAAGACGAAGATCAATAATAAAGAGTTCAAGGGTGAGGTAATAGAATAGAAGTATCAGGATCAAGGCGTTTAACGAATTCAAATGGGATTTGTCAAGACATTTGTGGATTAAAATCCTATTCTGGTAATCCTTTGTTCGCATGCTCGTATTAGTACAGTTATGAAACTGATACGATATGCTCAGACATATCTAGAGGGCAAGTATACTAGTCAACTATATATCTCAATCCACGTGAGGTAGTCGTGCGAAGAGCGAACCAAAATACACTAAGGTTGATCAGACCGTAATACACTGATTCTGAATAGACAATTATATTAGTGTGTCGACCCAATAATACATATGTCATGAACAAGCTCGATAAAAGGATAAGCTTGCAAAACCAGGCTATATTAGCAGCATAAGTCAAGGTAGTACAAAAATTATAAGTACGCTAGATGATGATGAAAGGAGGTACAACTTAATTCAAGTTCACAAAACAACACAAAATAAGCACAATAACAAGAGACTACAATCTCTACAGTTATCAATTATAAGCAAGTTTAAAATTACATAGGTTAAGGCTGAGGTCACGAACCAATAGGCATGAGATAAAACAAATCTATAAACAGATAACTACGAAAAATTATGTGCATTAGCTACTCCATGGGTCGTGCGTCTTCCAAAGTCATCGTTGGAGCTTGTTCACGTTCTTACAGTTGATTCCTCTGCTACTGTTGAGCCTGCTGGAAGAGTGTTGCTTGTGGTGCCAAGGGTGGCCTCTGCTGATTCCCTCTTGGGGCTGGTGGTCTGACTCCTTCAACTCTCGTTTGTGGTGCTTCCAATGCTGGAGAGGCTGGCCTTGGTGCTGGTAACGCTCTTTCTTGACGTTCGGGGCATTCCTTTAATAAATGCTGACTGGATCCGCAAGCTAAACATAATCTCCCTTTTCGTCTGCACTCATTCTCTATATGGCCTCGCTTGCGACAATATGGACAGATAGGTAGTACTTGCGGAGATGCTTCTGGTGGCTGGTGCATGTGAGACTTCTTTGTAACTTTTTCCTGTGGTGCTCCGGCTGGTGCGGATGTGGCTGGTTGATGAATCATTAATGCTTTCTCTTGATGCTGAGGACAATCCTTGGCTAAGTGTTGATTGGTTCCGCAAATCAAGCATAATCCTAACTTGCGTTTGCATTCTTTTTCAATATGGCCTATCTTGCGACAATACTGACAGGTAGGCAGGAATGAGGCTCTGGGTGCTGCTCTCGGTGGTGGATTTATCTGTGGTCGCTTTGCAGCTCTTTTCTGTTGTGCTTGGTCTGGTGCTGATGCATACGGCCGCTTCTGGCTGGACTCTATCCTTGTGTTGCACTCCATGGCCTGTGCTGTAGTAAGAACGTCCGTTGCAACGGAGCTGATTAACTTTCGTAACTCCGAGCTAAATCTGTCAATGAACTTCTCCGCTTGGTTTTGCTGAGCTTCTTCATGAACCTTCTGATGGGCTTGCATCATCGCGTAGAACATTCGAATCATTTGTTGTTCGTCCATAGCCTGCCCTTGTGGAACGGTAGGCATCGGTGGAGCAAACTGCGTCGATGGTGGAACGTCATCTTGCTGTATTCCCGTGGCATGCTGACTTGCTTGCTGTGATGATGGACCTTCACTAACTGGTGTCACTTTATCTCCGTTGGTTATCACAGCATCTTGTGGTGTTTCTGGATGATTCTCGTCGCGTGCTTGTGAATCCATTGCTCTGCATCAAAATAAACTATAAGAGGCGTACAGGAATCAAGGTAGGATGCAAGTCAAGAATTTAATTTGAATCCGATATAGATGTCAAGAACGATTCAAGCAAGTGGATGAGATCCTTAAACTTATCCTATTCTTATTGCAGGATTGCTCGGTCCCTAAGTTGAAACCGAACAATTTAGTCGTTGACCTGCATGGGCTACCACAAAAACCATGTCACGCCCCAGTCCCAAAATACCGTAGGACCGGACGCGTGATAATGGCCAGCAGCACACACCGATGGATAAACCCAATTTAATGGATCCATCGGGGCACGCTTAAGCTGTAATATAACAATAAGTAGGTCCAATGATACAAGTCACAGTCTATGCTAATCTCATCCACACCAGATAATCACAGATCAATTGCCAGAATAATGCAAATAGAAATAACTAATAAATCTCAATAAAAGTGTCTCGGAGAACAATCCGATAACAAGTCTGATACATCAATGCAATAGACTGAAAAATAAAGGAACTGAAAATAGAAATAAATGAGTATATAAAGCCAATACTCAGGAGAAGTCCTCTGATATGATCTCGTCCTCGAATGTCGGTACAGCTCCTGTATCTGCTCCTGCTGCGGTCCTGTATACCTCAGGATAGATCTCGTCTGAAAATCCTGGGGACATAATTCGGATCCAGGTCCTCAGGGGACATAGCAAGGTACAGATAATACAAGCCAAAGTAAATGCAGTACAACAAATAATGAAATAAGTAGGGTAAGTATGTAACCATCTATGTGAAATGCAAGTGAGAGCATCAATAGTACTCAGGCTGAGCCGCTACAAGCTCTGTATCGGGGAGCCGGTAGCAGTAATAACACGTAATGGGCCAAGCTCTGCTCAAGAGTCTTGTGCTTCACAATAATAGGGGTTTATATATATATGATCAGCCTGTAGCCTGTGTGTCTCTCCCCACCCAATGTAATCACACGTCTCATGTCCACGATGCACCATGTCCATGTCACGCACAATCATATCTAATGCAGCGAGTCATATAATGTCTATAGATATAATGTCAATGTCAAATCCTACATCCTATACAGAATCACCATGAATATCTCAGGAAGATCCTGTCCATGTATAGTGTCAAGTATCCTGGGTATAATGTACTTGATAAGACAAGTACGAGAATGTAAATGGGTCACGAATGTCCATCTCTAGATGACTTACACAACATCGCGTACGGTGTTGGCACCCGACTAATAATCGGACGCTAAGTAAGTCACACGGTCCTAGGTTAAGCATGCACAGCAATGTAAATGAATCAAGGAAATTGTAACAAGAAATGTAAAGTTGGCAAGGTATACTTGCTCACTGATGTATAACTAAGTCAAGAAAATAAATAGCAAAGCTGCAGGGTTTGGCAGGGTACACTTGCCTGGGGTTCTGGCTCCAATTGTAGCTCTGGTCTCAGTATGATTTGCAGGTACTACTCCGGTTGCTGAAATAAATATCACCATTAGATTCAAAAAATATCAAATAGCTAGAAACGTCTATCCTTAAGTCCAATTTGGATACAGGGGCAAAAATAATATTTTTGGGTCAAAGCGGGGTCCACATGTGGGCCACGTTGCACTGAAAAGCGTGTCAGGGTCAAAGGTCTCCAAATTCGTCCAACATAGTGTCAACAAGTCAGGAACGATGATACGAACCCAACGGAACTTCCAAATTTGGATTCTGATGAGCCGATCACAAAATCGCCTCTCAAGTGGAGCCTTTGGGGCCCACGATACGCGATTTTGTCAACGTTCTCAGAATCGAACCAAACTTGGGTCACAAGACCAGCGTATTGCTACGAGTCCGATGGCGTAAGTTTTGTTTCGATCAGAGGTGTGTACACGAAGTTACGACGTATTCCAGAATAGGCGGATACGAGGCGTTGTCGGCGGATACGCGTTAATTTCGGTGTGCACGCACATCCAAATCAACTTCTGTGAAATCCCGCACGTCCGTATCAACGGAGCGCACGTATCTGTGAAGACCGTGCGCGACCAAGTCATCCAGTTTGGTGGGGCGCACTCAGTTCCGGGGTGAAACAGGACGTGGGTTTTCCTGTTTTTGGATCGCGGTTTGCGATCGCCACAGGACGCGATGCACCGTGCGGGTTGCACGGGCATCGAGAGGGTCATGCAGTCTACGCGTCACAACTGACGGAATGAGAAATAGAGCTACGAGTAGAGAGAAAAGAATACCTGAACAGGGCTCCGTAAACTCGGTTTCTCGTGTCCTCGCGTGTCGACACGAGACACTGTGTCTTGTGTCTGAACTAGGGTTTCAGTTCAGGGGCTGCGGCGGCCGAAGGCGTGGAGACTTCGGCTGGGGCTGCTGCTGCGGGTCTCCAGCGAGGTCGGTGGGGCTGAGGAGGGGCGCTGGCTCGGGGAGACGTCGAGGCGGAGGAGGGTTCGAGGAGCTGCTGACCGGCTGTGGGGCGGAGGCTTTGGCGGAGGAGCTGCGGGCTCGGGGTCGGCGTGGACGGAGCTGGAGGAGAGGAGGAGAGGAGGAGAGGGAGGCTGGCCGAGGGCGGAGGCCGGTCTCGTTGGGGACGGCAGGGTCGAGGGAGTGCCGGAGAAGACGACGGAGAGGGCGCGGGGCTGAGGGGGTCGACGAGGGACGGGTGGTAGTGAGACGGCGAGGTGGCGAGAAGAGCAGGAGGAGGAGATGATCGAGGTACTGCTCGGGGACGATGGCGGAGGAAGGAGGAGGGAGGTAGGCGGCTGAGGACGGGCGGCTGGGCTAGGGGCGGCGCCGGAGTCTCGCCGGAGGGGTCAGGGAAAGGGTGGCGGCGCTCGGTTAGGGTTAGGTTTAGGGATTAGGGATTTTTAGTAAATATTCTTTTTTTTCTTTTTGTTTGTGGAGAAAAACTAGAAAATTATATATTTATACATACAAAAATTGGACTAGGATTTGACCTAGGATTTGGGCTGGGTCAACGCTCCTTGGCTTGGCTTCGGCTCTCATGGGGATGTTGGGCGTTTGGCACAGGTTTAATTCGGTTTAATTATACATCAGTTTTCAGGGCTTTAAAAATGCTTCCGGAGTCCAATAAATCCACAAAAAATTATCCTATGTCCGGTTTTCCATTTTACACCATAAAATATTATTTCTATAATATTTTAATATTAATTAATAGCAATTAAAAATTATTTAATTACTAAAAGCCTAGGTTTTAATTACAAAAAAATCCCAGAAAATTACGAAAAATTGTGAAAAATCAAATTAATAATTACTGAAAATCAGGAGGCTTACACCATATAACTGATCCTAAGGCTAAGACTAGAAAGGCAACATAATCAGTCGGTGCACATAACTAATTAACGTGCTTGTTTTATGGCGTAGGTGAGAGGCCTCCCCACTAGTGCATTTAATGTACTGATATCCAACCAGATTGCATGCAGGGTATGTGACGCGCAAACCTGGAGCTCACATATATGAGACATAATATATGGGAACATCATCATCCATATTATTTGATTCAGTTGTAAGCCTAAAGGCAAATTCATTGTAGAAAGAGAAAGAGAGAGCATGAGCGACTCATAATCTCGTCCTAGCGCCGCTTTAAATCTTTACTTCATATCAATAAAAAGAATTGATTTGGATTCAATGCTTGTTTTTATTCTATATTTCTATTATGAAGACTCTACAAACTAGTTATCAACGGCCATTTCGGTATTTGCCTCGCGTGGGCGCACCTCCAGGCTCGTACGGTATAACGTCCCAATGGAAACAATCATCTCACGGGAGCACTGGCACTATGATTCGCGCCTGGCAGGGATACCGATTCCTACGGGAGATCGGGACGTAATATTTTGGTATCATAGCATGGCTTAACGTCCTTAGAATTCGTATCGATTCCCTCAGGTTTGAACTTGTTTATTAATAATGTAATATACGCTCTCTGTCAATGCTTCGATGAATGTTCCATACAATGAGTCTAAATATTTTTGAAAGTGCATGTGAATGATATAATTTGTTTGAACAGAATAGTTATGCGAGGGCCTTTGTGCCAACCTGTGTCAGACTTCGTGGGAATAGACTCGTGTTAGAATCTGCAAGTTATATGTGAACTCGAATTCCTATACGTGAACACCAAGCAGGTTAGTATGCGAGATAGAATATCATTCAGACAGTTACCTATGCACACCGCCTTTCGACTAAGTTGTGTTGAGTATCGTGCACCTAGAACTTTTGGTAAGATCGGGGTGCAAGCAAAATTTGGGTATTGTTCGGATAAGAATAAAGTCGGACTTAGAATAGAAATTGATAGAGACGTTATCGGAGTACCGCTAAGGCAAATAATGAGAATGGTGTTTGGATTTTGAGATATAATTTAGACGGTTATTCGTAGCGATAAGTTACAATTCAAAATATAGTTTGTATGGAGGACTATTGATAGAGGTACATACGAGACTAGGATTATCAAGGCAGAATAGGGATCATGCTGAGTTCTAAGGAACGAATTAGATATATGAGTGAATGATGCCAATGCAATTCAGGAGTTAATAGGAGAAATCGATTCCTGAGTGGTGTATGCGATAGTCTCAGGATCAAATAAGCAAATTGAGAATAAAATTAGTTATAAAGATTCACAGAGTATAGCTCGAACCCTGAGTGGTGTATTGGTCATCTTAGAAATGTTTGAACGAATCATAGATTTTAGGGTATTAAACGAGTCTGGCAGCGAACGAATGATAGCACACATAGAAAATTTAGATTTGAGTAGGATATCGTTCGATAAATTTTAGTTTGAGTATGAATGCTATGATTTTAAATTTGGAAGACTTTATATAATATCGATAGTTGGAAGATATCATGGATTGATTCAAGTTAGCAAATTTGTGAGTTGATGATTGAGAAAGGCGATAATGGACTTAATCTTGAATTTGAACGAACGATCTTGAATCGAGTTTGAAGGATAAAACTCGACATCAGGCCTAGATGAGATCGATTATCCCGTGGGAGCGTTGGTATGGTAATTTCAATCCTACGGGGATGATCGAACTCGCGGGAACATGTTCAAAGATTTTACAAATGAACTCAATAAAATGGAACGTATCGAAAGTGAGTAGACTTTTGGCTTGGGATTTGAACTTAGTTGTTTGAGGAATGCTAGAAGTAGACTACTAAATAATTAAACGGTAACATTAAAGTTGGACAATTTGGCTAGATGAATTATTATTACGACAAGAATGATTATTAGATGAACATGACTTGATGGGTCAATATACAACTTGGATGAAACAAAGTATTACGATAAGGTATCTGTTCGTTCGATGATAACCACAATATTTAACCTTCTTGTCTTGTGCGAGTGCAACTCCTTAGTCGCACATGCGTCACGTCCGGATTAGGACAATTATCCCACGGGAGAGTTGGCGTGGTAATCTCACGTCCAACGGGGATGATTGAACTTGTGGGAGGCCGAAGCATGATAATTGAGGGATCGTTTTAACTTGTGGTTCGACATGATAAGCCAAGTTTCAGGATACAAGTAAATCGAAGGTATTTCGGAGATGAGTTACTTTAGAACATGAAGCAAGACGCTCGATGGTTTAGTGAACGGATATGTGAATTATGTTGTACGGCCTTGAGTTTGTGATGAGATCAAAGAGGTGGAAATTAAATCGTGACTTGATGGTCTAGACTTAGAAAAAAATGGATTATGGATCCTATCAGGTGTTTGAGGAGATATACTATGCGAATCCATAGGCTTGACATGCGACGTAGACATATCGTGGATTCGGTTGAACGAACATGTTGATGTAATAGGATGATCTGCACTGGATATTTAAAATTTTGAGTAAAACAAGCTTGGATAGAATATCCTATGCAAAAGAACAATGGTTTTACCTTAAGATATTTGGGGCGAGCATCGTGCAGCGCGATTACACGAGGAGTCACAAACTCGAACTGTACCTATGACCTTGTAAGCTAACCTAGTGGCTAGCCAAACGACCCTATGCCTTGAGTTGAACTGGAGTGGCTGACTTCAGAGTATCGTTGGGAAAAATGATAGAACTGGGGCAACGAGACTTAGAGTTAGGACTTGGAACTGGAAGGGTACGCTAGTGATGTTGGCATTGAAATGAACGCAATAGGAGATAGGACTTGGGTGGTAATTGATTGATTATATAGGTTATACGACGATAAGGAATAAGACGGTATTAGGAAATTGTCGGAAAGAACTCTTATAATTGGAATTGGTGATACTCAAGATAAGTTGGCATAACGAGTTAAATCGTTACTTGGAATATGTGCATTGCTAGTAATACAATACTTGGATTTGAGTGGGATTGGGGGTAAACGATGACTAAATGAACCAGAGTTTGGTTATTCGAGTAGCAAAAAGATCGACGATTCGAAAGATTTTTACGAGTAGCTTGTTCCGACTTAGCTGTCACTAAGCTTGGTTAAAATACACATATTCGGGGGACACCTTGAATATGGATACAATCCAGACTTAACGATATACATAACTCGAATGCAGCTGCAAATAAAAATATTCGGATTCGCATGGAGGAGTATGGCAACTGGAGTTAAATTAGCCTCAGCTTAGACTTTCATAAACGGAAGATTGTAACATTTCTCGTGTGATTGAGATAGTTCTGTGCTAAGGCACAGTAAGAGACTGAGTCTGGGAATGCAATAGTTGAACGATAGAATCATTCAGTAAAATGATTAAGCCTACGTGTGAAACAAAATGAGAAAACGAATAAAAAGTTAGGTTCGATAAGAGCTAAGACGCGAAGGATTATGGCGTACCCCATGTTGGGTAATTTAGCTCTACGCTAAGGCGCAATAAAGACAGAGTCAGAAAACGTAGGCGAATTGATGCGATGACTTTGGGTGGTAGTAAATTTACTTAGCAAGAATGGACGGTGACTCAGATAGATATTGATGCAAGACTAGATTGAAAGATTAGCTGAGATTTGAGCTTTTGGATTTAGGCGTAACGATGGGTTTCGATAGGCGACTTTGAGTAATCGGTCAGATGTGTTGGGTTCGCATGGATAGAATATAAAAAATGGGCAAGTTCACCCAAAGCCTGAGTTTTCTAATGCGCATTGAGTTATAGAATATCCCGTGCTTAATACAGCCCTGCGCCAGGCGCAGTAGAGTTTGAGTTGGGGAGTACAATGATTAAGTTGAGAATAGTTCAATAGTATTGAACGATAGACTTGTTTAATGAGATTGTCTAAGCACGTGCATAACGCGTGGTGAGAAAATAAATAAAAGTAGTGTTGAAACAGTCTTTGAAAGTTAGACAAGTATAGAGTTTGGTTTAGAAGTTGTAGGATAATACGAGTTTCGCTCAGAAAGTCTTGAGGACGAGACTTGTTCTGGGTGGTGCATAATGTAACGATCCGCTCCGCTCAACCCGGAGGGCTGATTCAAAATGGCACAAGTGTAGCGAACCGATCTTCCTTACTCAGCGAGATGACTCGTTCGATGCAAAGACATTCAGACTTGGACCTTCGAATAGAGTTCAGACTTAGACATTTCAGAGGCACGCTCGGAGTCTCTCTCGGCCGATACGATTCATCGCTAAGGTGGGTGGTCCCGGTGAACCTGTCCCTGCTTAGCTGCACACTTAAGAAAAGGGATGATGCATGCTAGTTTCAAGAGATAACGTGTCACGACCCGCACCCGGAAGTTCGGGCACGAGTACGTGGGTACGTCCAGCCTACGCCGCAGAGTCGGCGGTAGTACGCTGTCTAGGTCAATCCATCTAAATTAAACTAACTCATTCACAATTAACATAGGCAAGATAATAATGAGAATGAAACTTAAGATTTGCAAACTGAAATAAATGTGACAGCAATTCAAGTGTTTAATACAGAAATTCCAAATGAAATCGGGGACAAACCCGATTAAATAAGATAGAAAACAAAATAAAAGATAGCTAAAACTAGCTACTCAGCAACAGGGGTCTCCTGGGTGGGTTCTGGTTCTTCATAGGTATCATCTGTACCCTCATAAGGACCATAATAGGTAGGAGCAAGATCCTCATCATCGCCTAAATCAACAGATCCAGTCAGGAAAGGAGCAAAGTACACAGTGCACAACAATGTTAACTAAATATTTATGACAATTAAACATTGAATATCATGTTAAGGAAATTGCATAAAGAATGTCAATATCTCAGAGTCACAACTATAAATAGGAATATGAGAAAAACAGAAGTAAATGAGCAGAGTGAAACTATCACAGTCAGCAAGAAGATAACATGACTAGAAACTATCTGTATGAAACTTGTGTTTGTTTAGAATACTTAGTTGGCATGCAGGGGTTTATAAGGCTAATCCGGCCGTCATAAATGGCTATTATTCACGAATAATCGAGATCCGGCTGATGGACAGTCGTGTACCAACAGCTATTATTCACGACAAGGGGAAGGGTAAACTACATGCCTTTCAGTATTCTCCCACCCGACATGAGAAACAAGACATGAATTCCGAATATTCAAGACATGAAATATAGTATTCTAACACTACGTGTAATCAGCAAGAGTACTAGTAGAGCAGGGAATTTAATTATCACAATATAAAGATTAACTTGAAGTGCAGGTACTTGCCTGTTGTTTGGATCTGTTTAATTAGGTTCTGGGGGAAATTTCCATAGATGAGTCCAAAAGCTGAAACAGACATTACCATCATGCTCAGAAGATGTCAAATAGCTAGAAACGCCTGTCCTTGGGTCCAATTTGGAGACAAGGGCAAAAACGGCAGTTTCGGGTCAAAACGGGGTCCGCCGTTGGGCCCGCTTTGCACCGAAAAACGTGTCCGGGTCAAAAGTCTCCAAATTCACCAAACTTAGTGTCAACAGGTCAGGAACGCTGATACGAACCCAACGGAACTTCCAGATTTGGATTCCGATGAGCCGAACACAAAATCGCCCGTCGAGCGGGGCCTGTGGGGCCCGCGACACGCGATTTCGTCAACGTTCTCAGAATCGAACCAAACTTGACCCACAGGACCAGCGTATCGCTACGAGTCCGATGGCGCAAGTTTCGTCTCGATCCGACGAGTGTGCACGAAGTTAGGGCGAATTGCCGAAAAAGGCGGATACGGAGCGATGTCCG
The DNA here is from genome assembly GCA_036927795.1 of Iris macrosiphon. NCBI lineage: Eukaryota > Viridiplantae > Streptophyta > Magnoliopsida > Asparagales > Iridaceae > Iris > Iris macrosiphon. Next base: position 184,139,132 of record JAYESA010000013.1, read on the forward strand.
CGGATACGCGTTGATTCCGGTGTGCACGCACACCCGAATCAGCTTCCGTGAAATCTCACACGTCCGTATCGACGCTGCGCACGTATCTGTGAAGACCGCATGCGACCAAGTCGTCCCGTTTGGCGGGACGTACTCGGTTCCGGGGTAAAACAGGGTCTGGTTTTTCCTGTTTTTGGATCGCGGTGTGCGATCACCACAGGACGCGGTGCCCCGAACAGTTTGTCCGGACACCGAGAAGGTCATACAGGCTTCACAACGCAATTTGCAGAATCGAAAAAGGAGCTACGAGGCGAAAGTTACACATACCTGAAGGGGACCCGAAAACAGGGTCGAAAACGTGTCCGAGTCGTGTCCGACACAGTGTCCTGTGTCCGACACAGGAACAGGATTAGGATTAGGGTTTCGGCGGATTGGCGGCCGTAGGCGGCGGAGGGAGGCGGCTGGACGGCCGGCGAGGGCGGGGGGTTGTTCGCCGGAGCGAGGCGCGGCGTCCACGGGGCGGCGGCGGCGCTAGGCGGCCGGCAGCGGCGGTGGAAGCTGCTCGTGCTGCTGCTGCGGTTGCTGGAGTCGCTGCGGGCGGCGGAGACGGGCGGAGGAGGCGCTGGCGGTGCGGGGGAGGAGCTGGGCCGGTCGGCGAGGTGGTCGGCGAGGCGGCGGCGAGCAGTGGCGGAGCGGGGCGGCTAGGGTTAGGGAGTGGGGAAGAACGGCCGGGCTCGGGGGCTTATATAGGGAGCGTAGGCGGTTGCGGGGGCCGGGGTAGGCGGAGGTGAGGGGGGACGTGGGTGCGGGGAGCGCGGCGAGCGGGGCGCGGGACGCGCGGCGCTGCGCGCGGCGGCCGGCGCGAGAATCGGGCCGCCGGGTCGTGGGGACGGGGCTCAGTCGGCGGGTCGGGTCGCTGCGGCGGGTCGGGTTGGCTGACCCGACCCGACCCGATACGAGCGGGTCTGGGCTGGGCTGGGTAGCGGGCTGGGCCGCGGCCCAATGGGCCGGCCCAGAAAGAAAAGAAATAAAAATAAATTAATAAATAATAATAATAATAGATAATTAATTAGTTAAATAATTAATTAATTAGAAAATTAGTTTTTAGGCATTTAAAAATAGGTCTGAGGCCCAGAAAAATCCAGAAAAATTACCCTAAGTCCAATTTTCTATTTTACACCCAAAAATATTATTTTCATGATATTTTAATATTATTTATTGCCAATTAAAAATCATTTATTAATTAAAAGCCTTGATTTTAATTACAGAAAATTCACAGAAAATTCCAGAAAATTGGGAAAAATCCAAGATTTAATAATTTGGAAAATTCAGGGGGTTTACAACCTACCCAACTTACAAAAATTTCGTCCTCGAAATTTAAGAGTAACATGGGACGAAAAGAAAAAGCCGAAAATTACAATATATCTCAGGGGTCAAAAAGATAGGGGTATCGCTCTCTAATCTCGTCTTCTCGCTCCCAGGTGGATTCGCCGGGAGAATGGTGCTTCCAAGCTACACGAACCAGGGAGATAACTTGGTTCCGTAGGACTTTCTCCGAGCGATCCAGGATCTCCACGGGTTGCTCTTGGTAAGTCAAACTTGGGCCTACTTCGAGCTCTGAGTGATCCAAAATGTGGCTGGGGTCTGACACATACTTTCTCAGCTGCGACACGTGGAAGACGTTATGGACTCCTTCCAGAGAGGGTGGCAATGCCAGACGGTATGCCACTTCTCCGATTTTCTCCTGTATGCCAAAAGGTCCGATGAATCTTGGGCTGAGTTTTCCACTCCTTCTGAACCTAATGGTGCCACGTGTCGGGGAAATCTTTAAGAACACCAGCTCTCCAACCTTAAAATAGAGTCAAAATCAAGTCTTAGTTCCATAATCAAATTGTTTAAATTGACTTGAATTTCATAAATTTAATTACCTCAAATTCCAAGGGCCTTCGGTGGCTATTTGCCCAATGTCGTTGTCTGTCTTGCGCCACTCGAAGTCTATCCCTTATCTGTTTTACCTTCTCAGCTGAGTCGATCACCATCTCTGGTCCCAGTAGGGCTCTTTCTCCAACGTCGTCCCATGATAGCGGGGTACGACATCTTCGGCCATACAGGGCTTCAAATGGAGTCATCTCGATACTGGCTTGGTAGCTGTTATTATAAGAGAACTCCACCAGATGTAAATAGTCTTCCCAGGATCCTCCAAAATCCAGAACACATGTACGGAGCATATCTTCAAGTGTCTGGATGGTACGTTCCGATTGTCCATCGGTTTGGGGATGATAAGCTGTGCTGAATTTGAGTTGAGTCCCCAAGCTGGCCTGTAAGCTCTTCCAGAAGTGAGAGGTGAACCTTGAATCTCTGTCGGAGACAATGCTTACTGGAACTCCATGCAGCCTAACAATATGTCTGATATATAACTCTGCCAGCTTCTCTGTAGATAGCCCTACTTTGAAAGGTAGAAAATGTGCAGACTTGGTCAGTCGATCTACTATCACCCAGATTGCATCCTTACCACTAGGTGTTTTTGGAAGACCGGAAACAAAATCCATTGTGATATGTTCCCACTTCCACTCCGGAATGGGTAGTGGTTGAAGCAATCCTCCAGGTCGTTGTCTTTCAGCCTTAACTTGCTGGCACACTAAACAACGAGATACGAACCTGGCTACTTCTCTTTTCATGCCATGCCACCAAACATGCGTCCTCAGGTCCTTGTACATCTTGTTGGCTCCTGGATGTATAGAGTACTGCGATCTGTGCGCCTCTTGCATAACTTCTTCTCTTATGTCTCCTTGAGGTACACATAATCTATCGCCATGCCTCAGCGATCCATCTTCATGAATTCTGAACTCTTCTACTAATCCAGCTTGTACTTGACCTCGAAGGCTTCGCAGGCCTTCGTCTTGAAACTGAGTCTCCTTGATCTTGTCCATCAGAGTAGACTGAATCTGCAAGTTCATCATTTGGCCTTCTTTTCCTGGGATAATTACTTCAATACCCAGACTTTCCAAGTCCTCCAGCAGGTGTCTGTCCATAGTCAAGTACATCGCCATAGGATACCTGCTTAGAGCATCAGCAACTACATTTGCCTTCCCAGGGTGATATTGAAGAGTGATATCAAAGTCTTTCATTAGTTCCAGCCACCTTCTTTGCCTCATGTTTAGCTCTTTCTGGGTGAAGATATATTTTAGGCTTTTATGATCTGTAAATATTTCCACCCTTTCTCCATAAAGGTAATGCTTCCAAAGTTTAAGAGCAAAAATGACAGCTGCCAATTCTAGATCATGAGTTGGATAATTCTTTTCATGTGGTCGAAGCTGTCTAGAGGCATATGCTATTACTTTCTTATTCTGCTCTAATACACAACCTAGACCTTTTCCAGAAGCATCACTATAAATAGCGAAACCTCCGGTTCCAGAAGGTAAGGTCAGAATAGGGGCAGAAGTCAGCCTTTTCTTCAATTTCTCAAAAGCATGCTGGCATTCATCAGTCCAGGTGAACTCTTCATCCTTCCTTGTTAACTTTGTCATGGGTTCAGCAATCCTAGCAAAGTCCTTTACAAACTTCCGATAGTAGCCAGCTAGTCCCAGGAAGCTTCTAATCTCTGCTACAGAGTCTGGAGTGGGCCAGGATTCTACTGCCGCTATCTTCTTAGGATCTACTGCTATTCCATCCCCAGTCACAACATGCCCCAAGAATTCTACTTTGTCTAGGAAGAAAGCACATTTGGATAATTTTCCATAAAGTTTTTCCTTCCTCAAAGTCTCCAATGCTAACCTCAAATGTTCTTCATGTTCTTCGGGGGTCTTGGAGTAGATCAAAATATCATCAATGAAGACCACTACAAATTTGTCTAGGTATGGCTGGAAAACTCTGTTCATTAAGTTCATAAAAACTGCTGGAGCATTCGTCAACCCGAACGGCATCACTAAGAATTCGTAATGTCCGTTCCGGGTATTGAAAGCAGTTTTAGGGATGTCTTCTTTCCTTACCCTTACTTGGTGGTATCCAGACCTCAAATCAATCTTTGAAAACACCCGAGCTCCACTCAACTGATCAAATAAATCATCTATCCTGGGCAGGGGATACTTATTCTTAATTGTTAAGGCATTTAAGGCCCTGTAGTCAATACACATTCTGGATGTTCCGTCCTTCTTGGGCACAAAAAGTATTGGGGCTCCCCAGGGTGAGACACTAGACCTAATGAACCCTTTGTCCTCTAGCTCTTTGATTTGTTCATTTAGTTCTATAATCTCCTTTTTGTTGATTCTGTAGGGATTCTGGGATACTGGTGCTGCTCCTGGCACTAAGTCAATGGAGAATTCAACTTCGCGGTCTGGGGGTAAGCCTGGGAGATCCTCAGGGAAGACATCTAGGTATTCAGAGATGATAGGTGGCAATTCTTCTGTTACTAGGGCTCCACAAATTTTGTTATTACCCATCTCTCTAGATCCTCTAGTAAATTCATATTCTGGCTTGCTAGGGGGTCTGAAGATTACACTGCCTCTGTGACAGTCTATGGTGGCATGATGTTGACTTAACCAATCCATACCCAGTATAATGTCAAAACTGGGCACTGGCATTACAAGTAGTCTAGCATACAGTTCTCTTCCACATAATGTAATAGGACAATTGTTACAAGCATCACTAACCGGGATGATTCCTCCACCGGTAATGATCTTATAACAATTCCTAAGGGGTTTAGTGGTTAAACTATGCTTCATAAGAAATTCTACTGACATGAATGAATGTGAAGCTCCAGAGTCAAATAAAGTAATAGCTGGTATTGAATTTATAAGCACGGAACCTGTGATCACGTCCGCTGTGGCCTCAGCTTCTTCCAGAGTCATTGCATAAGCACGGCCTTGCTGCGGTGCACCCCTCTGTTGCTGCTGGTGCTGAGCAAAGCGTTGTTGTTGAGTTGGGAGCGGGGGTCCCCTTTGTGGTGCTGCTGGGGGCCTGGCCTGGACTGGAGCCTTTGGTGCAGCTGGACGTCCTTGAGCAACAGGACAGTCCCTCAATTGATGTGCTGGGGAACCACAATAGAGGCAAGCACCTAGCCTCTTTCTGCAGTCTTGCCAAGTGTGGCCTGGTTTTTGGCAATAGTTGCAAGGGGGAGCTCGTTGGTTCTGTCCTTGAGCCTGGGGTGCTGGAGCTCGAGGGGGAGGACGCTGATTTTGCTGCGGAGCCCTCTGCTGTTGTTGTTGTTGAAAAGGGCGTTTGTTGGGTCCCGCATTTCCGGTATCTCTTTCTCGCTTAAGTTTGTGCCCCATGTCTCTCTCGACTCCTTGTGCCACGCTCAGGATTTCTTCATAGGTGCGAGCTCGGCTGGTGGTGACAGCAAGGCGGATATCCGGAGATAGCCCCTTCTTGAATCTTCGGGCTCTGTCCTCCGGGGTACGAACCATGTACTCCGCAAAGTGGCTTAACCTGCTAAATTCAGCAGTATATTCATCAACAGTCATGTTACCTTGTTCCAGTCTCTCGAATTGGCTTTCGAGAGCTTCCCGAGCCACTTCGGGATAAAATTTCTCCTTGAATAGCCTCTTGAAGTCCTCCCAGGTGACGTCGGGAGCAGATAGTTGGGGTTCATCTCTGAACCAGGTTCGAGCAATATCGAACAGTTGCAGGCTAGCGGATTCCACTTTGAGATCATCGGGAACCCGAGCAGTCTTCAGGAGTCTCTCGACATTCTCTATCCACTCATCAGCGTAGAGAATGCCCTCAGTTCCATAAAATTCCAGAGGCCTAAGGTTCTTGAAGTCTTTAGCACTCCCTGGCCTCTTGAGTGACGACTCCTGGGGTTTAAGAGCTTCTGAGAGGCTGGTCCGCAGAAGTGCCGTCTGTTCCTTCTGGGATTCCACTAATCCCTGGAATACTCCTATTAGCTGTGCCCCATCTAAGGTAACTGCCGGAACAGATGGGGGCGGCGGGAGTGCAAGAGTCTCGGGCACATTCGGCTCAGCTGGTTCTGATGTGCCTCCTACTGTGTTCCTGGTCTGGACCATTCTGAAAGATTAAGGGATAGGAAGATCAGAATAGAATACTTGGAAATCAAAGGCGATAGAAAAATTGAGCAGCAATGATATCAAGAATTGAAATAAGGACGCTATACTGTGAATGAGCTTTTCCTAGAATCCTCAATTTTATTCCATACCCTGTCCTAGGGTATTACCCTATTTAAGGATAAGGACCTGCATGGGCCACCATAAAAACGTGTCACGACCCGCACCCGGAAGTTCGGGCACGAGTACGTGGGTACGTCCAGCCTACGCCGCAGAGTCGGCGGTAGTACGCTGTCTAGGTCAATCCATCTAAATTAAACTAACTCATTCACAATTAACATAGGCAAGATAATAATGAGAATGAAACTTAAGATTTGCAAACTGAAATAAATGTGACAGCAATTCAAGTGTTTAATACAGAAATTCCAAATGAAATCGGGGACAAACCCGATTAAATAAGATAGAAAACAAAATAAAAGATAGCTAAAACTAGCTACTCAGCAACAGGGGTCTCCTGGGTGGGTTCTGGTTCTTCATAGGTATCATCTGTACCCTCATAAGGACCATAATAGGTAGGAGCAAGATCCTCATCATCGCCTAAATCAACAGATCCAGTCAGGAAAGGAGCAAAGTACACAGTGCACAACAATGTTAACTAAATATTTATGACAATTAAACATTGAATATCATGTTAAGGAAATTGCATAAAGAATGTCAATATCTCAGAGTCACAACTATAAATAGGAATATGAGAAAAACAGAAGTAAATGAGCAGAGTGAAACTATCACAGTCAGCAAGAAGATAACATGACTAGAAACTATCTGTATGAAACTTGTGTTTGTTTAGAATACTTAGTTGGCATGCAGGGGTTTATAAGGCTAATCCGGCCGTCATAAACGGCTATTATTTACGAATAATCGAGATCCGGCTGATGGACAGTCGTGTACCAACAGCTATTATTCACGACAAGGGGAAGGGTAAACTACATGCCTTTCAGTATTCTCCCACCCGACATGAGAAACAAGACATGAATTCCGAATATTCAAGACATGAAATATAGTATTCTAACACTACGTGTAATCAGCAAGAGTACTAGTAGAGCAGGGAATTTAATTATCACAATATAAAGATTAACTTGAAGTGCAGGTACTTGCCTGTTGTTTGGATCTGTTTAATTAGGTTCTGGGGGAAATTTCCACAGATGAGTCCAAAAGCTGAAACAGACATTACCATCATGCTCAGAAGATGTCAAATAGCTAGAAACGCCTGTCCTTGGGTCCAATTTGGAGACAAGGACAAAAACGGCAGTTTCGGGTCAAAATGGGGTCCGCCGTTGGGCCCGCTTTGCACCGAAAAACGTGTCCGGGTCAAAAGTCTCCAAATTCACCAAACTTAGTGTCAACAGGTCAGGAACGCTGATACGAACCCAACGGAACTTCCAGATTTGGATTCCGATGAGCCGAACACAAAATCGCCCGTCGAGCGGGGCCTGTGGGGCCCGCGACACGCGATTTCGTCAACGTTCTCAGAATCGAACCAAACTTGACCCACAGGACCAGCGTATCGCTACGAGTCCGATGGCGCAAGTTTCGTCTCGATCCGACGAGTGTGCACGAAGTTAGGGCGAATTGCCGAAAAAGGCGGATACGGAGCGATGTCCGCGGATACGCGTTGATTCCGGTGTGCACGCACACCCGAATCAGCTTCCGTGAAATCTCACACGTCCGTATCGACGCTGCGCACGTATCTGTGAAGACCGCACGCGACCAAGTCGTCCCGTTTGGCGGGACGTACTCGGTTCCGGGGTGAAACAGGGTCTGGTTTTTCCTGTTTTTGGATCGCGGTGTGCGATCACCACAGGACGCGGTGCCCCGAACAGTTTGTCCGGACACCGAGAGGGTCATACAGGCTTCACAACGCAATTTGCAGAATCGAAAAAGGAGCTACGAGGCGAAAGTTACACATACCTGAAGGGGACCCGAAAACAGGGTCGAAAACGTGTCCGAGTCGTGTCCGACACAGTGTCCTGTGTCCGACACAGGAACAGGATTAGGATTAGGGTTTCGGCGGATTGGCGGTCGTAGGCGGCGGAGGGAGGCGGCTGGACGGCCGGCGAGGGCGGGGGGTTGTTCGCCGGAGCGAGGCGCGGCGTCCACGGGGCGGCGGCGGCGCTAGGCGGCCGGCAGCGGCGGTGGAAGCTGCTCGTGCTGCTGCTGCGGTTGCTGGAGTCGCTGCGGGCGGCGGAGACGGGCGGAGGAGGCGCTGGCGGTGCGGGGGAGGAGCTGGGCCGGTCGGCGAGGTGGTCGGCGAGGCGGCGGCGAGCAGTGGCGGAGCGGGGCGGCTAGGGTTAGGGAGTGGGGAAGAACGGCCGGGCTCGGGGGCTTATATAGGGAGCGTAGGCGGTTGCGGGGGCCGGGGTAGGCGGAGGTGAGGGGGGACGTGGGTGCGGGGAGCGCGGCGAGCGGGGCGCGGGACGCGCGGCGCTGCGCGCGGCGGCCGGCACGAGAATCGGGCCGCCGGGTCGTGGGGACGGGGCTCAGTCGGCGGGTCGGGTCGCTGCGGCGGGTCGGGTTGGCTGACCCGACCCGACCCGATACGAGCGGGTCTGGGCTGGGCTGGGTAGCGGGCTGGGCCGCGGCCCAATGGGCCGGCCCAGAAAGAAAAGAAATAAAAATAAATTAATAAATAATAATAATAATAGATAATTAATTAGTTAAATAATTAATTAATTAGAAAATTAGTTTTTAGGCATTTAAAAATAGGTCTGAGGCCCAGAAAAATCCAGAAAAATTACCCTAAGTCCAATTTTCTATTTTACACCCAAAAATATTATTTTCATGATATTTTAATATTATTTATTGCCAATTAAAAATCATTTATTAATTAAAAGCCTTGATTTTAATTACAGAAAATTCACAGAAAATTCCAGAAAATTGGGAAAAATCCAAGATTTAATAATTTGGAAAATTCAGGGGGTTTACATAACCTTTGCATGCTAATAAAAAGAGATGAACGCACATAGCTAAGGGGATAACCCTACCCTATCATTGTATAGAACATGGAGATCTTACTTGCTATTTGCATAATCGGGTTTATTGAGTTGAATGTAGTAGTTTCTTATATGTACCACAAAAATAGTTTTGAGTTCATATTGAGGCATCGCACCGCACGTAATGTGACACGGGATAGGGTATAGTCATGTTGCATATATAGACAAGGAAGACTATCAAGTAGTCGTTTCAAGTCAGAAAAAGAAAAGAAAAAAATAACTCGGGATATCCAGATCAGCGAGGTAGTCTTTAATCAGGGAGCTGCACAAAGAAGAAAGATCCGAGTGTAGTCATCGGCAAGATTGAACCGAGCTAATATCCTCGGATTAGAGAAATCGGGCAGTAAGTTCTCGGCTAGGATTGGAAGTGGAGGAGTAGTTGCATGGTCACGGATAACTAGTTGCGCACAAGGTAGAGATGAGTCCTCGACAAGATTGCTGAGGCATCCAAATCGTATCACCTCGAGACGATAATGCCAGTGTTGTTCTGGTAATACTCTAGCTGAAGTAATAGCGTGCGAATGCGGGACATCCAGCAAGGCTTGCTACCGACCTGGAAAGACAGCCGACTCGTCGGATAGTTCAGGAAGCCCAATAAGGCTCACAACCGTGCTGGAAAGACAGTCGTTGCATCCCAGATCTTGTCCAATATGGCTAACTGAGCCAGTGACTTTCATATAGATAAGTAATGCATGCATAACTGCGATCCGCATTCAGAAGAAGAGTAACAAGAAGGAGTATAATGCACAACACTTTGTATATTTAGAATGGATGCACGGTATATAACATAGTTTGAGTAGAACAGGTCTGAGACAGAGACACAAACGTAATACTTTGATTGCATAGATGTTCTTCTCTATTTAGTAGATCATTGATTATATTCCTGTATATGACAGGAAAGGCCGAATGGTAAGAAAGGGTAAGAGAACTCAATTGTTTATAGTACGATACTCTTATGCAGACACGGATATTACTTTTATTATATTGCCATGTAACTGATCCTAAGGCAAAGACTAGAAAAGCAACATAATCATTCGGTGCACATAACTAATGAACGTGCTAATTTTGTGGTGTGGGCGAGAGGCCTCCCTACCAGTGCATTTAATGTACTGATACTCAACTAGATTTTATGCAGGGTACAGGAAGAACTCGTACAGATTCGGAGATCGCTTAACGTATTGAGGCGTCGGACCGCACTTGGCGTCTTAGAGAGTGGCGCGCGGACCTGGAGCTCACATATATGAGACATAATGTATGGGAACATCATCATCTATATTATTTGATTCAGTTGTAAGCCTAAGGTCATATTCATTATAGAAAGAAAGAGAGAGCATGAGCGACTTGTAATCTTGGCCTAACGTCGCTTGTAATCTTTACTTCATATCAATAAAGAGCATTTATTTGGTTTCAATACTTGTGTTTATTCTATGTTTCTACTATGACGACTCTACAAACTAGTTATCAACGGCCGTTTCGGTATTTTTCGTGTGCGGGCGCAGCTCCAGGCTCGCGCGACATCATATTCCGATGGAAACGATCGTCCTGCAGGAGCGTTGGCGCGGTAATTCGCGCCTAGCTAGGGTGATCGATTCCTGCAGGAGATCGAGGTGTGACAATTATGGCCGTGAATGATAGCCCCATACGACGGAGAGAGATCTCGGCAGGAACCCAGGAAACCAAAAAGAGGGAGGTAAGGCGGGCTAGGCGATGGAGACGGAGGAGATGCGAGGAAGAGAGGGCGCCGACGATGAAGCCCTACGGGAGGGATGAACCCTAGGTTCCGCCGCCGGGGACCACGGGAAGGGGGAATATATATATATATATATATATATATATATATATATATATATATATATATATATATATATATATATAAGAAGGTAATTATATTAAAGAAAATATTGAAAGTAGGTAATTGTATAAATAAAAAAGATCAAGGTACATCCATCAACCGTTAGGTGGTTCTCTTAGCGCATAACATCTCTTTCGCATCATTTTCAATGTTGTGCAATAAGCCAGCATTTGTGTGTCTAACATTGTCAAAGACCCAGTTGTTGCGCTCCTTCCATATATGCCAAACAGTTGCAGGTAGCCTAGTACAGGCTTCTCAGAACCACAAGCTATCCTCTTCTTTTAGCCCCTCTAATAGCTCGAAACCCCTCCGCTATGTCGTTGTCCTCCGTTTGCCTAGGATGAAGTGTGTCCCACTGTCTATGCCACACCTCTTATGTCACTAGGCAGTCGAAGAAAAGATGTTGCGAGTTTTCATTGCCTCGCTCACATAAGACACATGTCTGCTCTCCATTCAGCATCTCGAATCTCAAAAGCTTGTCCTTTATAAGTAATCTCCCAAGTTTTAATTTGTATAGGCACTATTGTATTTTTCTCGCCACTCCCCGTGCCCATATATATATATATATATATATATATATATATATATATATATATATATATATTTTGATGAAATTAAACCAATGTGTTACAACTCACACCTACAGGTATCCCATAATACCCTTGGCTCTTCCCCACATCAGTCACTCTTAACTATACAAGATGTTATTAAGCACTCTGACAATTAGTTTGAAGAAGACATCTAACATATGATACCATTTACTGAAGTAGTTACCCCTTCAAATATTTGCCTTGTAGAGACCTAGTTGTGACCCTTTAACCCAAATAAATGAGTATCACCGATCCGCTTTTGAGGTTGCACGCATGCTATCATATACCTTCAAAAAGAAGAACTTCCCATCAGTAGACACCCACTGCCAAACATCGTCCAACCCCTGTTTACCTATCTCAATTGTTTAGATAATATGCTACACTTGTACAGTAATGCATGTCCCTATCAATCTCATCTACCTTTCTCATTGATAGAACAGACCGGTCGACTCGCTACAGTAGAGACCCCTAACTCCATCAAACTACTGTAGTTAATCGACGGATCCATCCACAAACTTGTATTAGCACCCGAGTTGATAACTCTCCAGATATACAGCTTCAACGTTCCCCTCTTTTGTAAGATATTCTTGAATGTCACAGAGAAGTTTGCCAAAAATTAGCATTCCCTACATATCGTCCCCTCATCCAAGATGCCTACAAGGAGGTACCCTGTATGAATTTCCACTCTAATTTCAACAAGGAAAGTTCTCGCATAGTCTCCAATGATCGTGGTCCCACACCCCCTCATGTCGTGGTATACAAAGGTTATGCTAAGCTATAGCCTGTATCCCACACCCCACTCTAATATCAATACGTTGCAAGATGCGCATAGGTAGAGCAATCGCCTGCATCCAGTATATCATTACTGCACTAACAACAGAACGGACTAGTACTCAATGCGTCCCCCAAATGATAGGGATAAAGCCTGCCATCCTGTCAATCTCCTATGGACATATTCCACAACACTGGCATAATCCTCTGCCTTGACATACTGTATCGATAACGGGAGCCCCAATATCTAACAGGCAATTCACCCATCTCCATGCCAAGCTGAGCCTTCCATTCCTCCTTTCTCGTACAATGCTTACTAAAATAAGCCATACTTTTGTCTTGATTAAGTCTTAATCCAGAGAAATCGCCAAATCGACGCAGGAATTGCTGCAGCGAATCTATACTCTTCTGAGAAGGCTCAAGAAGCACCAGTAAATCATCATCTGCATAGATGAGGTAACACACTACAGGACGTACCTTCTTAAACAAAGGCACAATATCTCTACGATGCACGGCTATGTCCATAAGACAAGAAAAATATTCCATTACAACCGTAAACAGATATGGAGACAGAGGATCTCCCTGTCTAAGACCTCTATTTCTCTGGAAGAATCCACAAGGCTGACCTTGCACAAGAATAGAGAAGGGCGACGTCGAAATGCATTCCTTTACGCTGCTTAACCCACCAGTCATCAAAGCCCATTCTCCTCAACATCCGACATACGAAATCCCTATTAACAGAGTCATAAGCCTTCCTCAAATCAAGTTTGAGACATGCCTTGTCACATTCCTTCTTATCAAACCCTCTCACTAACTCGTGAGCCAACAAGCAGTTTTCTGCAATAGACCGACCACGAATAAACGCAGTTTGGTTCTGTGAGATTAACCCTGGCATAATATTCTTCATTCTTCTACACATCAAACTTGCAATGATCTTATAAATAAAATTGCAGCAAGCAGTATGCAGTATATATGGTGAAAGCGGTAATCAATAACCACCAGGTGGATCGTCTTTGATTTTCCTGTGACTTGAACGTGTATATATACTAGTACTAAGCCTTGCCGTCACGCTAGACGACACCCTCCGAGCATGGGAAGGTAGCGCCATATACAAAACCTTGATTTCTACTTGGCAGGTGGGTAAGTTATATTTTATCTACACAGTTTAAGAATATATAAAAAAGAATAACCTCCATTCTCCACTAGACTATATGAGTTGTCCCTTAAAGAAAATGCTAAACACAATTGAATTCCCTTTGATTGCAGTTAAGTAAGAACAACATCCACAAACTATATATGAGGCAGTTTCTTGCTGTTTTCCGTTCACATTTCGTATACTGATCGGTAGATGCATTTTTATGTATCAATGACCTCACAAGAAATTTACTTCCTATGCGCAAAGCTGATAATATATCTTTCGACAAGTTATTATTACAGTTTTAGTCAAATAAAATTTATTGAGCACAAATTAAGAATAGTGACATAGCATCAGGCAACCATACTATAAATTAAGACAAAAACAAACTTAAACAAATTGGAATCCAAGATACCCTCTGATTTTAATGGCAGAAAGGTTTTGAACAAGATACCCTCTGTTAACTTACTAACCTAACAATGTTGTTTGATTAATAGCTTTGTGATAGTTTCAGGAATATTTTCCTTTCTTTCCTAAATCTATGCATATATAACTCAACAAGCTAGTTAGAAACACAATCTCACTTTCTAAAGATACAATATGACTCTCACCATCCTAGCTCACTTGATAGTCCTTCTGACGTCGCAATCGGCAATCGGTAGGGCTGCCAGAAATGGATTCAGCCTGGAGCTCGTACACCGGGACTCTATCGCATCCCCGCTCTATCCTGGGAACCTCACCGAAGTCGAGAGGATTCAGAGGATGGTCATGTTCTCCGAATCTAACCACATGCAGAACATACGCCCTCACGTCTTCGCTGATAAACATATCTACTTGGTGAGAGTGGGCATTGGCAGCAACCGCCCTGTGGCACTTCATCTTTGGGTTTCTCTCGGCCATGCGCTCACCTGGACGCAGTGCGAGCCGTGCAGCCCACGCTTCCCCCAACAGGGGCCTATGTTCAAACCTGCTGCATCCGCCACCTTCAGACCTATTCCAGGCGACCACCCTATCTGCAAGCCTCCAGATTATCATCCTCGCGGAAGATGTGAATTTCTTTTGCGGTAAATTATAATCTCCATCTTCAAGTTACATTTTTTTTGAAAATTTTCTACTACTTACTCGGGCTAGAAAATGAGTGAGTTTATGAAAAGAGAGAGGAATGGTTAATTGCTGATATATTTTTGTTGTCTTTCTTAAGCAACCCAGATGGCACCAATGCTGCTAGAGGAATGGTTGCACAGGAGAAATTTACATTTGCGTCAAGGTACAGCGTTGGCCACACAGAGTCGATTGAAGATGTGATTTTCGGTTGTGCTCACGAAACCACGTTCCCTCCCGGCCACTACAACCCGAAGATAGCCGGCATGTTCGGGATGAGTCCATCACCCGAGTCATTTCCGGCACAACTAGCGTCTAGCTCCGGGGGACACTTCATCTTCTCGTACTGCCTCCTTAATGCACTGGACGATAGAAACACATATCTTCGCTTTGGTTTAGATCAACCGGCTGCGGGTTACAAGATCACCAAGTTAATTCTAAGAGAGGGTTTGAACCATTACTATGTACGTCTCTTGGACATCAGCGTCGGTGGTCATCGCCTGAACCTCCCACCGGGCATGTTTAGGCTCCACGAGGACGGTCACGGAGGTTGCATAATAGACATAGTACATTGGGTGACGTTATTGATCAGGCCGGCTTACGATGCCGTGAGGAACGCGATGGTTGCGTACTTCGGCCGATATCCCGGTCTAGTTATGACCGACGGGCAAGCCATGGGTGGTCTAGATCTTTGCTATCTCAACAGAGAGAGAATACATATCGAGTTCCCCTCAGTTGAGTTTCACTTCCGGGGGACTACACTTCAAGTTGTTGGGGAGAACTCGTTCGTTGTTGAGGGTCGGAAGTTCTGTCTTCTGATGCAGCCAACTGCAGCTGCCACAATGATCGGTACTGCGCACCAGCAAGATGTGCGTGTTGTAGTCGATGTTTCGACCAGGCAGGTCAGGTTTAAAGAAGGAGCGCGTTGCCTCGTGGCATGATGATCTTGTCTCCTCTCTTCATTATATATATGTATGCGCTTAGTCGCCAATAAATTTAACTAGTATTGTTTTAATTGACAAAGTGAACTTTTTGGTCATCTTTTTTTCTTCTTCTCAGAAATAACTTTCGTTCTAATTCAAACTGAATTATTTTGGCCATATCTTGAAAGATATGTACCAGAGTACATAGGGAAGGTTCTTCGAATAACCTTTCAGAAATAAAGAAATCATTACTTAACATGGAGTGAGCAACCGATCGAATTAGCTCCTCTTGGAGTGTGAGAAAAGGAGATACTGCTATTATGGATAGATATAGCTCGACTTTCCTCCACAACGTGCCTAACCCGCCATGGGAATTCCAACTCCTTAAGAAGAATGGTATCAATAATGAGTTTGACAGTCTCCTTTTTCTTAAAGATGACAAGAGCTAAATGAATAGCTAGCCCTTCTGCTTCCAATGGAGAGCCAAAGCTCTGAATTCCTTTTCAAGAAAAAAATTTTAAATAAATAAGGAGAATTCTCTTTCTCTCTATCTCTCACCCGATCACACACACACCCACACCCACACCCACACACCCTTTCATCTCTTAAAGTAAGTCCCGTTGAACTTAGTAGGTTTAGCATTAAAAGTCTCATCCTTGCCTGTCATGATTGCTAATGAGAAAAGTCTGAAACTGAAAGATATGTAATTACTCAATAACAATGTACAATGATCTAGAATAATAGTTCAAGTGATTTTGCTAATCAACCTTAAAATCTTTAGTCTATCAAGTGTTGATTAACTTGGGTTAGCTGTAGCCGCCGGTTCTCAGCTAGCGGTAGTCCGAAGACACTTAAATATCGTGTCTCTTGGGGCTATTTACACATGTTTGATAGAAAGACCATTTCGGCTTGTTCCCAAATATATCTCTACTTTTAGAATTCACACTCAAAGAGATTTGCAATTACACTATTTCTTACTTCTAGAAAAGTATTTTTTATTGTTCTAAGTTGCAGTAGAAATATATCCAAGTATTATTTTATAGTAAGTATGAACTTGTTATATAACAAGTAGACAATTTAATCACAAAACAGACAATTATATCAATATAAAAAAATTGCTTAAAAAAGTATAATACAGCTAAACTAAAGAAGTCTGATATAATTCAATTATGTCTATAAGCAAAGTTGCTTAAGAAGTTTAGAACAACAGCGGACAAAATGACTTATGCAACTCAACTAACAAGTTTTGTTAACATACAAATGTTGCACCAACCTAACAATGCTTGCCAATATGGTAGCAATAAAATCAAAATTTATACTTGACAATTGTCGAGTTTGTGCTATGAGATTAGTTGGTTATGCTCAACAAACAGTAAGTAAGAATTTTTAAATCGGAAGAGTAAAGTCGTATACAGCTTACACGTTAGAACAGTTCTCAATTTGAACTATAAATCAGAAACGGATCAACTCTTAGATTATTTTTAATATATATATATATATATATATATATATATATATATATATAATATAATATTTTCCAAAAATTTGATAAGCAAATAAAAAGAAAATAAGTGTTACCGGCCTCCGGGAAAGTCATGCACGAAGCACTACCGAGGTCTATGTGCAGACGTTTCTCAAAAGCTCCTAGTGGTAAAATCCCCTGACTACTGGTTTCTCTTCGTTGCACACAACTCGGAGAGAGAGACTGAACTTAGCTCTGCCCAGAGCAAGGATTTAGAGAACAAAATGTGGTTCGAGAGAAGAATGAGAGAAAGAGATTTCACGTAGGGATTTTTCTGTGTAAAAATATTGAGAAGAGAACCTCAACAAATATATAGGGAGAGAACCAAGACTATTTTCTGTTCCAAAAGAGTTGTGGTGATCTATTTGGATCGGTGAGAAGTTTGTAAGGAGTCGGTGTATTTCTTATTCTTTGTGTCTGCAATTTGTGTTTGGCATTTTTTTTGTTTATGTGTTTTGCTTGGTTTCCTCGCAAATACTCTCTGGTTTGGGGAACGGTTTCCGCACTTTCGTTCCCAACAAATTGGTATCAAAATCAGGTTCTGGAATTTCAGAAGGGTGTCAGGAGTTGACAGGCAAACCAAGGAGAACCGATGGACGCCAAGCCATATGTTAAACCTGAACAGTACCAACTATCATTACTGGAGGAGCAAGATGAAGGATCTACTATTTGTCAAGAAGCTGCATCTGCCGGTATTTGCTTTCAAGAGGCCCAATGATAAATCCGAAGAGGATTGTAATTTCGAGCATATACAGGTGTGTGGGTACATCAGATATTTTGTTGACAAGAATGTGTATAACCACGTTGCTAGTATTGAGCATGCGAGGACACTGTAGGATAAGCTAGAATATTTGTATGCGAAGAAGACCGGAGTAAATAAATTGTTCCTGATCCGGATGATGATGGGTCTGTGCTACAAAGATGGGGCATCTATTACGGATCACTTGAGTGAGTTCTAGGGCATGGTTGACTAGCTATCCTCGATAGAAGTCAAGTTCGACGATGAGGTTCAGGGACTATGGTTGTTGTGTACATTGTCAGACTCGTGGGAGACCATATGAGTGTCTATGATCGCTTCTACTCCGGAAGGCATGGTAAGTCTGGAGTTTTCCAAGAGCGGGGTACTGAATAAAGCGGGGTACTGAATGAAGAGATGCGGAGACGTTCTCAGGGTACTTCATCCATATTCCACTCAGAGGCGCTTGTTTCAGAGAGCCGCAAAAGGGGTAAAAGTGGGGGTCCGGGCAGTGGCAGAGACAAAAGCAGAGAAAGGTCCAAGGGTCGGTATGAGGAATCAGAGTGTTACTATTGTGGCAAGAAGGGCCACATCAAGTGAAACTGTTTCGCTTGGAAGAGAGAGAAAAAGGGCGACAAGGGAAAGCAAAGTGAGAACACTACAGCGGCGACCTCGACACATGGAGGCGACGTGATCATTGTAGGTGATGAGGTAGTTATGAACCTCGCCTGCGATGACAACTCTTGGCTAATTGACTCAGGTGCTTCAGCGCACGTATCTCACAATAGGGAACTATTTGCTATATACACAATAGGCGACTGTGGAGTGTTAAAGATGGGCAATGGAGATGTGTCAAAGGCGGTTGCCATTTGAGATATGCATTTGAGGACAAAGTGTAAACCCCCTCACCCAAAATTAGGCCTACTTGGCTTAGATAGAGAGACTAGGGCATGTTTGAATCCAATTAGAAATAGAACACGGCATTTTATTCAATTTTTCAATATTTATATTACCTAGTGCACCTTACCGTTGCTTCTATAATTGGAGCACTATACTAGCCATTGCCTTCCTACAAATTTTATACCCCTGTCCTAGACGTGCCAGTCATCTATTCTGACCTTTGTGTAACTTATAATTATGCTCTCTTGTGCTACATTTTAGTCGCACAATATTCATCGCGGACGTTATTTCTTAATTCAAAATAAATTTAACTTTGTATCCTTGTGCTTTCCAATCGGAATTGGAGACACAATCTTGACCCGTCTTGTGCAACCCAATTTATGATAATATTCTAGTATGAGTCCCCTATGTCCATTACACTCGTGTCCTACCTAATTTTAGCCCCATACACTTCTAATTAATTCAAGAACACCATTTGCATTTATTTTAATTAATTTAATTTCCATCTTTGTGCAATTTTTTAATTGTTGGGCACTTTTATGCAAAAGTGCATTAAGGTGTCCATCCCATTGGACCAACACATGAAGAAGCCCCATGTTTCCTTCATTGTTGGTCATGTAATTTTTCTTTCTAATTTTGGAGTGTGTAGCACTCAACATCACCCTCATCAAACCATAGCCCTCCAAATTTTGAACCATTGTAATCCTAACCCTCCATTTTGAATCAAACCAAATCATAGCCTTGAAATACCTACATGAGAAGCCCTTTTCCCAAGGAGTATGGACCAAATTTTTAGGTCAACCCAACACGTATACATATATATATATATATATATATATATATATATATATATATATATATATATATATATATATATATATATATATATATATATATATATATATTCTTTTCCTTTTTCTTTATTTTTTTAACTTTTCTTTTCAACCTAAACTAATATACTCAGCCAACTCCCTTCTCCCTAAACCTCATGTTCATCTTCTTCCTCCCCAAGCCAATCTCGACCGGAGCCCAGCCTCGCCGGAGCCCACGCCAGAGACCCGCCGGACTCTCCTCATCATCACCCTTGACCTCTGCCACTCGCCAACTGTAATCCCCCTGATTTTCAAAGAATTTTAAAATTGGATTTTTCTGAATTTTCTGAAATTTTCTTGGATTTTTCTGGAATTAAATTCATGTTCTTTAATTATTAAAGGATTTTTAAATGTTAATAATTAATATTAAAATATTATGAAAATAATATTTTATGGTGTAAAATAGAAAATCAGACATAGAGTAATTTTCTGAGAATTTATTGGACCCCGGATGGATTTTTAAAGCCCTAAATACTAATTAAATTAATTAAACCAAAATAAACCGGGTTTTATTTAAATAAACCAAACTGAACTGAACCAAACCGGTTTATTTTAAAACTAATTCCTATTGGGTCGGATCCGGGTTCAATCCAGACCCGACCCGCTAGCCCGAAACCGACCCGCATATTTGATTTCGGATCGGGTCGGATCCGCCTGACCCGACCCGTCCACCCGACCCGACCCGTAGAATTCTTCTCCCCCAAACGGTCAGCCGCCCGACCCTGCCGCTTCCGCTCCGCCGGCCGCACCCACCGCCTGCTCACCTCCCCGCGCCGCCTCCCGCCTCGCCGAGGTCGCTGTCCTCCCTGCCTTGCACGCCGGCGAGCCCGACCGCCTCATCCGCCCCTGTCCCTCCGGCCCGCCGCCCTCCTCCGGCGAGCTTCGACACAGAAGCCCTAGAACCCTAAAACCCTAGTTCCTGTGTCGTGTCGGACACAGGACACAATTTGGACACGAAGGACTCAGGTTTTTCAGACCCACTTCAGGTACTTGTAACTTTTTGCTCGTAGCTCAGAATTCGATTCCGTAAATTGTATCGCGTAGCCTGTGTGACCCTCTCGATGCCCGGATAAACCGCTCGGGGCATCGCGTCCTGTGGCGATCGTGAACAGCGATCCAAAAACAGGAAAAACTAGACCATGTTTCACCCCGGTATCGAGTGCGCCCCGCCAAACGGGACGACTTGGTCGCGTGCGGTCTTCACAGATACGTGCGCGTCGTTGATACGGACGTGCGAGATTTCGCAGAAACTGATTTGGATGTGCGTGCACACCGGGATCAGTGCGTATCCGCGGACACCGCCCTGTATCTATACTTTCTGTTTCTCGCTGTAACTTAGTGTACACAAGTCAGATCGAGACAAAACTTGCGCCATTGGACTCGTGGCAATACACTGGTCCTGTGAGCCAAGTTTGGTTCGATTCTGAGAACGTTGACAAAATCGTGTGTCGTGGGCCCTACAGGCTCCAACCGACGGGCGATTTTGAGAACGGCTCATCGGAATTCAATTCTGGAAGTTCCGTTGGGTTCGTATCATAGTTCCTGACTTGTTGATACTAAGTTGGACTATTTTTGAGACCTTTGACCCTGACGCATTTTTCGGTGCAAAGCGGCCCACATCTGGACCCCGCCTTGACCCGAAAATGACGTTTTTGCCCTTGTCTCCAAATTGGACTCAAGGACAGGCGTTCCTAGCTGATTGATGTGTTCTGGACCTGATGGTGATATTTGTTTCAGCAACCGGAGTAGTCCCTGCAAATCCAGTTACTGCCAGAGCCATACTTGGAGCTGAAAATCCAAGCAAGTGTACCTTGTCATAAAATACAGTTTATTGATTCATTTAGATTCTCTTGCTTTAATTTCTGTGGCTGTTGTACTTTCCCTATCAAATATTTTATCCCCAGGACACCTGACACAAAGCATGATATAGAATTTTCCTGATTATTCAAGGGGATTTTGTTTAGGATATAGATTTCATAACTTGAGCTTTATGTTTTATCCTGACTAGTTGCATTAGTTTAATCTTGCGTAACATGAACATTGAGATCTGTGACGTGAGATTCATTGGGTGGGGAGAGTATTACCATATCAAGGCTGAATATATATTATATACTGTTATCTGGAAGTGTCCTAGTCTCTGACACAGAGCTTTGGCACCTGTACTGGCCCTTCGAGAAAACACTGCTATGGTTTCTTGTCACTGATCCTGTAGTAATCTCAGCCTGAGTATGAATAATAACTCTCACTTGCATGATCACTTAGCTAGTTTAATTATTTACCCATATTTGTTTGATAGCAAAATCGGCATGCCACTGTCTTAGACTTATTAATTTCTGATGCTACTCTTGAGTTTAACATCTTGGTTGACTTGCATGTCCATTCACTGTATTATGGCTCGTATTCTTCTATACCTTGTTATGTCCCTCTGAGGACCTGGTTTTGTTCTCCAGTTATAGCAGACGAGATCTACCCTGAGGTGTACGGAACAGGGGCACTACTCGGAGCAGTACCTGAACCTGAGGACGAGGTGATCGCTGAGGACTTCTCCTGAACAATTGCTTCGCCCTGCTCAGTATTATGGCAAATAGACCTTAATTCCTGTTAATTTAAACTCTTTATTTTCTGTCTTTGAGAACTTGTGTAAACAGACTAATATCGGATTGTTCTCCGATTTTATTTACTTTGACTGTTGTTGTTTAGTATTTCTTTTGATGTTATTGCTATCTTATATCTGTGGATGAGAATAGTAAAACTCTGACTGATGTAATACAGCTTAAGTATGCCCGATGGATCCATTAAATTGGGTTTGTCCATCGATGCATGCTGCTGGCCATAATCACGCATCCAGTCCCTCGGTATTTTGGGACTGGGGCGTGACATGGTTTTTGTGGTGGCCCATGCAGGTCAACGATTAAATTGTTCGGTTTCAACTTAGGGACCGAACAGGCATGCAATAAGAATAGGATAAGTTTTTAGGATCTCATCCACTTGCTTGAAACGTTCTTGATATCTGTATCGGATTCGAATTAATTCTTGACTTGCATCCTGCTTTGATCCCTGTACGCCTCTTATTGTTTATTTTGGGTGCAGAGATATGGATTCACGAGCAAACGACGAGACTCCTGCAGAAACACCACAAGGTGCTGTGGTCACCCAGGAAGATGAAGTGACACCAGTTGATGAAGGTCAATCAGCTCAACAAAGCAGTCAAGCAAGTCAGCCTGCCTCGAGAATCTAGGAAGATGACGTTCCACCATCGACGCAGTTTGCTCTACCGACGCCTACTGTCCCACAAAGGCAAGCTATGGACGTGCAACAGCTGTTTCAAATGTACTACCCGATGATGCAAGCTTATCAGAAGGCACAACAAAGCCAAACGGAGGAGTTCATTTGCAGACTTAGCTCAGAGCTACGAAAGTTAATCAGCTCCGTTGCAACGGATGTTGTTACTGCAGCACGGGCCATGGAGTGCATCACCAGGATAGAGTCAAGCCAGAAGCGGCTGCATGCACCAGACCAAGCACAACAGGAAAGAGCTGTAAAGCGACCCCAGAAGAATCCACCGAAAGCAGCATCCAGAGCCTCATTCCTTCCTACTTGTTACTATTGTGGTAAGGTAGGCCATGTTGATAAGAAGTGCAGACGCAAGTTGGGGCTGTGCTTGATTTGCGGATCCAGTAACCATTTAGCCAGAAGTTGCAAGATGCACAGAGGAGAAGCATCAACGGTTAACCAACAAGCGTTACCAGTACCGATGCCAGCCTGTCCAGCTTTGGGAGCACCACAAACGGAAGAGGAAGGAGTCCTACCAATAGCTTCAGGAGAGAATCAGCCGAGGCCACCTTTGATACCTCAAGCCGTACTCTTCCAACAGGTCCAGCAGCAGCAGAGGAATCCACCTCAAGGACGCGGACAAGCTTTGACGATGACTGTGGGAGAAGCGCAGAACCATGGAGTTGCTAATGCGAGTAAGTTTTAGTTGTTCCGTTTCTAGCATTTCTGTAGTTGTGCCTGCTGGTTCGTGACCCCAGACTTGACCTGATAACTTAACCTAATAATTTTAACTTGTTAATAATTGATAACCTAAGTGTTAACCTAGTAATTTTGAACTTGATAATAATCTAGAATTGTTAACCTGATAAGTTTTGAAAATAACCTGGTTTTCTAAAACTGTAATTTTCTAGATTTCCCACATTTGGAAAATTGTATAACTTTTAATGCTTGGGAAAATAATTTTTCCTAGGTGTCACTCTCAATCTTGATTTTTCTGATTCAAATAAATTTTTGCAACCGCGCGTGTCATCTTTGTTGACCGGTTAATCTTTGATTGCGAGGACGCAATCCTCTTAAGGGGGGTATATTATAATCTCCCTGATTTTCAAAGAATTTTAAATTTGGATTTTTCTGAATTTTCTGGAATTTTCTTGGATTTTTCTGGAATTAAATTCATATTCTTTAATTATTAAAGGATTTTTAAATGTTAATAATTAATATTAAAATATTATGAAAATAATATTTTATTGTGTAAAATAGAAAACCAGACATAGAGTAATTTTCTGAGAATTTATTGGACCCCGGATGGATTTTTAAAGCCCTAAATACTAATTAAATTAATTAAACCAAAATAAACCGGATTTTATTTAAATAAACCAAACCAAACCAAACTGAACCAAACCGGTTTATTTTAAAACTAATTCCTATTGGGTCGGATCCGGGTTCAATCCAGACCCGACCCGCTAGCCCGAAACCGACCCGCATATTTGATTTCGGATCGGGTCGGATCCGCCTGACCCGACCCGTCCACCCGACCCGACCCACAAAATCCTTCTCCCCCAAACGGTCAGCCGCCCGACCCTGCCGCTTTCGCTCCGCCGGCCGCACCCACCGCCTGCTCACCTCCCCGCGCTGCCTCCCGCCTCGCCGAGGTCGCTGTCCTCCCTACCTTGCACGCCGGCGAGCCCGACCGCCTCATCCGCCCCTGTCCCTCCGGCCCGCCGCCCTCCTCCGGCGAGCTTCGACACAGAAGCCCTAGAACCCTAAAACCCTAGTTCCTGTGTCGTGTCGGACACAGGACACAATTTGGACACGAAGGACTCGGGTTTTTCAGACCCACTTCAGGTACTTGTAACTTTTTGCTCGTAGCTCGGAATTCGATTCCGTAAATTGTATCGCGTAGCCTGTGTGACCCTCTCGATGCCCGGATAAACCGCTCGGGGCATCGCGTCCTGTGGCGATCGTGAACAGCGATCCAAAAACAGGAAAAACTAGACCATGTTTTACCCCGGTATCGAGTACGCCCCGCCAAACGGGACAACTTGGTCGCGTGCGGTCTTCACAGATACGTGCGCGTCGTTGATACGGACGTGCGGGATTTCGCAGAAGCTGATTTGGATGTGCGTGCACATCGGGATCAGTGCGTATCCGCGGACACCGCCCTGTATCCGTACTTTCTGTTTCTCGCTGTAACTTAGTGTACACAAGTCAGATCTAGACAAAACTTGCGCCATTGGACTCGTGGTAATACACTGGTCCTGTGAGCCAAGTTTGGTTCGATTCTGAGAACGTTGACAAAATCGTGTGTCGTGGGCCCCACAGGCTCCAACCGACGGGCGATTTTGAGAACGGCTCATCGGAATTCAATTTTGGAAGTTCCGTTGGGTTCGTATCATCGTTCCTGACCTGTTGACACTAAGTTGGACTATTTTTGAGACCTTTGACCCTGACGCATTTTTCGGTGCAAAGCGGCCCACATCTGGACCCCGCCTTGACCCGAAAATGATGTTTTTGCCCTTGTCTCCAAATTGGACTCAAGGACAGGCGTTCCTAGCTGATTGATGTGTTCTGAACCTGATGGTAATGTTTGTTTCAGCAACCGGAGCAGTCCCTGCAAATCCAGCTATTGCCAGAGCCATACTTGGAGCTAAAAATCCAGGCAAGTGTACCTTGCCATAAAATACAGTTTATTGATTCATTTAGATTCTCTTGCTTTAATTTCTGTGGCTGTTGTACTTTCTCTATCAAATACTTTATCCCCAGGACACCTGACACAAAGCATGATACAGAATTTTCCTGATTATTCAAGGGGATTTTGTTTAGGATATAGATTTTATAACTTGAGCTTTATGTTTTATCCTGACTAGTTGCATTAGTTTAATCTTGCGTAACATGAACATTGAGATCTGTGACGTGAGATTCATTGGGTGGGGAGAGTATTACCATATCAAGGCTGAATATATATTATATACTGTTATCTGGAAGTGTCCTAGTCTCTGATACAGAGCTTTGGCACCTGTACTGGCCCTTCGAGAAAACACTGCTATGGTTTCTTGTCACTGATCCTGTAGTAGTTTCAGCCTGAGTATAAATAATAACTCTCACTTGCATGATCACTTAGCTAGTTTAATTATTTACCCAGATTTGTTTGATAGCAACATCGGCATGCCACTGTCTTAGACTTATTAATTTCTGATGCTACTCTTGAGTTTAACATCTTGGTTGACTTGCATGTTCATTTACTGTATTATGGCTCGTATTCTTCTGTACCTTGTTACGTCCCTCTGAGGACCTGGTTTTGTTCTCCAGTTATAGCAGATGAGATCTACCCTGAGGTGTACGGAACAGGGGCACTACTCGGAGCAGTACCTGAACCTGAGGACGAGGTGATCGCTGAGGACTTCTCCTGAATAATTGCTTCGCCCTGCTCAGTATTATGGCAAATAGACTTTAATTCCTGTTAATTTAAACTCTTTATTTCCTGTCTTTGAGAACTTGTGTAAACAGACTAATATCGGATTGTTCTCCGATTTTATTTACTTTGACTGTTGTTGTTTAGTATTTCTTTTGATGTTATTGCTATCTTATATCTGTGGATGAGAATAGTAAAACTCTGACTGATGTAATACAGCTTAAGTATGCCCGATGGATCCATTAAATTGGGTTTGTCCATCGATGCATGCTGCTGGCCATAATCACGCATCCAGTCCCTCGGTATTTTGGGACTGGGGCGTGACACCAACACCTGAACTTCCTCGCCAATGACTGCAGACACGCCGGCCGAGACCACGACCCGCGGCCACCCACTGAACGAGCCGCCATCTTCCTCGTCTTCTTCTTCGTCCTCTTCTCCGCTGCCATTAATGCCGGCATCCCGTCTCCTTCCCTCGTCGGAGACTCATCTCGACGGCGACTGAACCCGACTGTGCAGCACCCCTCGATGACCACCTGACTCGACCGAGCAGCCCGTTATTCTCTCATTCCTCTCGACCCTCCTGCTCACCATCCACCGCCACCTGACCTCGACCACCTTCTCCGATCTCCTCCACCGCCATTAACAACAACACCTGCCCCGACGACTTCCTCCAAACCCGACCGGAGCCGACCATCTCGCCTGAATGCTGCCAACCCCGAGACCTCCTCTTCGCCTGTCATCCACCCTCCCCGCAGCGAACCACCACCTGCACCGATGAGCACAGCAGCTCACCACCCCCTCTCAAGGACGACCTCGCCATCTCCCTCTCCACCATTCCCAGTCCTCCTTCTCCGACCTGTCCCCTATTCCCTGTCCATCCTCCTCCGCCGAATCTCGATCATACCCGACTTCCTCCCCTTGCCCGAACTACCCCGCTGCCTGAGCCTCCTCCGGCCATCCCTGGTCCACATCATCATCATCATCATCATCATCACCCCATCATCACCATCATCATCATCATCATCACCTTAACCATCATCAACATCATCATCACCATCATCATCGTCGTCGTAGTCATCACCATCGTCATCGTCGTCATCGTCAACCCCATGCGTGCCCGCGTAGGTTAGAACTGTCCTTCGTGATTTTATGTGTTTGTGTATCCATTAGGGTTAGTGTAATTCTTCATGACAGTTTAGTGACAGAGGACCCTGTGACGGTGAACCCAATGACTTGTATGCGTAGACATATGCATATTACAATTAAATTAGTATATATGTATATATATTGTATAAATAATTAAATGATAATAATAATTATGATTATATATGTGTTTATTTGTTGTACGACCCTAGGATACTATGGATTTTCTCGCATATTTACCTTGACCTTGTGACCGGAATATTAGGGAATTGTATGCCTTGTGTATACTGACGTACTGGCTTAGACACATGTTAGTTGATTGTCTGAATGTTGATACAGCATTTAATATAGGACACCCGCGCAATTAGATGCCTTTGACCCTGTTAGTCGACCAGTGTCACCCATAGCGTACCCTCTGAGTCCAGTGTAAATATGGTTGTATATGTGCTAGTGTATTGGCTGATGTTGTATTGTATTATACTATATATATATAGGACCCATTGGATTATTCTGTGCGACTTCAGGAGCAGGTTATTGGTACTAAGCAGCGTCTTGCCAGGCAAGTATACCTTGCCATTGTACTATAATTCATATTCCATATGTTGCATGCATCTTATTTCTGCTTATATACTTTTCTGCTATTTAAACTGCGCGTCCAAGAAAACTTGGGTGCAACGAAGGTGTCGTCGTATTTTATTTTATTATGTATATGCATGTGACCTAGTTTATGAGACCACCCCATTATCATGAGGCATTCTTAGGTTTCATTGGCCATGACACATTTCTTACACGAGTTATGAGTCTCATATAGATCACGAACTTGTGTGACAGGGTGGCCTCCTGTACGTATGGGACGTGCGATAGGGAATAACTGTCGATAGAAACTTTGCATGCTAGAAGACCTGGCAGTTATTTAGAGGTATCATCGTATCATGGATATGACATGCTTAGAGCATAGGGTGGAGAGAACAACAAGGCATTTAGGCTCCTTTGTACTTTCCTTTTTATGTAACCCGCACGCTCCGCCGGAGATGCATGGTCGTGATGACCCCTATATTACCTGGCGGCCTCTGCCGTTCAAAAGACGACATGCTTTTTTGGCCCCTGAATCTCCAAGAGAATCATGCCAATCCCATTTTGGCCAGATAGCCCACGTGTTGGAAAGTTGTTCTCAAACTGCATTCACATAGATGGTTAGGCGACCCATTGGATGTTTATTTTTAGTACTTTATTGGCATGCTTCTATGTATCTTATTATGTCCCTCTGAGGACCTGGTCCCTTTCCAGGTGTAGATGTTCATGAGTATTCGCAGGAGCGCAGATCCGGACTGGTTACTTATATTTCGAGGAGGTCTTCTCTTCGAAGTTTTATTGATTGTTAGTTGATGTACTTATATTTTTTGTTTATCTTATATTCTAGTTTGGTAGTGAATTTGTTTCCACCCGACTATCATCCTTTGATACTTCATATTGAGATTTAGTTACATAGTTATTGGTTATTTATTTCTTTATGATTTTTGTGGATGAGATTTAGTTATACCCTGTGACTTGTGATAGTTTATACCACTTGTGAATTATTGTTATTCATAATACAGCGTACGTATGTGTTATTGTTTCCATATATTGGAGTCTACATATACATACGGCTGGCATGCTTATGTGTTCCTAGTCCTACGTATTTTGGGACTGGATATGACATATTTTTAGTGGTGGCCCATGCAGGTCGAGAGCATATTGTCTTGGTTACGTTACTGTACCAAGCAAGCCTGCAAATAGGATTAGACTATAGGATCTCATCCATATATTCGACTTCCCTCTTCATTTCTGTTCTAAATTTTATGACTCACATTTCTTCCAATCCATTTAAATAATTGCATCCTGCTTGATTCATGTGCTTCCCTAATAGTTCCTTGAGTATACCCTTCTGCTAGAATATAGGAATCCTTGTTGTTAGGATGATAATCAGGGCAACATTCCTACTAAGAATACAACTAAGATATTGACACAACACTGAGTTAGAATACTTAATGAACCCTAGCATCCCTTACTACCTAATGAACCCTACTATCCCTTACCTGTAAATTAATTGACCATTATCCCTTGATAATTAGGGATGACTTGAGAGTAGTATAGACACTACTAGGGTTAGTTAGAAGTTTAACCATATTGTTTGACCCTAGTATTGAGGAACCAATAAAAATCTAAGATTGAGTATTAGGACTAAACCTAACTTTCATAGTGAGATAGTGTTAGAGAACTATAAATTTAGATTCTTGTCTTGATACTAGCAGAACAACACCGTAGGAAACTAAGAGGAATGAATAAAACATTTTTTTTGATCATACCTCGAACACAGAGATTAGCATCCCACCTTTTTCTTAGAGAATCATGATGCTATCAAGAGTCTTTCTATTTTAATTTCATATATTGTTCCTCTGAAACTTTAGCGCTCGCTATTTGTGCGACGACTAATTATGTTTTCCTTTTCTTCATCTTCTAATTTATGCCACCTAACCCTTCTGATTGTAGGCCAAGTGTATTCTTTTATGATAAGATATATAGATTGCTAGGATTATAGTTTTTTAATCTTGAATTTTGAATTTCTGCGCTTGGTAGTTAGAACTTGATAGTTGAGCTGTTCATTTAGATTATGATTTTATGATTACACTTTAGTTTTAAATCGCGTAATTTGTATCCATAACTCAATATAGGTTATATCCTCTTTCACTTGAGAGCCAGTAACTTTTCCATTCTTACAATTAACACTTTTGTTCTATAAGCACTATGATTAAGACTTAAGATGACCGTTACCTATGGAGTTGTAATGCAATAGGGGACCCTAAAAAAGTACCAAGACCTTTTTTCGTAAACCCTAACAGGAGTTTCTACTTTATCCTTAAGGCAGTACAGTATTAGTTATTGTTCTAAGTTGGGTAGTATGCCTCACAACATAGTATCACATAGTCCTTTTGACCCAATGATGAAGTGTAACTGAATGACATTAACTGTATGCTAGCATAAGACGATAATAGTTATCCAGACTGTAGAAATTAGAGGCCCATACCCAGTGGGTTGACTAGAGACTTAGACAAGGAGTTATTATGACAACTGTAGAGACTGTAGAGTCTTATCTTCTTTGTGAATTTGAATTATTTTGTACCTTCTTTCATCATAATCCGGCGTATTTATATTTTCTGGACTACCTCGACTTATGCTGATATTTTATAGCCTAGTTTTGCAAGCTTATTCTTTTATCGAGCTTGTTCATGACATATGTGTTATTGGGGACGCCTACTAATACATTATCTAAATCAAAATCATTGTATTATGGTCTGGACAACCTTAGTACACTTGGTTCGCTCTTCGTATGACTACCTTACGTGGATTGAGATATAGTTGACTCAGCATGTTAGACGAATATACTTGTCCTATAGATATGTTCGAGCATATCTTATCGGCTACATAACTGTTCCAATATGAACATACGAATATGAATTTACCAAAATATGATTTCAATCCACAACAGCCCTGACAACTCTCTTTTTGAATTCTTTAATCTCCTTGAACCTCATACTTATATTCTATCACCTCCACCTTGAATTCTTTATTATTGCTCTCCGTCTTCCCCTATTTCGGAAAGACGAACGCTCGTGCTTGGTATAAGGTTGATACACAAAGAGTACTAGATATACCCCATAGGTAAATCACATTACTTGATGACCATTTTTTGTAATTAAGGGCATATCATATGTGATATATTTGGTGTTAAAGTTTTGAGGATTGAATAACTTGATTAAATAATTTGAGGAATATCTTTCTTGAATGTATAGCCTTATGTGATAGATGGGTAAATTCTAAGTTGGGTAGAAGTCGCATTGTTAACTTGAGGAGAATTTATTTTAGATTGTGATCAAGTAAACTTAGATTGTGAGATTAATTCATTTTAAATGTAGAGAATTTTAGAAGAAGGAGTTAGATGATGAGTATTTAATGAATTTTAAAATCTTGATATTTCGGATCAAATATTTATACTTTGAGCACATAATTTAAATTTTGAATATTGAAGGTTGAATCATCGATTTAAATCTTGAAAAAAATAAATAGAACTCTAAACATGAACAATGACGGATTGAATTCAAAATTTGATGATTTGAATTAAAAGTTAAATTTTGATTGTTGGATTACCTATTTAAAATATGGAGGATGTGAATTAAATTTAAAATTTGAAGAGTACAAAATTCATGAGTAAAAATAGGAATAATATTTGATTATAATTATTTTCGAGAGGAGATTATGGTAGTTGGAGATTGCGATATAAATTTTGATGTGGGGTGTCATATAGATTTGGAGGTAAATTATTTAAAAATCGAAAATACAGTACGATATGTTGAATTTTGATTTAAACAATGGTTAATTTAATTTGAAAGTGATTGCGATGGATTTGAATAGGTTTTAAAATTTTGGAAGAGATCGCGATCGACTTGTCTTATGTACGAATGTGAAGGATTTAACAAAATTATGCCTTATTTTAATTTTGAGGACAAAATTATTTTAAGTTGGGTAGGTTGTAAACTCCCTCACCCAAAATTAGGCCTACTTGGCTTAGATAGAGAGACTAGGGCTAGTTTGAATCCAATTAGAAATAGAACACGGCATTTTATTCAATTTTACAATATTTATATCACCTAGTGCTGTAATCACCTGAAATTGGGACTGTGCCTGGTTTGCGGATCCAACCAGCATCTATCCAGAGACTGCACAGCACGCCGAGAGGAAGCACCACGACTAGCTCTACCTGCACCAAGGCCAGATTATCCAGTAGTGGGAGCACAGTAGACAGGAGTTGGAGGAGTCAGACCACCAGCTCCAGGAGGATATCAGCCGAGACCACCATTACCACCTCAAGCAGCACTATTCCAACAGGCTTGACAGCAGAGGGGTCCAGCTCAGGGACGAGGTCAGGCTTTTGCATTGGCTGTTCAGGAAGAAGCTATTGCTGGAGAAGTTATAGCAGGTACCATTTTAGTAGCTTCATTACCTGCTGTAGCTTTATTTGATTCTGGGGCATCACACTCATTTATAGCTGCTAGCTTCGTAGCCACCCATAGAGTAGCTACTGCACCCCTTCCAAAGACTAAGAGAATTCTTACGGGAGGTGGAATTATACCTGTTAGTGATATCTGTAGATCATGTTCAGTAGTAGTCTGCGGAAGAGAGATGCGAGCCCAATTTCTGATCTTTTTTATGCCTGACTATGATGTTGTACTTGGTATGGACTGGTTAAGTCAGTATCATGCTACTCTTGATTGTCGGCTTGGAAAAGTTATATTCAGACCACCTGGACACTCAGAGTTTGAATTTCTTCGAGGAGCTGTAGAACAAGGTGTTCAGCCAACTCTTAGGGTATTAACTGTAGAAGGGGAGTCAAGTTACCCAAGAGTTATATCAGAGTTTGTGGATGTATTTTCCGATGATCTTCCAGGTCTACCACCTGATCGGGAAATAGAATTCACCATAGACTTAACTCCAGGAGCAGAACCTATCACTTCAACAGTTTATAGACTAGCACCTAAGGAGTTAGTAGAGTTGAAGAAGCAAGTTGATGAACTTCTGGAGAAAGGTTTCATCCGGCCCAGTGTTTCACCTTGGGGAGCACCTATACTGTTTGTACCTAAGAAGGATGGAACAGTGCGCCTGTACATTGATTACAGGGCGTTAAACGCTGTGACTATTAAGAACCGGTATTCCTTGCCTCGTATTGATGACTTGTTTGATCAGTTGAGTGGAGCTAGGGTATTTTCGAAGATTGACCTAAGATCCGGTTATCACCAGATTAGGGTGAGGAGGGAAGATATCCCGAAGACAGCCTTTAGAACCAAGTATGGACACTATGAGTTCTTAGTAATGCCGTTTGGTTTAACCAACGCGCCTGCTGTGTTCATGAGCTTGATGAACCGAGTCTTCCATCAATACTTGGATAAATTCGTGGTGGTATTTATCGATGACATTCTGGTATATTCCAAAAGCCACGAAGAGCACGAAGAACATCTCAGAATCGTGCTAGAGACGTTGAGGCAGGAGAAGCTTTATGCTAAGCTCAGTAAATATGAGTTTTGCATGGATAAGGTGCCATTCTTAGGGCATATTATCTCAGGAGAAGGGCTGTCAGTTGATCCAGAGAAGGTTGCTGCCGTTGAGACTTGGCCTACACCAACATCAGTTGCTGAAGTGAGGAGTTTTCTAGGACTTGCTGGATATTACAGAAGGTTCGTAGAAAATTTCTCAACGATTGCGGAGCCAATGACGAAGTTGACACGGAAAGATCAGGACTTTGCATGGACAGAAGAATGTCAGAGGGCCTTTGAAGAATTGAAGAGGCGTCTAACAACAGCACCAGTCTTGACTCTTCCTTCAGGGTCAGGCGGTTTTGTTGTTTATAGCGATGCGTCAGGTAGTGGCCTGGGATGTGTTTTGATGCAACACGGCAAAGTTATTACTTATGCATCGAGACAGTTAAAGGTCCATGAGAAGAACTACCCAACGCATAATCTGGAGCTAGCTGCTGTAATATTTGCATTGAAGATTTGGAGGCATTATCTTTATGGTGAAAAGGTGGAGATCTACACTGATCACAAAAGTCTGAAGTATGTATATACTCAGAAGGATCTTAACATGAGGCAAAGACGCTGGCTTGAGTTAATGGTGGACTTTGATATAGATCTGCAATACCACCCAGGGAAGGCAAATGTAGTAGCAGATGCACTCAGCAGGAAGCCTACAGCTTATTACTTGACGGTACAGCCTGAGTTATTGAAAGATCTACAGGAGCTCCAGATAGAGGTTATTCTACCAAGGCAGAGTGGCTTGCTGGCTAATCTGGAAGTGAAGTCATCGCTCGTGGAAAGAATTAAAGAAGCTTTGCCTACTGATGCAAGATTTAGAAGACTCAAAGAGAAGACAGAAGCAGGCATGCAAACGGGACTTCGCATACATGAGGATGGGACATTAAGGTGCGGAGATCGTCTATATGTTCCAAATGGAGAACTAAGACAGGAGCTAATGACTGAAGCACATAGCTCCATATACTCTGTTCATCCAGGAGGAACAAAGATGTATCGAGATCTAAGGCAGTATTATTGGTGGCATGGAATGAAGAGAGAGATTGCTAGATTTATAGCTAAATACTTAGTCTGCCAACAAGTGAAAGCCGAGCATCAAAGGACTGCAGGAATGTTGCAGCCGCTTCCCATACCAGAATGGAAGTGGGAACATATCACCATGGACTTTGTCACAGGATTCCCAAGGAGCCCCAGCGGAAAAGATGCGGTATGGGTTATCGTGGATCGACTCACTAAGTCGGCACACTTCTTGCCATTTAGAGTTGGACAATCCACAGAGATACTAGCCGACATGTATATGCGACAAATAGTAAGATTGCATGGAGTGCCGGTTAGTATTGTATCAGATCGAGATTCAAGATTCACCTCTCATTTCTGGCGAAGTATGCAAGAAAGTCTTGGCACCAGACTAAAATTCAGCACTGCCTATCATCCCCAGACAGATGGTCAATCAGAACGTACAATCCAGATCTTGGAGGATATGCTACGATCCTGTATGTTAGATTTTGGAGGGTCTTGGGAAGATCATTTACATTTGGTAGAGTTCTCCTACAATAACAGTTACCAAGCAAGCATCAAGATGGCACCTTTCGAGGCGTTATACAGTAGGAAGTGCAGATCGCCAATATATTGGAGTGACGTCGGAGAGCGTCAAATCTTGGGACCAGAGTTGGTGATGCAAACTGTGGAGAAGGTTAAACAAATCCAGAATCATCTTCGGGCTGCTCAGGACAGGCAGAAGCATTGGGCTGATACACACCGACGTCCACTGGAGTTCAAGGAAGGAGAACATATATTCCTGAGGATCTCGCCTACTCGAGAAACCATTCGCTTTGGGAGCAGAGGCAAGTTGAGTCCAAGGTACATTGGGCCCTTCGATATCCTGGAGCGCATTGGTGAGGTGGCCTATCGTCTTGCATTACCTCCATCTTTAGAGGGAGTGCATGATGTATTCCATGTCTCACAGTTTAGAAGGTATGTGACTGACCCAAGTCACATAGTGAATCATTCTGAGATCGCCGTAGGTCCAAGCCTGAGATATGAAGAACAACCGGTGGGTATACTCGGAACCAGCGAGAAGACACTGCGAGGGCATACAATTAAACTGGTTCGTGTGGCTTGGAAGCAACACTCTCCGGGTGAATCTACTTGGGAGAGAGAAGATATCATGCGCCAGAAATATCCCCACTTATTCGAGGATGCAGGTATATTTTAAGTAATTTTTGAAATTCCTGTAGTTTTGTTCTATTAGTAGTTTAAATCTTTAAATTGCGAGGACACAATTTTCTTAAGGGGGGTAGATTGTAATCACCTGAAATTTTAAGATTTTTAAAATTTAATTTTCTGGAATTAAGTGGTATTTTCTGTAAATTTTAAAACAATAAATTAAAGAAGTGTAATTTAAAATAAATTTTTAAAAATGAAATTAAATAATATTAAAATGTGATGAAAATTATATTTTATAGTGTAAAATTAAAAACTGGGCTTGGGGTATTTTTCCGGGAATTTATTGGACCCCGGATGAATTTTTAAAGCATTAAAAACTATTGTTAAATTTATCTGATTATTTAAACCAATATATATTAAAACAAACCAAACCATTTTTAAACCGAACCCTGAACCGGACCGGACCGGCCGGTCTATCTAGACCGAACCGTTTGCCTAGCGGGTCGGATCCGGGTCAGACCCGACCCGCCAGGACCCGACCCGACCCATTCAGAATCCCTAACCCCCGAAACCCAAAAGACCCGACCCTTCGGCTGCCGGCGGCCGTTTCCGCCGCCGTGGCCGCCGGAGACTCCCCGGTTCACCTTCCCCCGTAACCGGTGACGCTCCCCCTTCGTTTTCCGGCCAACGTCTGACCCTCCCTCTACCGTGGCGAGCCCTATATAAACCTATACGTGGTCGCCGGATTTCCCCCTTGCTGTTCTTCTCCGGCGAGCTTAGAGTTTTTCGGCGACCTCCAATCCGCCTCTGACCACCCTGAGGCACCGCCCTGACCACCAGGAACGGTTCGCCCAGCCTCCAGCACCTGAGTTCGGCCACCTCCTGCCCCAAACCTGCTGTCGAACCCGAGCTACTCCGCCCAGGCGACATCCGACCACCCACAGCGCCGAACCCGGTGGTCCAGACCCGTCGTCGACCACCCAGACACGTCGCCGACCTCCGCCGGCCTGAACCCCCTCCCAGCTTTCTCCCCTCGCCACCGGACACGACCCAGAACGTGAGTACGAGTCTGGATACGAGCGGACACGGCAACCCCAGAACAGGACACAACCCTCGATCAAGACGCGTGTCGGACACGATTTGTATTTAATTTTTCTAGCCAGTTCAGGTACCCATAACTTTTGACTCATAGCTCTGATTTTAATTCCGTAAATTTCTTTGCGTAGCCTGTATGACCCCCTCGGTGCCCGTGCAACCAGCTCGGGGCATCGCGTCCTGTGGTGATCGCACACCGTGATCCAAAAACAGGAGAAACTAAGCCCTGTTTTACCTCGGAATCGAGTACGCCCCGCCAAACGGGACGACTTTGTCACGTGCGGTCTTCACCGACACGTGAGCATCGTAGATACGGACGTGCGGGCTTTCGCAGAAGCTGATTCGGATGTGCGTGCACACCGGAATTAGTGCGTATCCGCGGACACCGCCCCATATTCGAGTTTTCTGAATCTCGCTGTAACTTAGTGTAAACACGTCGGATCGAGACGAAACTTGCGCCATTGGACTCGTAGCAATACGCTGGTCCTGTGGGTCAAGTTTGGCTCGATTCTGAGAACGTTGGAAAATCGCGTGTCGTGGGCCCTACAGGCTCCACCAGACAGGCGATTTTGAGAACGGCTCATCGGAATCCAATTCTGGAAGTTCCGTTGGGTTCGTATCAACGTTCCTGACTTGTTGACACTAAGTTGGACTGATTTGGAGATTTTTGACCCTGACCCGGTTTTCGGTACAAAGCGACCTACACATGGACCCGCTTTGGCCCAGAAATGTCATTTTTGTCCTTGTGTCCAAACTGGACTTAAGGACAGCCGTTTCTAATTATTTCCTATGTTCTGAGACTGTTGGTAATGTTCATTTCAGCTTTTGGAGGAGTTATTGCTGAACCCACTATTACAAGGACCGCTACCGGTATTCCAATCCCAGGCAAGTGTACCTTGCCATAAATTGCAGATTATTAGTTTATTTAGTTCTCTTGCTTTATTTTCTGGAATATTGTACATGCTATAACCTAGGACCGTATGACATACTTTGTGTCCGATCACAGTCGGGTGCCAACCCCGTACGCGGAGTTGTGTATGTCATTTAGTGATGGACATTCGAGACCCTTTATATTCTCGTGCTTGATTATCAAGTACACTACAACCTAGGACACTTGACACCATACATTGACAGAATCTTCCTGATATATTCAAGGTGATTCTGTATAGGATACAGGATGGACATAGTTATATATTCTTAGTTTATGACTGTTGTATTAGATCTGATCTCACGTGACATGGACATGAGACGTGTGGTTACATTGGGTGGGGAGAGACACACAGGCTACAGGCTATTCTATACCTATATACTACTATTATGAGGTTGTAGACTCTCGAGCAGAGCTAGACCACTACTAGATATTGCTGCTACCGGCTCCCCGACACAGAGCTTGTAGCAGTCTCAGCCTGGGTACTAGTGTTGCTCTCAGTTGCATTTACACTTAGATGGTTATATAGTCACCCTGCTTATTTCATTTACTATCTCACTGCATTTATGTTTGGCTTGTATTATTTGTACCTTGCTATGTCCCCTGAGGACCTGGAATGGATGATGTCCCCAGGTTTAGCAGAAGAGCATTATCCCGAGGTTTACGGGACAGGAGCTGAAGTTGTACCAGGAGCTATTGCTGAAGGAGAACCTAACATAGAAGCAGAGGTGATGGCAGAGGATTTTACTTGAGATTATGATATTTGTACTCTTCAGATACTCTATTTTTGGACTCTTTTATTCTGGTCTGATGAACCAGTGTTTTAGACTCTTATCGGGTTGTTCCTGACATACTCTGTTGAGGCTGGACTTTGATGTACTTTCTTTATTTGCTGATGTTCTTATTATTCTGTGTATGGATGAGATTAGATTTTGACATATTGTTGTAGACCTATATTACAGCTTAAGTATGCCGATGGATCCATTAAATTGGGTTTGTCCATCGTTGCATGCTGCTGGCCATTGCCACGTGTCCAGTTCCTCGGTATAAATTGGGACTGGGGCGTGACAAGTGCACCTTACCGTTGTTTCGATAATTGGAGCACTACACTAGTCATTGCCTTCCTACAAATTTTACACCCATGTCTTAGACGTGCCAGTCATCTATTCTGACCTTTGTGTAACTTATAATTATGCTCTCTTATGCTACATTTTAGTCGCACGATATTCATCGCGGACGTTATTTCTTAATTCTAAATAAATTCAACTTTGTATCCTTGTGCGTTCCAATCGAAATTGGAGACACAATCTTGACCCGTCTTGTGCAACCCAATTTATGATAATATTCTATTCTGAGTCCCCTATGTCCATGACACTTGTGTACTAGTGCACATGGATGCACATGGGATGTAAAAGTTCATTTCTATTGGTCCACATGTGCATGACTCATGTAGGAATATGAGCCAACTATGGCTCATATACCGTTTATCCACACACACACACACACACACACACACATATATATAAAAAATGACGTCTAGCCTAGTGGTTTATACCGATGCATATTACCCAGGAGGTTGCAGGTTCGAGCCTCCTGGCGTCATTTAATTCCATTTGGGGAGAATTAAGTGGTGAGTTGGTGATGGGTGTAGCGTAGGTGCGGTTCAAGTGCGGTGCAGGTACAGGTCCGGGCCTATGGACCGAGATGTGTAAGGCCTTCGGGCCGGGATGTAGTGGGCCTTCAGGCCGAGCTTGTAGGCCTTCGGACCAGGAGTCTGTAACACAATTGCCTCTTCCAAATATATATATATATATATATATATATATATATATATATATATATATATATATATATATATATATCGAGGAGCTATCGAAGCACCCCCTCGAGACTGGAGGTTGAACACGTCGAGGAAGCCCCGGGCTCCGCCACTTTCCTTAGAGAATACTCTCCACTCCCATCTGGTAACTCCTCCCGTGGTTTATTTTCCTTTTTATGTATACTTCCTTCTTTCTATCATCGTTCATGCAAAAGGAGCGGGTCGTGTGGAGAGGCGGCTCGTCCAGCAGGGGCGCCGGAAACGGTGGCCAAAAGAAGAAGTGGCGCATCCCGGAGAGGGACTCGAGAGCTCGCGATCCCAAGCCGAGCGGCGAAAGGAGCGGCTCCGGTGCAACTCGCGACGAAAAGTGCCATTATTGCGGAAAACTGGGCCACTGGGCTCGTGAATGCCGCAAGAAGAAGAAGGACAAGGCCCTTTTGGCGCAGGTGGAGGAGGACGAACCGGCGCTTCTGATGGCGCAGGTGTGCACAATCGCCGAAACGCCCTACACCCACGCCGAGGCGACCGAGCAGGTGATGCTCAACGAGGAGTGCACTATGGTAAAGCTTGGGGAGCGGAAGGACACCGATAATGTGACCTGGTACTGTGACACGGGAGCGTCTAACCATATGACGGGCACGCGGGTAGTCTTCTCCGAACTCGACACCGGCATACGGGGCAGCGTCAAATTTGGCGATGGCTCCATCGTGGACATCCAAGGCCGGGGCACGGTGGTGTTCACGGGCCAAGGAAGAGAACATTGAGCCCTCACCAACGTCTACTACATTCCCCGGTTGCGTAGCAACATCGTCAACATCGGGCAATTGGACGAGACCGGCTGCTCCATGCTAATCGAGGATGGAATGCTTCGAATTTGTGACAAACAGTGCCGCCTCCTTGCTAAGGTATCACGCACTTCAAATCGTCTATATATCCTTCCATTACGGATCGCACAGCCGGTATGCCTCGCGGTACAGTGCTCGGACATGGCGTGGTGCTGGCATGCGCGCTACGGCCATCTATACTTCGACGCCCTTCGTCACCTGAGCAGGAAAAAAATGGTGGACGGCCTTCCGCACATTGATCATGTCGATCAGTTGTGCGACAGCTGTCTGGCCGGGAAGCAGCGACGCACTTTATTTTCCCGGCATGCCAACTATCGCGCCACCGACCCTCTCGACTTGGTGCACGCGGACTTGTGTGGTCCCATCTCACTGGCGACACCTGGCGGGAAGAACTACTTTCTTCTCCTCGTCGACGACTATAGCAGGTTCATGTGGATCAAGCTGCTGAGATCCAAGGACGAGGCGAGCGAGGCGATCAAACGCATTCAGGTTACGGCGGAGGTCGAGTCGAAGTGCAAGCTTCGTGTACTACGCACAGACCATGGCGGCGAGTTCACGTCGAACAATTTCAACGACTACTGCGAGCGCCACGGCATCAAGCGCCACCTCACCGCGCCTTACTCGCCTCAGCAAAATGGCGTCGTCGAGCGCCAGAACCAGACTGTGGTAGCTATGGCCCGAAGCTTGCTCAAGGCGAAGAGCATGCCGACGGCATTCTGGGACGAGGCGGTGACCACGGCGGTGTACCTGCTAAACATGGTGCCAACAGCCGTAGTGAAGGGAAAGACGCCATATGAGGCGTGGCATGATAAGCGCCCTGATGAAAGTTTCTTACGTACTTTCGGTTGCATTGCTCATGTGAAGATGGTACAGCCAAACTTGAAGAAACTTGACGATTGGAGCAAGCAAATGGTGTTTGTTGGCTACGAGGCGGGGTCCAAGGCTTACAGGGCCTACGATCCAGTCGGTCGTCGTTTGTATGTCACCCACGACATCATCTTTGACGAGGCGGGGCAGTGAGACTGGACGCACACTGACATCGACACCAGCCTCGTCGGGATCGGCGAGGCATTCACTGTTGAATTTTCCCACGAGCTCATTCCCGGCACGTTCATTTCGGCCAGGAACGGAGGTCCATCGCCAGAGGCTGTGGGTGCAGCCACACCCGCATCGACGCAAACGCTGCCTCCACCCGATCAGGCGGGAGCTGGTCACGCGTCCCCACCATCGGCCGTGATGCCCGCTCGCACAACCGCGACATCAGCCGCGACGACGCCAGTGGTTTCGACGCCTGAGATGACGGGTACGGCTCCGATCCGATTCGTCTCACCGCTATCAGGAGCGACGCCCGATCCGCCAAACAAACCGCCGCGCCGATACCGCTATCTGCAAGACATCTATAAAGTTGAGTCGGTGCACCACCACGACTCTGAGGACCTCCTCCTCGCAATGGATGATGAACCCTCTATTTTTTCAGAAGTGGAGCAACATGAGTGCTGGCGCCGAGCGATGCTGGATAAACTCGCATCCATTGAGGAGAATGACACCTGGTGGTTCGTGGACCTTCCCGCTGGTCACCGCCCCATTGGACTCAAATAGGTCTACAAGGCGAAGAAGGATGAGCACGGCGTCGTCATCAAGCACAAAGTCCGGCTCATCGCGAAGGGGTACGTGCAGAGGCACGAGATCGACTACGATGAGGTTTTCGCGCCAGTAGCCAGACTTGAGTCCGTCAGGTTGTTACTGGCGTTTGCCGGTCATGCAGGTTGGGTTGTCCATCACATGGATGTGAAAATAGCATTCTTGAACGGGGAGCTCGACGAAGAGGTATACGTCACGCAGCCACCCGGTTTTGCAGCCGCCGGCGAGGAGCAGAAAGTTTTTCGCCTACACAAGGCACTCTACGGCCTAAAGCAAGCGCCGAGGGCCTGGAACGCGAAGCTGGACAAGTGCATGTCCACACTCAGATTCAGCCGGAGTCCCTCGGAGCACGCCATCTACGTGCGTGGCCATGGCGAGGCAAGGCAACTCGTGGGTGTCTACGTCGACGACCTCATCATCACGGGAAACAATGCGGGCGAGATCGACAAGTTCAAGCGCGAGATGAGCAGCTCATTTAAGATGAGCGATCTTAGCTTGCTTTCCTTCTACCTTGGCATCAATGTACAGCAGAACGCAGACGGTATCACAGTGAACCAGTCTGCGTACGCAGCCAAGATACTGGAGAAGAGTGGCATGGGCGACTGCAACCATTGCCATGTACCTATGGAGCCACGTTTGAAGCTCAGCAAGGATAGTGCTGCACCGCCCGCAGATGCCACGGAGTACCGGAGCATAGTAGGAAGCTTGCGGTACCTTGTGCACATCCGGCCGGACTTGTCATTCGCAGTCGGGTATGTGAGCCGCTTCATGGAGAAGCCAACAACTGAGCACCTAGCGGCGGTCAAACACATACTCTGGTATGTTGCTGGTACGCGGGGTTACGGCTGCCGCTACGAACGAGGAACAGAGGAGCCCCGGCTGGTCGGCTACTGCGACAACGACTTGGCCGGGGATGTTGACGACCGCAAGAGCACAACAGGCGTACTATTCTTCCTCGGCAACAGCGCTATCAGTTGGCAATCACAGAAGCAGAAGGTGGTGGCAATATCATCCTGCGAAGCCGAGTATGTCGCAGCAACCACTGCGGCCAGCTAAGTGATATGCAAAATGAGAGCATCATTAGAACTCAGGCTGAGACCACTACAAGCTCTGTGTCGGGGAGCCGGTAGCAGTAATATTACGTAATGTGCCTAGCTCTATGTAGAGACTACGGCCTCACAATAATAAATATATATATATATAATCAGCCTATAGCCTGTGTGTCTCTTCCCACCCAATGTAATCACACGTCTCATATCCACGACGTCTCATGTCCATAACACGCAAGATCATAACTAATGCAGTGAGTCATAATGATAGCTATGCCTAAGTAATATTTATGTCATGAATTCTGTAACCTATACAGAATCATCATGAATAACTCAGGAAGATTCTGTCTCATGAATAGTATCAAGTGTCCTATGGTATGACGTACTTGATAAAGCAAGCACGAAAATGTATAGGATCGCAATATCAATTCTCTAAGTGACGTTACACGACTCCGCGTACGGCGTCGACACCGAAATATTATTCGGACGCTAAGCAATATCACACGGTCCTAGGTTGAACATATATATCTCATAAATAAATCAAGAGAATAATATAAAGCAAGTACTGTAATATTGGCAAGGGATACTTGTCTGGGGTTTGGATTCCAACAGTTGCTCTGGTATAAGCGGGATCTTCAAGTACTCCTCCGGATGCTGAAATAGACATTACCATCA
The DNA here is from genome assembly GCA_036927795.1 of Iris macrosiphon. Classification (NCBI taxonomy): domain Eukaryota; kingdom Viridiplantae; phylum Streptophyta; class Magnoliopsida; order Asparagales; family Iridaceae; genus Iris; species Iris macrosiphon. The sequence continues at coordinate 184,182,733 of JAYESA010000013.1, forward strand.
TGCTCAGAAGATATAAAATAGCTAGGATTGCCTATCCATAAGTCCAATTTGGACACAAGAGCAAATTGACAGTTTTTGGTCAAAACGGGGTCCACATGTGGCCCACTTTGCACCAAAAAATATGCCAGAGACAAAGTTCTCCAAATTCGTCAAACTTAGTGTCTACAAGTCCAGAACGACGATACGAACCCAACGGATATTCAGAACTGGATTTCGATGAGACGATCATAAAATCGCCCGTCAAATGGAGTAGTGGGGCCCACGATACGGAGTTTCATCAACGTTCTCAGAATTGAACCAAACTTGAGTCACAGGACCAACGTATCGCTATGAGTCCGATGGCACAAGTTTCGTTGTGAAACAACGAGCACACACAAAGTTACAACGAGTTCCAGAACAGGGCCGATACGGGGCGATTTTGACGGATACGCGTTGATTCCGGTGTGCATGCACATCCAAATCAACTTCCGCAAAATTCTACACGTCCGTATTGACGGTGCACATCTTTCGGTATAATTTGCACATGACCAAGTCACCTCGTTTAGCGGGACGCACCCAGTTCGAGAAAATTCAGGGTTGTTAAAGACCAAGTTTTTGGTCAATTTTATCCTCGAATAAAACACAAACTACAAAAAATTAAATTAAACTAAATACAGGATTTTAATCTCAGTTATATTATCTAAATAACTGTTTAGGTGAATTTCAGAATTATTACACAGGTTGGGATTTAAACAGCCGTGAACTTGTGAGTTTGGGCCAGATTCTGAAAGTCTAAAATTGGAAATATTTTTCTGTTTTTGTGTCGCAGTTCGCGATCGACACAGGACACGATACCCTAGTCTAATTGTACGGGGTTCGAGGGGGTCACGCAGCGAACATGTCGTAACAGTCTGTTCGAAAAACAATACGACGAGAAGAGAGAAGGACTCATTGGAACAGGGACTTAGAGGAGATGGGCATCAAACTCCGAATTCGGTATCGCGGCGCGCGGGTTGCTCAGATGCAATTCATACCCAACCTGTTAGAGAGGGTCACATCTACTTAGAGGGATGATCCATTCCTAAGAAAAATGCGTGAGTAGATTCTAGCGGGAAAGACGAAAGACTTTGTAGTAGATGAGAATAGAGTGTTGCCAGTTAAGGGAAGGCTATGCGTCCCCAATGAATCAGAACTCAGAAAGGAAATCCTTGCGGAAGCTCACTATGCAGCCTATATGATCCATCCCGGGAGCACGAAAATGTATAGAGATCTTCACACTATTTTCTGGTAGCACGACATAAAGAAGGATTTGGCGCTCTTCGTGTCGCAATACATAACCTGTCAGAGGGTGAAAGCAGAATATCATAGACCAAACGAAGAAATGCAGAATCTTGCTATCCCGAAATAGAAGTGGGAGCACATAAGTATGGACTTTATTGTTGGCTTGCCAAAGACGCAACGGGAGAACGACGCAATATGGGTCATCGTCGACCGGTTAACCAAGTTAGCGCACTTCATTGCCATCAAAATTACTTGGAGCACCGATCGCCTTATCCAGACCTACCTTGATGTGATAGTTCGGCTGTACGGAGTGCTAGTTTCCATAGTATCAGATCAGGACGGATGATTCCTATCACGTTTCTAGAAAAGCCTTTAGTCAGCGATGGGGACCAAGTTGAAGTTCAGCTCAGCCTACCATCCTCAAACAGACGGCCAAACAGAACGGGTGAATCAGGTACTAGAAGACATGCTGAGCCTCTGCATAATCGATTTGAAGTCAAGTTGGGACGTCTACCTACCGTTGGCTGAATTTGTATACAACAACAGTTATCAGTCCAGCATCCAAATAGCTCCGTACGAGGCTCTATATGGGCGGAAGTGTAGGTCTCTGATCTGCTAGGATAAAGTTGGGGAGCGGCAAGTCCTTGGGCCAGAACTGGTTGAACAAATAGTCCAAAAGGTTCGGTTGATCCGAGAGCGATGCCAATATTCGTCGTCGACCCCTTGAGTTCCAAGAGGGTGACCATGTGTTCTTAAAGGTCTCGCCCATGCGGGGAGTTACGAGATTCGGGGTAAAAGGAAAGTTAATTCTGAGATTTGTTTGCCCGTTCGAAATTCTCAGATGAGTCACTTCAGTTGCCTATCAAATTGTATTGCCACCAGCCCTGTCAGAAGTGCATGATATTTTCCATGTGTCACAGCTTAGAAAGTACGTGCATGGCCCGAACCACATGGTAGACTTCGGTCAGCTGGATCTGCAGGCGGACTTATCGTACGTCGAAGAACCCGTTCAGATCTTGGATCGTAAAGAAAAGCAGTTACGGAATCAGATAGTCTCGTTAATGCGCATTCTTTGGCGAAACCACTCGGTCGAGAAATTGACCTGGGAACTCGAGTCATACATGAAGAAAAAGTTTCCCTCATTATTCCTTAGTATTAGGTTCTATTCCTAAGTTTCGAGGACGAAACTTTTTGTTAGATGGTTATGATGTAGTGCCCCGTTACCCCTATTTGGGGAGCGCGGCTAAGAAATACTTGGTATCGTTCGATCGGGACAGATTGAATCAAGACCCTTTTCTCATTATGGATTGGTTTCTTCAGAATCAGGTCCCACATTTAACGGATCGTGCCTCAAGGAAGGACTAGACGGCAGAGTCGAGAGGGGCATTTCCGTTGCGTTGGTTTCCTTACCCGTTTTTGATGCCGCTTGGTTGCTTTCTTGTTGGTTTTGTGATTTGCGTTTTCTTGAACGGTTTTGATGGATTTCATTGCCTTTGTTCTTAGGATTTCGCATTTCATATCGAACCCTTGGAGACTGAAGCCGGAGATATTGATCAACTGTTGGTACGTGCAGGTGATCGTGTAGGCGACGCGCAAGCGGAGTCTTGAAGATCTCCCTTTTTCTCTCCCAGTTCACCAACTTGTGAGTGGCTTTACTTCGATTAGCGCCCTTCTTCCAAGTTTTTGTTCTTAATAAATTGACTTATTTGTGCATTCCGATCAAACGATACCAAAAAGAATAAAAATTGAGTCAGAATAAAGAAGAAGTAGACTTGAAATAGTCATAATGCTTGTCACATAAAATTATCAACGATCATCATCGATGCATGCTTGTCCGCTATACCTGTAGCTATTTTATGTTCAGTTGTAGCTAGAACTTATTCATCTATAACTGTTTAATGGATAGTGCAAAAATTGGAAATGTGATCATTGTGTGAGATAGCCAAGACTATGAAAAATGCATGAAGTTTATTTACTTATATTGCTTGAAATATGCTCCAATTGATAACCTAGTTTGTATTTGAGGCATGGTCTTGGACAACTTGTGCACAAGAGATGTCGTTCTATGAACGGTCGTCGGGCACTGGGACCGCTTCGACCCGGGTAGAACAATTTGCTAGTGTAGTCCTAGCATTGGATGGGTCCGTGCGTCCGCCAAGGGCTAGCTACCTGTAAACTCCCTCACCCAAAATAGGTATTTGTGTATATTTTATATTATTATATTTATTATATTTATTATAAATGTTGAATTTATTTAGAGTATTATCTTAGTTAATTAGAAAATAAATTTTTTAGTATATTTACTTATATAAATATTTATTTAGAATTATTTTTAGGCTATTTTAGATTATTGGGATTTTTCCATAATTTTTAGTTAATTAAAAACTAGTAACACTAATTTTTGAGGAATTTAAAGAATTTATTTTATGTTCAAACTTAATTAAAAATATCCTAAAATATTATTTTAGGTTCTAAATAATAAAATATATTTTCTAGAATTTTTTGAGAATTTTTTGATTATTTTTAGCATTTATTTCGAGTTAATTATGAAAAACTGAATTAAAAACTAATTTTTTTTAAAAAAATCCAAAAAGTAATTAATTCTGCCCAGTCAGCAAACAGGGGGCCCACTTGTCTGTCACTACCGTATTTTCTAGAAAAGGATATTTTGGTCATTTTATAATTAATTAAATATTGTGCATGTTAAATATTTATTTATTATATTATTTATTTATTATTAGCATGATAGATTTATTTTTTTGGACTTGTGTTAGTGGACCTAACTAGTTTAGTTTAGACTCATGGACCAACATGTATTAATTGTTAGAATTGAGCCCAACTAGAAAGCCCATTAATTAGGAGGATGATTAAATTAATTAAACCATTAGACTAGAAGTTTCCCTCCTTAATTAATTTCTTCATGAGAGGCCCTAAGGGGTATTTTAGACTTTACATAGTAGCTTGAGGGAGGGGGCAAGTGAGGCCTATATAAAGGGGATGAAAACTTTTTCTCTCTTCATTTTTCATTCCAAATCTAGATCTAGAATTTTTCTCAACCAAATTTCATCAAATCCCTACCAAATTTCTACCAATTTCCTTCCCAAATTACCATTAGAAACTAGAAGAGCAAGGATCTAGAAGGAGAAAGTAAGGATCTATAAAAAGAAGCAAGGATCTACAAGTTGGAGGCCAATTTCACCAATTTTGGAGGTTTTATTGGAAATCCATCTTCCAATAGGTATAATTCAGTTTTTTTCCTTAAAATAGCTTCTAAATCTGAGATTTAATCATGAATAATTAACCCATATGTATGTACTACCCATAGGATTTGGTTTTGTGTTCATAGGAGACCTATGGAGAAAGTTATGGTGCTTTTTGTGTCAATTTTGGGAGAATTCCGAAAATAACTTTTGTTGTGTGTGTCAATTGATCCTATAGATCAATTTGGCATATGTTTATGTGTTTGGGGCTAGTGTCGTGTCCATAATTGGGTACATGTAGGTCGTATCCCAATAATTTGGTGATACGTGTTGTTTTGGGAGTTTTTCCTCCGACACGGGACTTTGTACATGTCGTATTTTGACACGGACACATAGATCTATATTTGACACTTTGTTTTGTTCATAAATATTATATGTGATTTGTTTGTGTCCTTCGGGATAAAATTGGATGTGTGGTGGACTCGTGTCGCATGCGTATCCTAGATCTAGTGGGATACGGTGTGATACGCTCCAATTATTATGTGTTTATGTGTAGATCTAATTAATTGTACTTTAATTCTTGAATTATAATTGTGTATGTATCTATATATATTATATATGTATTATGTATATTTATTATAGTGTTTATTGTATCATAGATCTATGTATTATATATGTATTAATAGAATATATATTATGTAGCTTTCTTCTACATGCATTAATATATATGTTATAATATATGTTAGGGATATAAATATATGTATATGTTTTATATAATATATGTGTATGTTTAATTAAGTAATTAGATTATTTATAGTTGTCATATAATTATTTATATATATATGTAGATATATATTTATAAGTGGTAGCATATGTATATATAATATAGTAGATATATTTATATGTGGTTATATATATAGTTATATTATATATTGTCATGTATTTATATTATTGTATGATTATATATATGTATACATATATGTATAGTTATATATACATATTACTATATGTGTGTGTGTGTGTGTGTGTATGTTACTATGTGGTATTTTATACAATTTACTATGTATAAGTGTATGTATAGTTATATATAGTTTTATATATATTGTATAAATATATATTATGGGTTATATATATGTATTTAAATATATATTGTATAAATATATATGGTGGGTTATATATATGTATTTATATATATATATGGTAATTAATATATATATAAATATGTTCCTAATTGCTATTTGTATTATAGTATACTATATATGTATATATTTAGTTGTAGCATATAAATTTATTAGAATAGTTAGTATACTTTAGTTATCAATTGTTATGAGTATTTTTTATATATTATATATTTGTAGGTATGTATGTACGTATATATGTATTAATAGTTAGTGTGTAGTTGGTAGTTAGTATTATTCTATTAGTACATACTAGAGTTATATTGGATTGATATATGTAATTATTGATGGGTAGTTAGTATATATATGAGATTTTGGCAATTACCTTGAGATATCAAGGTAAGTATCAAGATATACCAAGGTATGAGTAGTAGGTATTGGCATAAGTAATAGGATAGTTGTAAACTAATTATGGATTGGTATTAAGGTGACTAAAATAAGGTATATAGAATTATATAAATATTAAATGCATAGTAGTTTATAATTATTGTTGGGTTGTATAAATAAGGTTTTGAATTTACCTTGAGATGCCAAGGTAAGTATCAAGGTATTGGAGGATAATCAAGGTATTGGGTTTGGATATCAAGATAGAGGTTTAGTATTGTGATACCAAGTTGGTTCGAAACCAAGGTATCCATTTAGCATTTGTAATTAGGATTTTATATATATAATATTGTTTGATATGTACATATGTATTATATTTATTCCTTGTTTGCGTATCCTGAGATACGGTATCTTAGTATCCTAAGATTTAGTTTGTATGGCCTAGATTCATATTGTGTGAGCCCAATATCTTTGAGTTAGACTCATGCAACATAGAAATAGGTAGTTGACCATAATTTGACTATAGTTGACCATAGTTGACTTAGAGTTGACCTAGTTTGACTTTTGACTTAGAAATGACTTTATGACCTAGAAAGTTGACTAGTTTAATTTATTTCTCTTCCCAAAAACTTGTATTAATGCAATATTTCATATATAGGTCTGTGACACCAGTTCAGACATTATTTTTTTCATCATTTGCTCTGGACCACAGGCGAGTACATTCTCTGATAGTTTTCATTATTTGATTACCACTATAATTCAAGTATTTAGAAATGTTACTTATGATTCTTGACACGATGGTACACGGATTGGTATTGTTATTGGATCGTTAGTCATGGGATGTTACCTTGATTATGGAGATGGTATCGGATACTGTCCTTGTTGGTATTGGATAACATTGAATATTGTAGATTAAACATTGGATACATTGGCTAGTGACGTGTCATGATTCGATCCATCATATCAGTCGGGGCGGGAGAAATACCAATTAAATATGTGATCAAGAAACTATCGGCTAGTAGTGTAATCATTGGCTACTAACTAACCATGCAATTCACGTATGGTTGAGTTAGCTCCTTAGTGTAATCATTGAATCTCCCAGGCCGATTACATATTTAGTTAGTATCTCAAATCACATAGTTATTGTAGATTCCATTATTCAGTTCATTGATTACCTTGTTCTATTCTGATATTATAGTTCATTCCTTTATTCTTGTACGCATTGATTATATTCTGTTGTTAGTATTGCCTATTCTCTCATTGTTCTTGATTATCAGTTATATCCTCATCGTAGATAGCATCTTCTATTCTACTGCTTTATAGTTTTTGTCAATTAATTAAAACTGCTATTGGGTTGTACTTCGCTCCATTCCTGACTGAAAAATATTTTTCAGAGGATCCGGGAGATTGGTGTCCGACATACTACGGACCTCAGCCTATTGATGGTGCAGACTTGGACCCACTAGTTCTGGAGTGACTGTTGAGAGATTTAGCCGGATTCACTAGTTAGCATAGTTAGTTCTCTTTAGCATTTTGGTACCGAATTTGTTTCCAGCATATATTTGTGTTTGGATATTATTTCTATTTGTTGTTGTTATATTTTTAACTGCTTAGTTATGTTAGACTTCTGTGATATCTTTTCGTGCCATAGAAATGTGATTGAGTATTGTGTTGAATTAAGTTGATTACTCTCTTCTTGGAGTTGAGATATTATTGGAGGTTTATGCTTTATAGTGAGATAATTAGATAGTATAGTTGACCAAGACAGCGTTCTACCGCCGATGCTGCGGCGTATGCTGGCGTTGTTCCCGACTTGCATCCCTACACCGGGTGCGGGTCGTGACACTGTCAGCCTCCAGCAGTGAACATCTAATGTCGAGATCATCGACATATATTTTTCCCAGAATTTAATTCGAAGTATTTATATACTCTTAATTCTGTAGAACTTTTAGGTTAGAATTTAACCATCGGTGCACAATACAAAATTTGTATGTGCCATAATTTCCAAACGAATTTGAATTCAGACGAGCCATAAATTCCAGCATGTTTTTGACGCTGAAATCTACAGGAAATCATGCATGAAAATTGAGTTTGTGTCGGTTGACTTTTCGGTCAACAGATCGCCTCGATTTGCGTGCCATGAGTCTCGAGTTGATAAAATTCAGTTTCTTTGGACAAAATTTAGGAATTAACATAAAATTCAGAATAATAAGATTAAAATAGTATTTTAGAGTAATTATTCCAGAATAAAATAAATTAAAATAAATTATCTTTTGACGTGATAAATTTGTAATACATAGGCTATTTGGACTGTGACTTGGACTCTGATTCATACCAACAGCAGGACCCCAGGCAAGATACCTTGCCAAATTGTTTATATTACTTTGCATGCTATTTATATTTCTTTTTATTTATTTTATTTCTGTATAGTTCTTGCATGTGTAGTTTTTCTCCAGTCATTACTATGTATTAGATATGTTGACACACACATGGCACCTAGTATCATGGGAGGACAATCATTAGGCGTATGGGCTTTTAACCACTCTGGTAAACCGTAGTATATAGTTCGCACTACGGGCGTGTGTCGCGCTGGTCGCTACCCCAGAGGTATGTCGATTTCTGTAGAGTCGCGTTGGTCGCTACCCCAGAGGTATGTCGATTTCTGATGTTCTAGACGGGTGTATGAGTTGTGAGGCTTAGATCGAGTAGACTACCCTTGTCCATACGTCAAAAAGTTATCCTCATTTGTATTCATATAGATTGTCTTGTACAGCGTACTTATTTATTTTCAAATTATATGCATGTTTACTGTATTCAAGTTGGCTCGTATTTTCTGTATCTTGTTACGTCCCTCTGAGGACCTGGTCCGCTGCCAGGTGTATCTGTTCTTGAGTATTTGCAGGAGCGCAGATTTGGATGGTTGTATATGCTTAGTGGATGTCTTCTCTTCGAGCCGTGATCGATAGCTGGTATACTTATATTGGGTTTGATTGTGTTATACTTATATTGTATTTACCTTTCCTATTCAAGTTGGTAGTGGATTTGTTTCCATCCAACTATCATCCTAGATACTTCTTATTGTGATCTAGTTTCATCGATACTGTTTATTTATTTTTATATGATTTTGGTGGATGAGATTTAGATTTTACCCTGTAACTTGTATTATAATTATACCTCTTGTGGATTTGATATTCATATTACAGCGTACGTGTGGATTTGGTTTCCATATATTGGAGTTGCCATATCCATGCGGCTGGCATGCTTACGTGTCCTAGTCCAACGTATTTTTGGGACTGGGGCGTGACATATTTTTGTGGTGGCCCATGCAGGTCGAGAGTATATTGTCTCGGTTACGTTACTGTACCAAGCAAGCCTGCACCTAAGAATAGAGTATAGGATCTCATCCATATTTGACTATGACTCATCCTTCCTTCCAATCTGTTCTATTTGAATAGCCGCATCCTGCTCGATTCATGTACTTCCCTAATAGTTCTTTAAGTATAGCCTTCTCCTATAATATAGAAGTTCCTGTTGTTAGATGATAATTAGAGTAGCACACCTATTAAGAATACAACGAGAATATAGACACACCACTAAGTTTAGAATATCTAGTGAACCCTAGAATTCCTTATCTTTAGATTGGTATACCATTACCCCTTGATGTATTAAGAAGACTTGAGAGTAGTATAGACACTACTAGAGTTAGTTAGAAGTTTTACCATAATGTTTGACACCTAGTATCACATAGTCTTTTGACCTATTAATGGAGTGTGATTGAACAACATTAATTGCATTCTAGCAAAAGACGACAATATTTATTCAGACGATAGAATTTAGAGGTCATTGCCCCTATTTGGTCGACTAGCGACTTAGACAAGGAGGTTGTATGATAACTGTAGGGATTGTAGAGTCTTTTATTATTGCTGTTTAGTTGTTTTGTTTTTGTGAACTTGAATTAAATTGTACCTCCCTTCATCATCATCTAGCGTACTTATATTTGTTGTACTACCTTGACTTATGCTGCAATTATAGCCTAGTTTTTGCAAGCTTATTCTTTATCGAGCTTGTTCATGACATATGTATTATTGGGGAGGCCCACAATAATACAATTCAGAATCAGTGTATTACGGTCTGATCAACCATAGTGCGCTTGATTCGCCCTTCGCAATAATACTTTACGTGGATTGAGATATATAGTTGACTAGTAGACACCTGTACTTGGCCTCTAGATATGTCTAAGCATATTGTATCCGTTATATAACTGTACCGATGCGAGCATGTGGATAGGCATTACCAAAATAGGACTTCAATCCACAACTGCTTTGACAATTCCTATTTGAATTCTTTAAACGCCTTGATCCCGATACTTCTATTCTATTACCTCGCCCTTGAACTCTTTATTATTGATCTCCGTCTTCCCTTATTTCGGAAAAACGAAACCTCGTGCTTGGTATAAGTTTAATACACAGAGAGTACTAGATATACCCCGTAGGCCGATCACATACTTGAGGATTATTCTTTTGTAATTAAGGACATATCATATATGATATAATCGGCGTTGAAGTTTTGAGGATTGAATGACATGAGTAAATAAATTAAGAAATATTTTTCTTAAAGTATATAGCCTTCTGTGATAGATGGACAAATTCTAAGTTGGGTAGCAGTGCATTATCAACTTGAGAGAAATTTCTTTTAGATTGTGATCAAGTAAGATTAGATTGGGAGATTCAAGTCATTTTAATTTTGAGAAATTTTAAAAGAAGGATTAAGATAATGAGGATTTAACGAATTTTAAAATCTTGATATTGTGGACCAAATATTTATACTTTGAGCACATGATTTAAATTTTGAATATTGAAGGATGAATCATCGATTTAAATTTTGAGGATAAATATAGAATTTTAGACTTAAAAAATTGGTTAATTAGATTTAAATTTTATAATTTGATGATTTGAATTAAAAGTTCAATTTTGATTGTTGGGTCACCTATTTGAAATATTGAGGATGTAAATTGAGTTTAAATATTTGAATAGTACAAAATTCTTAAGTTAAGAATAGGAATAAGATTTGATTAGAATTGTTTATTGTTCAAAGTCTAGAGAAGATTATGATAGTTGAAAATTATGATATAAATTTTGATGTGGGATGTCATATAGACTTGAGTTGGATTTGGATGTTGATTATTTAAAAATCGAGAAGAGATTATGACAGGTTTAATTTTGATTTAAACAGTGGTTATCTTAATTTTGAAGTGATCGCGATAGATTTGAATATATTTTGTTATTTAAATTTTTGGAAGAGATTGCGATTGACGTACCTTACGTACGAATGTGAAGGATTTAACAAATTATGCCTTATTTTAATTTTGAGGACGAAATTGTTTTAAGTTGGGTAGATTGTAAACTCCCTCACCCAAAATAGGTATTTGTGTATATTTTATATTATTATATTTATTATAGATGTTGAATTTATTTAGAGTATTATCTTAGTTAATTAGAAAATAATTTTTTTAGTATATTTACTTATATAAATATTTATTTAGAATTATTTTTAGGCTATTTTAAATTATTGGGATTTTTTCATAATTTTTAGTTAATTAAAAACTAGTAACACTAATTTTTGAGGAATTTAAAAATTTTATTTTATGTTCAAACTTAATTAAAAATACCTCAAAATTTTATTTTAGGTTCTAAATAATAAAATATATTTTCTAGAATTTTTTGGGAATTTTTCGATTATTTTTAGCATTTATTTCGAGTTAATTATGAAAAACTGAATTAAAAACTAATTTCTGAAAAAGAAAATCCAAAAAGTAATTAATTCTGCCCAGTCAGCAAACAGGGGGCCCACCTGTCAGCCTTCAGTAGTTAACAATGCCGGACCCACCTGTCAGTGACCGCTGAGTGGGCGCGAGCCGAGCTGACCTCGAGCCGAGCCGAGACCGAGTTCGACTCGGACTCAGCTGAGCCGAGCCGCATCGAACTGCGACCGTTCGATCTGGGCGGGGCTGCACGGATGGCTGCCACGTGGCGCGCTGTGAGCCGCGGCTGCACTTTCTCTCTCCTATATATATATATATATATATATATATATATATATATATATATATATATATATATATATATATATAATAGTTTAGATATTAATTTCTAGGGTTTTTCTTCAGCCGATTTTTGGAGAATTGTCATCTAGGGTTCCTTCATCTTCCAAAAGCCATTGCGCATAGCTCCGGACTCCAAACGAGGCCTAGTTTTTTTTGTTAGAACGATAATGAGGTTAGATTTGATTATATAAATTCTTTTTCTAAATTATTAGTATTAAATTCTGGAAAATTCGTAGAGCACAGCATGTCCGAAAATAGACGTATTTCGATGTTTTCGCAATTTCGGGAGAACTCAGAATCAGAATCACGAACCGTTTAAAGTTTTGGAAAGTTAATGTCGAGATCATCAACATATATTTTTTCCAGAATTTAATTCGAAGTATTTATATACTGTTAATTCTGTAGAACTTTTAGGTTAGAATTTAACCATCGGTGCACAATACAAAATTTGTATGTGCCATAATTCCCAAACGAATTGAATTCGAACGAGCCGTAAATTCTAGCATGTTTTTGACGCTGAAATCTATAGGAAATCATGCATGAAAATTGAGTTTGTGTCGGTTGACTTTTCGGTCAACAGATCGCCTCGATTTGCGTGCCATGAGTCTCGAGTTGATAAAATTCAGTTTCTTTGGACAAAATTTAGGAATTAACATAAAAATCAGAATAATAAGATTAAAATAGGATTTTAGAATAATTATTCCAGAATTAAATAAATTAAAATAAATTATCTTTTGACGTGATAAATTTGTAATACATAGGCTATTTGGACTGTGACTTGGACTCTGATTCATACCAGCAGCAGGACCCCAGGCAAGATACCTTGCCAAATTGTTTACAGTACTTTGTATGCTATTTATATTTCTTTTTATTTATTTCATTTCTGTATAGTTCTTGCATGTGTAGCTTTTCTCCAGTCATTACTATGTATTAGATATGTTGACACACACATGGCACCTAGTATCATGGGAGGACAATCATTAGGCGTATGGGCTTTTAACCACTCTGGTAAACCGTAGTATATAGTTTGCACTACGGGTGTGTGTCGCGCTGGTCGCTACCCCAGAGGTATATCGATTTCTGTAGAGTCGCGCTGGTCGCTACCCCAGAGGTATGTCAATTTCTGATGTTCTAGACGGGTGTGTGAGTTGTGAGGCTTAGATCGAGTAGACTACCCTTGCCCATACGTCAAAAAGTTGTCCTCATTTGCATTCATATAGATTGTCTTGTACAGCATACTTATTTATTTTCAAATTATATGCATGTTTACTGTATTCAAGTTGGCTCGTATTTTCTGTATCTTGTTACGTCCCTCTGAGGACCTGGTCCGCTGCCAGGTGTATCTGTTCTTGAGTATTTGCAGGAGCACAGATTTGGATGATTGTATATGCTTAGTGGATGTTTTCTCTTCGAGCCGTGATCGATAGCTGGTATACTTATATTGGGTTTAATTGTGTTGTACTTATATTGTATTTACCTTTCCTATTCGAGTTGGTAGTGGATTTGTTTCCATCCAACTATCATCCTAGATACTTCTTATTGTGATCTAGTTTCATCGATACTGTTTATTTATTTCTATATGATTTTGGTGGATGAGATTTAGATTTTACCCTGTAACTTGTATTACAGTTATACCTCTTGTGGATTTGATATTCATATTACAACGTACGTGTAGATTTGGTTTCCATATATTAGAGTTGTCATATCCATGCGGCTGGCATGCTTACGTGTCCTAGTCCTACGTATTTTTGGGACTGGGGCGTGACACTACCCGAGGTGGAATGGCAGCCGACCCATCTCTCGTCCGACCAAGTGATTGCTATGTATATTTAAACTGTATAGACTAACTATATCTTCGTGGCAGGGAAGGTCATGGTAAATTTTGTACAGGTGGTTAAGACGATACAGGTAAAGTCACCAAGCGGTGGCACATTTTAATATGTTATTTTATTCTATCATAAACAAAGAATTGAACTAAGCCAAGATAGAAAGATCACATAAGAAAAAATATTGCATGCTCATATGAATTCATTATCGATTTTGGTAAGTTGGGTTAGCTCGCCCTCACCGGTATTTTTTGAAGTACTGACCATCGTTGCAGCAGGTTCCCCGAGCCGAGGCGACGCAGCGAGGAGCTGAAGCTGAAGCTTTCTCCAACCCTTCCTGGATCAAGGGGCGTTCGTGTTGTAACTTTTGGGAGCTCAAGTACATAATCAAGAAAGGAGCACGCTCTCACCTTTTGAAGCCACTAGGCGATGGTGCTGACTCGCACCCAAGGTGTTTTGTGTTTCTGAAATACTAGTAAGGGATGTAATGTATGGATCGACTATCTCATTTTGCGTCCAAGTTGTAAGCCCGTGCGGCATCTTTATCACTTTTGGGTAAAGATTCTGTAAACAGATGTTCATTATCAATAAAGAAAACTTTTCTATATTTCCAAGTGTAATACCTTATTTGCGTACTATGTTGCATTTGTTCTAAAGAATATCATTATGCCTAGGCCTTGTGCACGTACGCCTTATGCGTGCACGATATCACGCCCGGGGGACGATTATCGATTTAGCAAAAATTGGAGCGTGACAAAAAGTGTCAAGTGTCCTATGGTATGACGTACTTGGTAAAACAAGCACGTAAAAATATAGGATCGTGGTACCAACTCTCTAAGTAATGTTACACGACTCCGCGTATGACTTCGACATCCGAATCTTGTTCGGACGTTAAGCAACATCTCACGGTCCTAAGTTGAACATGTACATCACAGAAGTATATAGAAAGAATACAAGAAAATAATATCACATGATCTATTGTAAGTTGGCAAGGTACACTTGCCTGGGCTCTGAACTCCGTCAATTACTCCTATAGAAGTGGAATCTCCAAGTACGCCTCTGATTACTGAAACAAATATCACCATTGCTCTCAGAATACTTGAAAAGCTTGGATTGACTACCCATAAGTCCAATTTGGACACAGGGGCAGAATTGACAGTTTCTGGTCAAAGTAGGGTCCACAAGTGGCCCACTTCGCACCAAAAAATATGCCAAAGATAAAGTTCTCCAAATTCGTTAAACTTAGTGTCTACGAGTTCAGAACGATGATACGAACCCAACAAAACGTCCAAAACTGGATTTCGATGAGCCGATCACGAAATCGCCCATCAAAAGGAACCGTGGGGCCCGCGAAACGATGTTTCGTCAACATTCTCAGAATCGAACCAAACTTGGATCACGGGACCAACGTAACACTACGAATCCGATGGGTGCAAGTTTCGTTGCAAAATAACAGGCACACACGAAATTATGACGAGTGTCAGAACATGTCGATATGGTACTTTTCGACGGATACACGTTAATTCCGGTGTGCACGCACATCCAAATCAAGTTCGGCAAAATCCCATACGTCCGTGTTGACGATACGCACCTTTCGGTGTAATTCGCACACGACGAAGTCGTCTCGTTTAACGGGTCGTACCCTGTATCGAGGAAATTCAGGTTTAAGAAATCAAGTTTTTGGTCAATTTCAACAGCAAATAAATTACAGCATGCATCGAATTAAAATAAACTAATTGAAGAGATTAAAACTTGTTTATGTTGTCTAAATTACTGTTCAGGAAGAATTTAAAAATCTCTTGCCATTATAAAGATAACGGAACTCAAACACGCGTACTTGGAACAGTTTTTGTTCCCAAAACTTGGTCATTTTTCCTGTTTTACGATTAACACAGGATACGACAAGCTAAACTATTTACACAGGGTTTAAGGGGGTCATGTGGTCTTCACATAGGATTCGACGGATCGATGTTAGGTCTACTGTGCAGGGAGAAACAAGAAAGAGAATAAGGGTACCTTGATGTATGCTACTGATCGTGAAGTCGGAACGGCTGTTAGTGGCGGTGGCGCGCGGCGGTCCGACGATCGTCGGCGGTCGGCAATGGTCGGCTGGACTGGTGAGGAGATGCTAGTAGTGAAGGTCTCATATAATCTATATATAGGGTGGGGGGAGGTTACAGGGAGATGAAGAGGATGGGTCGGCGGTTGACGGGGAGGTGAAGTAGTCGGGCTGCGGGGGGGTTGCTGAATGTTAAGGGTGCGGGTTATCGGGTACGGGTTTAGGTAGCCGGGTACGGGTTGGTTTAGGATCCGGTTGTTTTAGTTTGGTTTGGGTTGGGTTGGTTTGGGTTGGTTTGGGTTAAAATAAATGACCAAAAATAAATATATACCTATATAGCCATCTAAAAATAGTTTTGGACCTCAATAAATCTAGAAAAATTCTATAATACTCTAATAATAGTTGTACACCAATATATATATTTTTTGTACTATATTAATAATTAATTAAATATACATAATTATAAATCCAAGAATATTATATATTATAAATGGCTAAAAATTACAGAAAATTATTCCTTAATCTCAGTAATTACATAATACCCTTAATTAAATAATTTAAAAAATTAAAAACTAAAAATAGGGGGTTTACATTCTCAAATCCCATGGCATGATCGTTTTAGGTTATGTAAAATTATTGATTTACAAACCATATTTTGCCATCTTGTTCTCATATTAGAATATATGGATTTATCATGATAGGTTGGTGATAATTCGCTTGTATGTATGACTAGTTTTAAGACTTTTAGTACGATTACTTGTGGAAATCATTATTAATTTTTAAAATTGAATTAATATATTTTTATTTCATATAAATTAATTATTTTAAAATTATTTTCTGTTATTTTAATGTTAAATCTGAACTCTATAATTAAGGGCCACTAGCCTAGGTTTTCGGGTGATTTTGAGGCATTGTTTTGCTAGTAAATAGAGGATAATTTGGATGGAATAAAGAGGTAAATATTTTATAATATTAAATCATAATATATTATAATATAATTTTTCATAAATATAAATCATACCAATGCACTAGCAATATCCCGAACAAGTTTCGGACAAAACTAGTCAACCTAAAGTAGCCATAATCTTAAAATATGTTTATTTTGTCAAATCTGAGAATTAATTATTAAAATAAATATAAATTATATTTAAATTAATATTATATAATTTATTATGATTTATGTTCATGTCCTTTAATTGGGGTCTTAAACTTAAATTTTGGAAGTCAAAAACTAAGAAAGTAGGTTTTGATACCCTGTAAAAGTAAAGTAAGATGTTAGGAATAATATTGGACTTGGTTGTACAAGACAAAGAATAAAATTATATAATTAAGTTATAATTACAAGAATTCATGATTGGACCATTAAGCGTATTAATTGATTGATAGGTCAATTGAATCCTGAAGGAGTGGACACGGGATCATCTTTACCACCACTAACTGCAGAACCAGGCAAGTGTACCTTGCCAAGATATTTACAGTTCTAAATTTTTTTTTTTTTATTTATGCATTAGACATTATATTTGTGTGGCTTGGTTGATGTACTTGTTGAGCCTAGGGCCGTCATACGATACTTTGTGTCCGAACAAGATTCTGGTACCGACATCCTCTGCGGAGTCGAGTAACGTAGTCAGAGAGTCATATTTACGAACCCATGTTGGTACAAATATTATTTTCACATCCAACCATAGGATACTGGACACGATATTTATGTGACAGAGTCTTTCTCGACTTGTTCGTTGTACTTGGACTCTGGATAGGACTACAGGATGCATGATATAGGGATGATTATAGTGATACATAGTGACTAAGAATTGTGCTGATAGTTAGAGGTCATGAGCTTGCGTGTCTTGATTGAGACGTGAGGTTACATTGGGTAGGGAGAGTCTTCATCGTACTCTGGGCATATTTTATTTATTACTATTTATTGTGTATTAGGCTTTAGGTTCCCTCTGCGAAATCTAAGGTAATATATATATATATATATATATATATATATATATTGCTTCCTCCTGGTTTTTCCACATGAGCCTTGAGTGTACTATTAGATTACGGAAGTGTCCCTTGAGATCTTCCGTGAGTACCAGCCCGGGGTACGAGTTTATACTCTCATTTGCATGTCACATAGTTGGTTACAGTAGTTTACCCTGGATTATGGTTTTATTACACTATTTACTTCTGACTTGTTGTTTTCTTGTACCTTGTTACGTCCCTCTGAGGACCTGGTCCCTTGTCAGTTTTGCAGCATAGACCGTTGTGGAGCCTGCCTGGAGTTGCTGATTTGGGTTGCTTTGCCATGTGGGCATTAGTACAAGATACTTATATCATTTCTACGAGAGTTATGCTATTCATTTATATTATTGATTCATCTGCTGATGTAGCCTAATTTTTATAGACTCATATTTCTTTCTCGAGTCTATTGGAGCTTGTGTGTTACTGGGCGGCCGACTTTAGTACATGTAGCTCATTCTTGTTGTATTATATTCATTGTGGATTGAGACATAGATATTTATATTTACTGGATTATCTAGATAGTGACCATTATAATACAACTTATACGTATTCGGGTTGGACCAGAGTCTAGTCGAATGCGTAGCTGGCATGTTACGTATTTCTAGTCATACGTATTTTAGGACATGGGCATTTCAAACTTGCTCTGTGCGCCTACTGTTTCCTACGCACGTTGAGCCATGTAGATGTGGCCCTATATGCACTTGCTATTTTACTTGCTAATTATATTACTTTTTCTTGATCACCTTATTATACGTTGGATAGAATAAGAGGCGTAGTTTAACTCGGGTGACGTTATGCAATCTTGGTCCTTGTTTGGTTTAAGGGTTGTGGATCTGATCTCGAGTGATTCTCGCACTACTCTTATTCTCATTCATCAATATAATAAAGTGACAAATTGATGTGACCAATATTAGACTATCATGTCCTGAATAACTTGCTACATGATAACTTATCCATGATCTTGATTCTAGAACTGTTTCTGCCTTGACTATTGTATCCGTGCTGATACACTTGATCGCACCGAGAGTAATACTTGGTATATAGTGAGCCGTCGTGCCACATACTCCTTCTACGTGATATATGTAATTATTTTCATGTACGGATCTGATGGTTGGACAGTGACTTTAGCCGTGGCTAGATAATATTGATTGTTGCATCACACTTTGGTGAATACAGATTTAACTTTCAAGTGATAATATGAATTTGTATCAAGAGTGCCCGTACTTAAGGTACGACATCTAAGAAGGAATATTCATATGACCACGACATGAGATTCTAATTAACCTAGGGTTAATTAGGCAACTTAATTGTAGAGCATTGGGAGAAAATGGTATCTCGAGATCGTGCATGTCGAACCATCCTAAATTAGCTGGGAGTAAAGGCTGACCACCACAGATAATGTATATCATTCGCACTAGCGGAGTGTAGTATCTGATTTAATTGTAAGACCGAGCCAGTATCTTTCCTATAGAAAGCATGGAACTGTTATTTATTCTTAATTAGCTCAGGGCCCTTGCGAGTGACTGGTGCATCATTTACATATATTTTTGCTTATATATCATTGGTTCAGCCAGCCCTGCTCGATTATGGAACGATATGAGGATACTTATATATTGCATTACTGGGATAACCCAAAGATTATATATCAAGCCGTAATACATGATTGACCGTCTAATTTGCTTGTATAGGTGCCTAGCCAGGAAAGTGGGCTATCGTAGCATGATGATTCAACCCATGTCCTTGTTTGGTTGTTGGGTTGCGCTGTTGTGTTACGATACTCCATGGACTGAAGTTATATTATTTTCTCATATTGCATCTCTGCTGGTGTATTGTGCTTTCTGTTGAGTGGAATTAGGGATATAGATTGTTGTAGCATGATGGTTCAACTCATGTCCATGTTTGGTTGTTGGGTTGCGATGTTGTGTTACGATAGCCTATAAACTAAAACTACGATGCAAAATATTTTAGCTTGACCATAATCAAGGGACGTATTATATCTTGATATGATAGGGCACTTCATGTCCTTGTTTGATGAAGGGGTGTAGTATCATGTCATGGATGAGACATATGCCATTAATTATTGGCTCATGCATCTCATGCTATAGATCTGGTTTTGTTTCTTCATTTCGTGATTCATTTGTGGTACTTGCTATTTGGGTTCTAACCCCACTGGTTTTGCATGGCCAGGTTTAGAGCCAACACCGGAGG
Organism: Iris macrosiphon; assembly: GCA_036927795.1. NCBI lineage: Eukaryota > Viridiplantae > Streptophyta > Magnoliopsida > Asparagales > Iridaceae > Iris > Iris macrosiphon. The sequence continues at coordinate 184,202,901 of JAYESA010000013.1, forward strand.
ATCAAGCTTACTTCTCCCTCACTAATGGCACATACCAGAAGGATGGCTGCTGAGGGTCACGAGTGGGTTTCTTGTTTCACTACCCGTCTTTTGTAAACTATATTCTTTTGGACATTTAGCCAACCGACATATATTAGCTGACAAATCTAGACACTAGTTTTCTACATGACTGTATTATATTCAGACTGTAGCTGACTCACTGTCATGTATAATGTTGATTGTGCATCTGGCATATCCTTTTGTATTGCTAGATATCTAGAATATTCTGATGCGACGTTTGGGACGCGTTACAGCTTATTCTAAAATATTCTATGTTATTGCTATTTGATTGAATGATTGAGATATAGAAGTTCTTGACCCTATGAGACTTGATTGTAGTATGCACCCCCTTGTCTCTAGACAACTTTAACACATTACGGGTTGCTTCGGTATTCCGTAAGGTGCGGTTGCCTGAGTCATTCTCCCGCTCTCCAGTATTTTGGATCTGGGACGTGACAGCGGTAAAGTTGTATTTTGTTCGGATTTTTGTCGGGACTGTAAGAGGAGAATTATTTATAAGTGTCGGACCTGCCAAAGATGATAAGATTATCTCCTTCCTTCCTTACCGGAATATGGAAATAAGAGCCCTTGAACGAGGGGCACGACGCTCCTGCTTAGAATGATGTAGGCACCAATATACATAAGGGTTCAAAGGAATACAAAGTATCTGTGAACTCTTTGACCAACAGATCAATATTGGGGTAGTTCAAAGCGTTCCTTTTATTCAGAAAGTATAGTATTTCTTCTTCGGGAATCACATTGTCGAGAAGCTCAGCATCTGGTTGGGCATAGGGATACTGGTTGGGTGCAACATTACCTCTAGCCTCGGTCACAGCTTTAAACAAGTTGACCACAAACGACTGGTCGGAGTTGGGGCGACGATGTCGACGAAGGTCGATAATGAAAGGCTTGGTATCACGTCGTACATTTGTGTTGGAAAGGTGGAACGGAGGCGGTGGACCTGCTGATGTCGGTAGCTGACCTCGAGATTGGGATCAACGGGCTCGGGACAGAGCTCCACCAGGGTCGTGAAGAGGTGTCAACGGCGGATGTTGAGGTCGGGATCAGTAGGCTTGGGACGGAGCTCCACCAGCATGTGTGTGTGTGTGTGTGTGAGTGAGAGAGAGAGAGAGAGAGAGAGAGAGAGATTTTGGGAAGGTGGAAAGAGTCTGACCATAGAGATGTGTTAGGAGAAGAGAAAAAGTATGCTAAGAAAGTACATTTTTTTCTCTTCTCCCAAAAGATATTTTAAATGTTGCTTTTTCAAAGTAAATTTTGAAAGAGAAAAATCAGATGCGAGCAGCCAAATGTTATCTACTGATTTCATGTTATAACTCAAAACATTGATTTATAGCATCATTAGTAGTTGGGACTCTCCAATGCAATTTGGGCCCCAAATTTTTTAAAAAAAAGTTAAATGTATAATGGGTTGGGTTTGTATGAGAAAAATAGGAAATAATAAAGTGAGCTCCGATCTTAAAGATTGTGTGGTCAAAAATTGATGTGAAACAAAAATATAAAATCTAGAATATTGAAAGTTGGGCTCCAAATTGTGACTTACTATTTTACAAAATGAGTTCCTACAATATATAATCTAGAAATTGGGAGACACAACCCTTAGCACCTATAGGTGGGATGAGACCGAAAATTTAAAAATTGGAACTATGAATGAAACTTACTATTCTACAAAATGAGCTCTTACATTTTAAATCTAGAATCTAGAATGTGGGATGAACCTTACTAATGATGCTCTTGGTAATTGGGACTCTTCAATGCAATTTGGGACCCAACATTTCAAAAAAAAGGTAAATGTAGAATGAGTTGGGTTTGTATGAGAATAGTAGGAAATGATAAAGTGAACTCCGGTCCCAAATATTGTGTGGTTAAAAATTGATGTAAAAGAAAAATGTAAAATTTAGAATCTAGAATCTAGAATCTAGAAAGTTGGACTCCAAATTAGAATTTATTATTCTACAAAATGGGTTCTTATAATCTAGAATCTAGAAATTGGGAGGTCCAACCTATAACTCTCATTGGTGGAATGAGACTCAAAATCTAGAAATCGGAACTAGAATTGAAACTTACTATTCTACAAAATGAATTCCTACATTTTAAATCTAGAATTTAGAATATGAAATGTATCTTACTAATGATGCTCTTATAACCCATATCCAAACAGACCCTTGAACGCCTTCATTTTTTCATCATAGTTCTAACCTTAGTTATTCTTTGAAACGGATCATATTAAGTTGGGTTAATTTATGAAATATTTTGGTACTCATTTGATATGTTGAGTTTGTTTTAACATGTTTACCGTTTTTTAATCAATAACGTGTTTCCATTGCTTGCAAGAATAGATCAAACGTAGAATCCAAAGAGTCCTCGACAATTTTTTTTTTTTTTCACGCCCATAGCTTTTTTTCGAACATTTTAGCAAATATTTTTACCTAAAATGTTTAAACTAACATATACCTTCACAACAAAATAATAGCAAATGTCTTCAAAATTAAAAAAATTTAATTAAAAAATTAAAAATATTTTAAAATTTTAATTGTTCAGTATAAAAAATATATACATTTACAAATATTTTATTTTAGTGGAATATACTAGTTTTAATATTTTATTTGGACGCTAAAATCTGTTTTCTTTTTTTTGGTTAACAACTGTTTTTTTTTCCCTTCATTTCCGATATAGAAAAAAATTTGCTTTTATAAGCTGCTTCTGCAACTGCTATCCGAAGATCACCACATCATCAAACCATCCTTTGTCGTCCGATCCAAAACCTATCTTCAAAATCTACATATTAACGGCCAGATGAGTACATTCAAAATATCCCGTTTCTAATCAATAATCAGAGAAGAGAGAAAGAGTCCCCTATAAAATCCCAACACACTCTCTCTCCAAAACCCCTTTTTTTCTTTTTCGTTTACTCTCTCTCTAGATCGGATTCTCCGCCGGCGATCGATGGCGGAACCTGCGGCGGTGCAGGCGGCGGGGGCCGCTCCGGCGAGAGGCGGTCGAAACCAGCAGCAGGGGGGAGGGGGCCTGGGCCAGTCGCTGACCGGGATCATAAGGATGGCGGTGTTCTGGTACTTCGCCATGAAGTTCTTCTCCCCGAAGAAGCCCGCCACCAGCGAGCCCTCCGTCCTCATATCCAACCTCTTCCAGAAAGGAGAGCCCCTGGTCAGTCACTCGGTTCAAAACCCTAACCCTAGATTCGATGTCGTCTCGATCATATGCCATCACTGATAAGATCTCGAGAAAGGGATGCTGAATCATATTCTTATGCTCGATCTATGAAAAAGATCGGATTCTTAATGTGGACCTTGTAGATTTGGAATCTATGTTAAGGGTATACTCATCTATGTTGCACGGAAACAAAATGATACCATGTCGTAGACACGGGCACGACACATGTTAGCCAAAGAAGCTGAGTGGTTAATGTTTCTTCATGTTAGATTTAGTGGAAGCTTCTTAATTTAGCAAAAAGAAAAGATGATAAAAAGCAACTAATCTATTCGAATCATATTGTATACAATAACCTATGTTGCACAAATGCGAATAGGACAGGACACTGTAGAGGCCGACAAGGGCAAACCATTGACTTTTGCTGTGTCCTAGTGTATTTTGGATTGTCTGCTTTCTCTCTGATTTGAGCTCTGCATGATGTGACACATGGGCAGATCCAAATAATTTAGTGAGTGGGGGCTTGAAAAATGAAAATCAATTTCAAATGTGTGTTTGAGGATTCAATATCACGACCTACAACTACAAGATATACTCACAATACTTTATCAACTATCCTAGCATTCAACAATACCCTAAAGTTGGGTCCTGATATATATACAAGGTTTGGAAATCCGGAAAAATACCTATAAAATATTAGTCCGAAATCTGGTGGCGCCCCCACACCTTTGTATGTGGGTCTTCCCTGACGTGACACGGGGATCACCCTGTTTTTAGTCACGCGAACTTTAGTTTGCTGCTAGTTATTATTTGTGGATTGGATGGTAAGTTTGGGAGTACTAATGGACATTTAATACTTGATGTTGTTACTCAGAAGTGACTGTCAGAGAAGCTGACTGTTTATGTTTGTTTGCGCAGGTTGAGTGGATGTTTCTTCATTTGGCAATGAGATCTGATAAATACCTCATCTTCCTATAAGATCAATCAGGTCGATTGGGTCGTGTATGTTAATATTTTGGAAGTAACAAGCTCGGTTTGGTTGATACTGTTTTGTTGGCGGTTGATACTGTGTTGACCGGGAATAGAAGCTATATTTGGTATATTCCATTAGGGTGATTCTATTGAGCCTTCTGCTCTAGTTCATAAGTTTTTTTTTTTTGTGGCTAAATTTCACTTTGATACCCTCAACTATTATAAATGTTCAACTTGATATCCTAAACTTTTTTAATCAGTAACTTGATACCCTCAACTATTAAAACTTTGCAACTTAATAACAAAAAAAAAAAAATCATAAACTACCCCTCCCCACCAGCCTCCCCCCTCCCTCTCCGGCCGACCCTCCCCCCCCTCCCCCCCCCTCCTCTCCCACTCTCTCTCTCTCTCCCCCTCCCTCTCTGGCTTGGCGGCACGCACGGGCCCATGGGGGCGAGCGAGCATTAGCGGCGACAGCAGTAGCAGCGCGCGGGCGGGCGCGGGCTGCAAGGGGGAGGTGAACGGCGGGAGGTGGGGGAGGGGGAGGGGGGGAGGGGCTGGGAAGAGAGAGGGGGGGGGGGGGTATTTTAGGAAAATTATTTTTCAGGGTATTAACTTGAACATTTTGAAAGTTTAGGGTATTAAGTTGAACATTTAGAATAGTTGAGGGTATCAAAGTGAAATTTAGCCTTTCTTTTTAGAGAGTATAGACCTATGTTGCATTAATAGAAATAACAAATTAGTAAGGACATGTCACATATTCTGGTGTCCTAGTATTTGGAGTAGCTGTGTCATGTCTGACAGACACAATATGACATGATACTTTTGGTCCGTGCTTCATAGATTTATGCCTAATTGGATTTGCAACTTCATCTGTTATTGTTTTATATTCGTTATCAAAGACAATGTCTATCTGACTTAGTTAAGTTAATGTTAACCTGTTGAGCTCAAATTTAGATCTTTTAAACGATCCTATTACCAATGTTACTATAGGCACCAAGGCGAGGTGAGGCAGCCTTTGCTGTCTCTAAAGTGTCTCAGATGCTATGCTGTCAAGGCAATGCCTATGTGTGCCCCTTTGCTTATGCGCAAGGTGCTCGTCTCATTTATATTTATCATCAACCAGCAAATTTAACTTTTTATCCTTCAACTGAACTTGTTCCAAGGCATGATTGTCAAGGATACAGAAGTAATGAAGGGCTACAGATCTAGTGATGGATATGATGACGGGGGATGATGCATCAGATGATGTAGAAGAACTTGACAACAAACACCATATCCATAAGATCATTGATCACAAGTTCTAGAAACTTGAGCATGATATTTATTTGAGCTTTCTTGTTTTCTTTGTATTTGACCATGAGTATTAGATAATGTTTTTGGACTACATTTATTAGTTTTATCATAATTGTTGTATCATAATTGTCTCCTTACTTAGTTGGTCGCGTTACATTTAGATATACAATTTGTGTTTATTGTTGAAGTCTTAATTTCTTGATGATAATTGATTTAAGTCACAATTAACTTGAATTGTTTATAATAGTATTTCAACTTGACCTGGGCGAGCGCTTAGAACCTAGGGCACTAGGATACTTGAGCGACTTAATGGCTCGTTGCCATCTTAACAACACTGTTAAAAGTAGCTTACGAGATTTGGTTTAAAGTCTCTGTACACCCTGGTAACTGAAAAGCAGGCAACTGTTATTCAAATTATGATATTCTTGACGTCCTCCCTTGATCTGTATCGTCTTCTACTATTCTTAAAGAGAGTATATTTCAAAATCTTACTTGTATTTAGTTTATCTTGTCTACAATATTTTGATTCGCACTCTCTTTCAGTTGTTATTGTTTACTATATTGTATGTTATTTTGAGTCAATTTTGACTGTTTATCTTCTTTACCAGGACATGTGGCTATACCTTTCTGAAAAAGAGAAGTTTAATGACTTCGGCAATGAGGATGCTCTTGTTTGGCATGAGACAAATGTTCCATATGCAGTTTGGGGACCAGCTAGTACTAGATCTTATTCTTTACAATATTTTCCATCAGAGGTATATTTTCCTGTCCAGATACAACTTTGAGTACTAAACTTGGAGTAGAACTTTTTGAATACTCAGTCTTTGCTTGTTGAATTGCTTGTGGATGAATAATTTTTGCACTTGTAGGCTGTTAAAAACAATGGAAGCCTCTACGCTCATGTTTTCTTTGCTCGATCGGGGTACCCTCCAGATCCTAATGATCCCGAGTATCAAGCAGGAGCTACTTTTGGAAGAGCACATCGTAAGATTTATTTTTGGACATCTAAATATCTGAAATGTCATGGTTTCGAAAAACACACTTTGTTGTACAAGTACTCACATTCATTTTCTCATTCAGCTGTTGTGGCATACTTACGCAAGTCCAAAGCTGACAAAAAGAAGAGTTTGCTAGGGAATTCCAAGGGGCCCGAAGAGGAAGAGCCAGCTCCTGAGGTCCTTCTCTCTCCTTTCCCTTCTATTTCACACAAGTGCTTATCTTATTAGCTCAAAGAAAACTTACTTCTGTATGTCTTTTATCTTTCTGTTCATGAATGAGTTATTTGAAACTCTTTGGTTCTTATAGGTGGAGGATGATAAAAAGAATGAAGCTAAGGATGAAGGTCCTGTAGAATGGGTGTCCTACTGGAAACCAAATGTTACTATTAATCTTGTGGATGATTTCACACGGTATATTTTCCTATAAAACGTTAAACTTTTGCTTATTATTTGGGATTTTAAGTCAGTAATGCTGTTCAAGATATATGAAGCCATGCTTTAAACAACATTTTTCTGGGGTTAAATTTTACCCGTTATGCTGAATTTTGAAGATAATATACTGTCCTTAATATTCATTGTCTGCTGCAATTCTTAAATGTCCATTGTTCAAATGGCAGGAGCCCTCATTCCTTTGTGGTGAAAACATGTGGCAGTTCTATTATCATTTCCATAGAGGAAGTAAAATGACATCTTGACATTCCTTGACTTAGTTCTATAGATTCTTGATTACTGCAAATTCTGGAGCCCCCTTTAGATGATCAGCAAATATTTCTTAACTAAGGTGTAAAAGGAGGTCTGAAAAACCAAGGAGTCTGGCTCTTGAAATTTCTACTTAAACACTTCCATCTAGTGATAATTTGCATTATTATTGACAGTTTTAGGTTGGTTGCCTTAGGTTAAGCTTAAGGGTTTTGTTTACAACTTTACATATTTATATTCAAGCAACTAGTTGACTGCTCCTTAATTTAATGGTAGCCAAAAGAGCATTTAACTCATGTAAAGAAAAACTGTTCACATATTATAAGGGATTATCCTGTCATCTGTGGGTGTTATGTTTTTATTATTTGGACTGGAAGTTCTAAATAGTAAGTACTTGAGTAAATTTTGGTGCATACTTGCAGTTATATCTTCATATGGTATATGCTGTCTACTTGTCATTGTTCTTGGATATTTTGGGTGCAACTATGATATGAACCATGCACAGTTCCCTGGCTTCATATTCTAGCTCTTTTCCTATATATAGTAAAGGGGTGAATAATAACAAATGACTAGTAGACAATGTGTATATGGTATTTATGTAACTACTTAAAGATTTCCGTTGATTCCTTTATAGTTTTCTTACATTTACTTCTTTAATACCTTCCTCTCTTTTAAAGTCTTTTGTTTCCTCTCCTTGTCCTTGTTTTGCAGATACCCGCATAATGCCATTCCTCAAACTGTTGCTGGCTGTATCCATGATGCTTCAATTGTAAATATTTTACTACTTATATTAGATATAGGGTTCTTTTATGTGATACGTGGGCTGGAGTCTCGTAGCTATAACATGCAGAGACATTACGATACTAACAATTTATAAAATGAATAGCGAGCGGCCATAACAATCTTAAAACTGCATCTTCATTTTTTTTCTTTTATTTGCGTTCTCCTAAATATGAACCGATGCTCCGTATGTTTTCAGCTGTTTATGCTCTTCTTTATACCGTATCTGTTCTCTTTTGGTTGGAGCAAGAAGTCAGGTTAAATTTGCACTTTCCCTCTTAAACTAGCCAGTCAATTCTGATAGCTACTATAGCTAGAAAGTTTGGCACCAACTTATAGAGTGCTGACATCAGGTTGACAATTGTCATAAAATGGCCAACTACTTGTGGATCTTCCTATTGATTCATGCTCCACCACCAAACTCGTTTCTGCTGGGAAACGTTGAATTATTATGGAGATGGTTCACTCTGATACATTAACTATGACAGCTATATGAGTTGTATTTGTCTTTTTTGTTCATATCAGACCATAGTTGTATGCCTTAGCTATACGAGATGCATTTGCCATTTTTGTTCCTATCAGACCGTTTTATGCCTAGCTTCTGCATCTAAATCTTTCAGCATTCTTCAACTACTTCCATGTTCTTCATTCTTCACAATCCATTTCTCTCTGCAGAAAGTTAGTCCTTTGCTGAGCTGATTCTTTGATCATCAGAACCAGTTAGGGTAAGGAATAAGGGACTTATTTGCTTGATGCGAACCAGTTGGCCTTTACCTTCAGAGAATCTTTACCTCATCATTTGTTGTTATTCACCCCTTTGCTTGATCTCTTAGGCCCTTCCACTCTTCTGATCAACAATATACTCCACTTAACTTTACCAACAACCACAAGAACTTTAACGTACTGTCAGTCAGCAGTTGCTAGTGTATTTGGATAAATAATTCGACTGTCTACCAAAGAATACATCCTCACCACTAAGTTTCAGGGCTGATCCCCTTTAATACTTAGTCTGTTGTTCAATTTCAAAGGTATTGGAAGTGCTCATACCCCAGTGGTTGTTGAGCGGGGTTAAGTGCATTTTATCCTATATTTTAATGGGCTAATTAGAGTTTAGACCCTGGATTTTATACCAGCTTAGAGTTTAAGCCCTGACTTGTCCAATTAGAAAGTTTAGACCCTGTATTTTTATTATTTGTTTCGTTTTTCCGTTATACCCTCCCTCCCATGCTTGACAATGAAACTAAGACTAGGGAGGGTATAATGGAAAAAAAATGAAACAAAAAAATAAAAATCCATGGTCTAAACTTTCCAATTAGATATGTCAGGACTTAAACTCTAAACTGGTATAAAATCCATGGTCTAAACTCTAATTAGCCCATTTTTTAATTGCGGGGCGTGTGTAGGAGACTTGCTTGCTCAATTTTCATGTTTGATTAGTTCATTGATCACATCACACACACACACACGACTGCTATTTTTGTTTATGCTGTACAAACATGGTAGAACTGCTGTCCTTGATGTTACGGATGCAGACTTGAACGTGGACCCCATCACAGGAAATTACTATCCTACAGTCTACTTCAATGAATTTTGGCTTTTGAGGGACAAGCTGATATTGCTTAATGATACTGTCAAGGAAGTGACCCTAAATCTTGAGCTGAGTCCGATCAGCATGACCAAGTGGCAGATGTTTTTACAGATCGAGCAGTCATTCCAGGTTCACCGTAGTTATGGAAGTATGCTCGAGGGTGAGGCTGATGAACTTAAGGTACGAGGTTGCAGCTTTTTCACATCAGTGGAGCACAATTCTTTGAGATATTAACTATCCCATTCTTACTGATTAAACACAAAGGCTGATAGTTTTAAATCTTATAATTTTCTTTCCCAACACGTAATATTGCTTTTTGATGATAGTATTTCTTTTCTTTGTCTTCATAAGATGGTGAGTTACAGTATTTTCTACCTTCTCCATATCTAGTAACTGTAGAGGCATCTAATAGCTGATTAGGTGTGAGGGCTTCTAATTACAAGAATATAAGTCAATTTTTGACATTTTAGCACGTCTCAGATGAATGTGCTCTGCAAGATGTTTGATGTAACCTCTGTTACTTTGTAATTACAGGTCTGTATATGCTTGTCCTAAGATTTCTATCTTCTATGATAGACACAGTAAAACAGGCAGGTTTTGGTTTTTTCAATACAAGTTTGTGCACTGACCATGTTTGTTGGCACACATGTAGGGAGTTTCATGCAACATTATGAAATTCTTATATAGTTTGGGTACTTGTGGAAGAAACTTTATATGAGATACTAAGTGTTCTTATTGAAGTTATCATAATCTGAGTTATTTATAAATAACATTCACATACAACAATAACAAACACATCCTGGATCTTTTGATGATGTCTGCACAAACTTCTTTTTGGTCAATTAGGTATGTCAAGAGCCACGTCTTCTAACTTTATCAACTGGCATACTCATGCTTACTTTGGGGGATTGGAACAGAGGATATGTAATCAAAGTATCTTTGGGATTGAAGACCTGTTGTTTAATATTGATCAAGTATTCCTAGACAACATGCGTATTGATGAAGTAACGGTCAGTCATTGATTCAAGCATTTAGTTGTCAAACTTGCATGACTTCCCACCAACCTAATAAATTTCACATTGGGCGGTCTATGTTTTTTGACTTTTGTGTATGTTTTGGGATCACTTCATCTTTGATAATTAAGACTTGAGACTTGTTGGTGATCCTTGATTATAAGTTTTGTAAGTTTAAACTTCCTAGGATCCTATTTAAACTTGAAACCCTCTGCAATTCCCTTCTACCCACCTCATTTCATCAGTCATTGGACTTCATGGACATTTGTTAAATGAGAGCAACAAGAATGGCAACTATGTTGACTCTATCCCCATTTCTTCATAATCTTCATATATAATTCCTTACTCATATCCAACTGCATTAGGAGCAGATGCAACAAATTGCTTATGGCGATGCCTTAGTCATATGTAATCTTCATATCTAATTCCTTATATCCCAGAAATGTGCCAGCTAAGTCTAGAGTGACACTAAACATGTGAATATTCATTTTCTAAGTAGAGCCAACAGAGTTTAGGATGGGCTATCAGTGGGTGCAATTTTTATCCTGACTTGTCTGTCGTGGTGATTAATAAGAAATTGTAAATAGCATGGGAAATCTAGGGAAGTTGTCAAACAACTGAAAAGAAGTTAAAAGATTTATGATGGACAGTGGTGTGCTACATAATGTCTCTCGCATGAATACTTAGATTTTATTGTTTGCTAACTGCCACCCACTAACATTTTCATGAACTAGGAATCGGTTGGGAAATGAGATTTTTATTGTTGGGTTTAGTCATTGGTGATAAAGTTGTCACATTAAATTTACAGAAAATAGTCAAAAATACTATAATTCTAGTTTCTTATCAATATTGAATAATGTGCTTTAATTGGTACTATAATACCTAAAAGTCATCCAGTTGATTTGTGTTATTTTCAACTCTTTGGTAATAAATTAATATACTACATATACTCTTTATTAATTTCTTAAAAGTTATTATGATTATTCTTTCTCCCATGTTAATCCTTATAGATGTGATATTTCTCTCAGTGTGTGAATCAGTCCCTAATATAATCTATTTTCTTCTCAGAGGGTTTTCTTGGAAGGTAATCCGTATCTTCTGGTAATAACCATGCTCGTGTCTCTACTACATTCCGTGTTTGATTTCTTGGCATTCAAGAATGGTATGCTTGTCAACTATTTTTTAATTGGATTTTGACTTCATTCGGTTCAAGTGTTTTTTGATGTTTACATCCTGTGATATCTTTCTCCCTGATTAGTTTTGTCTGCATTAATCTTCTTCAGATATCCAATTTTGGAATAAGAACAAGTCCATGGAAGGATTGTCTGCAAAATCAGTTGTTGTGAGCTTTATTTGCCAGCTGATTATTTTTCTTTACCTCCTTGACAATGATACTTCATGGATGATTCTTGGTAGTTCTGGAATTGGTGTCTGCATTGAGTTTTGGAAAATCGGAAAAGCCATGCATATTGAGGTACGTGCTGCCAGTTGTTGTTGTTCTCCTATCTGTGCACTTTTGCGTGGTGATAACTAATTCATTTAAAGCTCACAGATTTGGATAGGGGTGGGGGATGATGAAGTTGTTAAAGGGAACCATAAGTTTTATTTAAGTTTAAAGTTTTTATATGAGAAAAATGTCAAAATATGACGTCATTGGAACTTGTTCAAAATCTAGGTTTTGTGAGATAGGTATATACAAAGAACACGGGGAATTATATCATTAGATAATGTTGGTTTTTTATGTCAAAATATGTATATGTACTTTGGGCCTGAATTTTGGAAATTGTCAGAAAGTCCAGGGTTTCATAGAAAAGTAAAGTGTAAAATGAGAGGAAATTTCACCTTCTTTTGACCAAAGACTTAACTCTCTAGTCTAGATATATATGGTTGGCTACCAGATTCAGTGTCTTTTTGACTGCTGCATGGATGCCATAAACTGGTAGATAGGTAAGATGGATCAACTGGGTTCCCTGAACTCCCAGTTCATTTCCCAGTTCATTTTTTGTTCTTGACTACTGCTTATGGGAAATATCATTGATAAAAATGCAAGTGTATCGGCTGAGGGTTCATTTAAGTCGAGCACAGTTTCCAATGGCAGGAGATTGAGATAGAAAGGCGGTTGTCAACTTATCCCATTAACATCAATTCCTTTATCCCATATTTTTGTGATAGGCTAGCTCACCCTTTGCTGTGAAAGTATGTGCATATGTTTATCTCAAATACTTGGGTTGTATAATTTACTCTGTCAATATCAGATGTTTCTGGTAATGTTTTGTTGTTCATCATATAGTGTGTAGAGCCTTCAGGATTTTATTCTTGATAGTCTCCAACATTGTGGATTCTCTTAATCTTTATTTTCTTGTAACCATTACCAGATTGACAGAAGTGGAAGGATTCCAATGTTGAGATTCCGAGATCGTGAATCATATGCCACCAACAAAACCAAGGAGTATGATGATCTTGCAATGAAGTATCTTTCGTATGTTTTGTTTTTCCTTGTTGCCTGCTCTTCTTTATATTCTCTCAAATACGAGAGGCACAGAAGCTGGTATTCGTGGATCCTCTCTTCTTTCACGAGCTGTGTTTACATGTTTGGTAAGCCCTTTTTCTTCTCCTGAAACAATGGAGTATTAATTGTGTTATTTTACACAACATAAATAACAAAATGAATCATTTTATATACATGGAATATTGGAGATAGAAAGATGTCCAACAGGTCATCCACTGACATGGATCCTTTGATAGAGTGCCAGCTTTATTTTTTGTGTAGGAGCATTTTTCACCACCTCTAACTACAATGTAGTTGGGTCTATATATGTTTGAGACAGAACTTTGCCCATTTATGATAATTGCAAGAAATATCGTGAACTAAAATTATTTATTGTGCATACTTAGTTTTAACTTCTTGATCACTGAAGTATAGTTTTTTCTCATCATCTTGATTAGAAACTTAGAACCCAAAATCTCCTAGGATGAACCTCGATTCAACGGTTCTTACTTGGGAGCTCGTTTTTCCGGCGACGTAAGCTCGTTTTCCATATAACGGGAGCGCTTTCCATAACATGACCAAAATTTAAAAAAAAAGACCAATTTTGGGAAGAAATAATTTTTAGTACACGTTCATCAAAGTAAAACTAAGGATTACTTAGTTTATCTTAATTTTAGTACACGTTCATCAAAGTAAAACTAAGGATTACTTACCTTGACATCATAAAAATCATCATGCAAATGATCTCTATGCAACTTTGAGCTGAACTTTATAAATTAGAATAAATATTAAGATATCTATAAATTTTGATAACACTAATTAATAAATATAAAAAAATTATTAGTGCATGCTTTCATCACGCTTCCAACTTTAGACTATTTGCGTGCTCCCTCACTCCCGCTTCTGGCTTCTAAGATTAGAAAATATACTGTGAAACATAGTTGCAAGCATCATTTTAACATATAACTTCCCTTAAATTAAAGGGTGGAAGGAACATTTTTGTGTTGAAAAACTTAATGAAACCTTTTTTATTTGTAGATTTTAAGGGGAAGATATGGTGGTAGTACTAGTAAGGGAGGGAAGAAGGCATGGTATCGAATCCCAATCCAGACAATAATTAAATGGGAGGGGGTCTTGGTGCAAGGCCGGTCATTAATAACTGACCCTATCTTTAAGACTTGTATATAAAGTTATAAACCTATAACCCCAGTGTGTATTGTTTCATACGATAATTTAGTCCATGTCTTCTATTGCTAATTCTGCTTAATGTTCCGTGATCATCAGGTTTTATCATGATGTGTCCTCAGTTATTTATAAACTACAAACTGAAGTCGGTTGCTCATATGCCCTGGAGGCAAATGACCTACAAGTTTCTGAACACGATCATCGATGACCTCTTTGCATTTGTCATCAAGATGCCGATGTTGCACCGGCTTTCAGTTTTCCGAGATGGTGGGTTCATCAACTTGTTTTTGTTGAAAATAATGTTTTCATGTACAACAAAATCACAACAGACCCAAATCTTTGTTTGACAAATGTATTACCAGCGTCTTTTTCTTGATCACACCCTATCGTGCTTTCTATTCTTATATCCTATTCCTCGTGGATGCAGATGTTATTTTCCTGATCTATATCTACCAAAGGTGGAAGTATCCAGTAGACAAGAAGCGTGTGAATGAGTTTGGATTTGGAGGGGAAGATGAAGATCAGAGCCAGCGCCAGGTCACAAATGGCACAACTGATGCTGCTAAGATTGGTGATGCCAGCACGGAAGACAGTAAGAAGACCAACTGAGCTAGTATTTTTTGTTAGCTCGGTAGTGGGGACGGATCATTGTTCCCATCCCACCAAGACTCACGGTTGCCCTCCCCGGCCTAGCCACCGTAATTTTATTGGCGAACTGGATAAATGGACAGGACATAGTGTGCTAACCTTCTTGTGTACTGAATAGTTTATAACAATTATTTTAGTTGTGATACAATATATATTAGGTTTGTAGGTATATTTCAGTTCATAACATTGTTTTGAGTGCAACATATCAACTGCTTTTGTGTTTATTTTTTTAATAAATATAGATGCGGCAAGTAGTGAACTTGCCCTCCCTCCCCTCCCCCCCCCCCCCCCCCCCCCCATTTTGCTCTAAAAAGTAATGCAGTCTGGACTTTTGATAATTAGGAATTTTTAGGTGATAATTAGGAATCTTGGATTCATGATTTGACCGTCTATGTTTACTAGCATCTGCTTCCCTTTTTTTCAATACGATCAGCTGAATATGTCTAATGGTGCTGGTGCAACGAGGAATTGATCACTTTGTATATATTTAAGGTAAAGTTTTTGTACCGAAGGGATGTTAATCCCTTAAGCTCATATTGAATCTATAATGATGTTTATAATTTCGGTTATTCTTTTGAGTTGTGACATCATAGGCTAGGACATGTTCAATATAGAGTGAACAAAATGTCTAGTTTAGGTTTTATTTTCAAATGTGGTAATGAGGTGGAAAAATGTTAGGTTTGTGTTCATACCAAAATTATGTGATTTTAAAAAAAAATTCCATAAAAGTTAGGGTTAAGTGTTTTTCACCTTCATAGATGATTATTTGAAGTATACTTTCATCTATTTACTCAAACCCGAAGGTGAAGTATTCAAGAAGTTCAAAGATTTTAAAACAAAAGTTGACAACAAACGGGTCAACTCAAAAGACTCGGAAGTGATTGAGGCGGAAAGTATAGTTCTCATGAATTCACATTATTTTGTAGAGAACATGAAATTGTGAGTGAGATTGTTAACCCTCAATGAAATTGAGTTGCGGAAAGGAAAAAAATTGACACAGATAATTAACCTTATGTTGTTGACGACAAGACTTCTGAACTGCTTTTAGGAGGAGGAGTTCTAACAACTAAGTTTATTCTGAACATGATATAGTTTGCATAATCATAAGTAACTCATGAAATGGTTTAAGGTCAAACCAAACTGGAATGTTATTAAGTATGTGGTGTCCGTCAAATGTTAAAAATCAGAAGTTGGGCAGAAGGATTACTAAGACGATACGATCTTCCTGGACTATGTCAAGAAGAGTGATACTCAAATATTTTCTTCATCTTAAATCCAATCAAATACTTGAATCTCGCGACATTGGGTTCTTCAAGGATAAGTTTTGGCAGAAACAATTACATAATTCTTGCAAATTTATCGAGAATATAGCCATCAACGCACTCATAATCCAACTGAAAACGTTGTAGTCCATTAGAGTATGATTGTACTTAAAGATGCAATTGCAAAACCAGAACTCACTCAGCCAAAGCTAGTGAGGAAGCCAAAGGACATCCAAAAAGACTTCATCCTCTATCATGTGGAAGAAGATTCAGTTAACTATGATGAGACGATGAAGACCATAAACGTTATTTTATGGAAGAACACATCAATGATGTGATTGACTCCATAACATCTAATAACACTTGGGTGTTGGTCAATCTACCTGAAGAAGATAAACTCATGGTTTTCTAAAAAAATAGAGGATCAACTTCGACATTATACTCTAGTTGCTTGTATGACAACTATCAGAATATTGATCGGTTTGGATACAATTTAGAAGATGGTGATTCACAAAATTGATATGAACATACCATCCTAAATGGAGATCTGACGGAAGAGATTTACAAGAAGCAACAAAATATTTTGTCGTCAAGGTACTTTAACGTAATGTGTGTAAATTGGTGAAATCTTTATATATGTTCTAAAGCATGTTTCCAAGATATGGGATGAGAAGTTTGATAAAGTCATTGGATCAAACGGCTACATGGTCAACAAGTCTGATAAGTGTGTGTACATGAAGTTCGCTGGTGATAAAGGTGTAATAGTTGGTCTCTATGTGGACACTTTGCTAATATTTGCACTGATCTAGATAGCATCACAGAGACCCAAAAGTTTATGTCGTCCAAGTTTAGTATAAAGTATTTGAGAGATGCTGATGTCATCCTTGGGATAAAGATCATCCAAACGAAAACTAGGCTTGCTCTGTCACAAGCTCACTACATCAAGAACATGATCCCATGATATGGATATTATGATCTTTCGGGGACTAATACTCCATATAGGTGTGACCAGAAGCTAAGGCCAAACTCAAGGAAGACTGTTAAGCAGATGGACTATTCAAGCACCATTGATAGTTTGATATACACAATGAGTTGCACTAGATCTTATATTGTTTTCGTTGTGGGGATGCTGAGTCGGTTCACGAGCAATCTAGGTATGGAACACTAGAAATCTATAAAGATAGTTATGAGATATCTCAAAATGACTTAGAAGTTTGCATTGCAACATAGTGATTATTCGACTATGGTGGAAGGTTTCATTGATGCTAGTTTACTCAAAAAGGAGATTGAAAGGTCCACGAGATGATTTGTCTTCTCCATCAGTAGAACTGCTATATCGCAGAAGTTGAATAAGTAGACTTTGTCATGTTCTGATTCCGAAGAACCCAAAGTAGCCACAGGCGTGATGCTGTACAAGTCTATATTGCACTTGTACAAGGCAAGAAGATAGTCAAGCCACGATAGACATCGCAGCGAGATTCAGCAGACAAATTGAAGTCACAATAAATATAATGAAAAGCTTCTCTTTATTGATAATGATAATTGAGTACATGACTTACAAAATATTTTTAAAGCTCTCAAATACAACTGATACTTGGCCAATTGGCTTACATTGATATTTGCCGTCTTAGCTTACAATCTCACTGATACACTGACTTACACTATTCCATACATTATGCCCTTTATAACAGAAGATGCCTCCAATGGAAGAAGAGCTTATGCGCGCCCCAACAATGCTTCGATGCCTCAGAACAGTTCCAGCCACTCCCCAATTGTGAGTACCTAGGATGACCACAAACGTGGGTCAGTACATATCGCGTACTGGTGAGCAGAAACTAGCCCACTCGCCTAAACCGACACTAATTATTCAAGTAAAAACATGCATATTAACTTAGTGATCTTTCTATTATGAATTAGGTTCATTTCAATGATCAGAGTATTTAACAGCATAATGAAACATTCTTTGGAAACAACAGTATACATTGAATATCTATGAAATATGTACATATCGCTTAACAACGATTCTTACCAACAACCCACTCATCGTATCCTTACAAAACAAGGATTAGCCACAACATAATTAATACGAAACATTCTTACAAAGAAAATATTAAGCCTGCATAAATATTTTTGTTAGTATGCAGCCTAACTACATGAGGGTCATTGGTGATATGCTTTCGTACCACGAGGGACATGCCATATAGGACTTTGAAGGGCATATGAAGCGACGTTCATGCTGTTGCGATCCCCAATGAATGTCTCGTTTATATCTGGTGCTACCAAAGCACTATATTTTTTTCTAGGCCGAACGATCCCAGTGCCCCGGTGTATCTCGTTAGAGTAAACTAATCAAATATCGTGCACAAGTTGTCCCTGACCATGCAACGACTATGCAAATAAAATCTAAGCATAAATTGCATGGTAAAGAAATGTACGTAAAGTCTTGCATTATTAATCCGTATTGTTTTGCTCATTCTCATATTGGTTGATGACACGTAGTCCCAACTTACAGACCTTCTCGTGGCCCGGTGGTACCAAACCACAATTATACTCGCTTATGAAGCATTTTCTTCATAGTTATTGTGCACTGATGCACTTATACCTATACCGATATTCAATGTTCCATTCTCGGTATTACAAGCAGGTGAAGTAGATTGCATAATATTACTTCTTTCTCATGGCAGGCTTACTTTATAGCATTCTTTGTTCAATAGTACTAGCAGTTCATTATTCATGTGTTTCATTAAATATAGCAGCATTGAACATAAGGTATCATTATTATTGTGTGGACTAGAGAAGTATATAGTTATGACATACAACAAAGTAACACTAGAATTCATTTTATTAGGGCATGAATGAGTAGAGAATGGACAGATCCACTCATTTATATAAATATTGTTTCCATGCCACGATTCCACATTCGCCTACGATCCCTCAAGAATAATCTGACGCGATTCACAGTCTTGTAACTTGGCATAATCGTACATTCGAACCACGTCGCATAAGATATCCCATCCAACCAAGTTAAGAAATACAACATCATCACACCAAGCATCTCGATTTCTCGTACCACTTGTATTCCATCGGTCTGATCCATAGAGAATTCCAACGTAATGTGTTTCTGAGGAGCGGGGTATTACATAATATACCACACAGAAAAAGTTTCGTCCTCGAAACTTAAAGAAATAACTCAATTCACTATATCACCTAAGTCATCCCACGAAAATGTTCTATGCCAGATATATCTCAATACTCCATTTTTATTTCTTGTCAATATTTCTCATTCATGAATCTCGTATACTTATGCATTCCAACCATCTCTTTTCTTCCCAAATAATTTGTTCATGTTCAATTCATCAATACTCACCTACAGCTCCATTTGAATTCCGTTCACCACTTCGCCTGGATAGTACATACATTTCAGGCGTCCCCGAAATATAATGCACTCAACCAATGCTAATGGTTAGAGAAACCAAACGGCTACAGAGGTAATTACATTCCTTATTACTGATCATTTAATACTTTCGGCCAAGTTGTTCTTTAACATCGATTTTCCATAACTCTATTTTTTTACGACACTTATTCGGTCAATCTTGTCAATATCTTTCCAACACGTTGCAATCAAGTTTTTGTCTAAGCACTTCTCAATATTTGCCAACGTCCTATCGGTCCATCATATGCATAATTCTTTTATCTCGTTCATAGCGTTCCTTCGTATAACCATTTGCCACAATCGCTATCTTTCAATTCTGCCAAAATATATAAATCCTTAGGGACTACCCAGGCCAGGCCATTAATTCAAGCACGATACTTTAATCATTTCAAACAAACCGACCATAATAAATTTTTTATTATTAATTTTGAATTACAATATTTCTTCTTTCAATGTCAATTTCGTCATTCCCACCTCTTATAAATAATTTTACCTGTCGTCACATTATTTTGATCTATCCAACTTTGATTGATTACATTAAGAATATCATTCGTCGTCTCTTTATTATAACCCAAATGTATTTATAAGCGTTCTAACCGTTTCCTCAATATTGTAATTTATTTCATTCAAACTTCTAGCAATCTTTTTTCCAACATTAGTAGCATCAAAATTCTCATAAATTCAGAGTTTTCTTTGGTCATGTCACTGTCTAAGCCACAAATTTTTATTATAGTTTAATGATCATAATTCGTCCCATACAATAGTCGCATTAGCTACATCACATATCAAATTTCTCTTCCCAACGTATAATTTTTTTATCAAAATTCTCAAGCTACATTTCTATCTTTTATTATGATTTACTTCTCATTCCAACTTGATTCCAAGAGAAACCATTCCAAGCTAATCCATCCAACCAAACCCACTATTGATTTCTATTCCAGTCAAAGCAATCAAATCCAACTATAGTAACCGTCAATTCCCAAACTTATATATCCAACAGTTTAACCATTCTGACACGACCTGTTATAATAAAATACTCATACCCAAATCTCGCAACAACTATCCAAACACCGACTGAACATAAGCCGACTCATAATATACACTATTCGAGTCTCACACGATGTTACATTACCCATGCAACATTAATAGGGTATCATATGGGTCTCCGACAACCAACATAACTTTTTGGTCAAGTCTCTATGGTTAGCTATACCGACAGCTAAACCTATTGTTCATAGGCAACCCATCTCATGCTAGGCAGCTGATAGGGACCATACCCATCACTATTCTTAAGGCCAACCGTAATTCGACCAATCTAAGGGACTTCTTGTAAACCCGACCCACAGTGTAGGAACATTATTGAATAGCAATATACCTGTCACTACGGTGTCCGAGACGAATGCCTCGTCCCGCGTCAATGCATAAACCCGACCCACGGTGTTCGAACGACACTCCTATTATTGCGTAGGCCGATTTGCTTGGGGTACTTGAGAAGAATTTTGCTGCTCTGGATGGCGCGGAGGGACTCAGTTTGGGCGATCAGGACAATCACGAGCATAGTGGCCCAGCCGACCACAATTGAAGTATCCATGATTTCGATATTCGCTAGCCTGGTGTCATGTACGGTTGCATTTGGCATAACGCCGCCCATGATTTCCCCCCGTATGATTGTCCTGATGACCACCATTGTTTGGACGCTTATTAGCGTTGTTTTCTCCCGTATTATTAGGGCGCTTATGATGAGAATGTTGCACAACGCCGACAATAGTAGAAGGATATTGCGGTTCTAGGACGAGGGCATGGTTAAGGACTTCCCTCATCGTCTCATACTGTGGAGCGACTGCGTGCGCGTGAATGGAAGGTCGCATGCCACCTTCAAATTGTCTCGCTCGGCTCGCCACATTGGGCAGATAAGAGCTAGCAAACTTGGCCAGCCGGTTGAATTCTGTGGCATACTTCTTCACCGACAGAATTCCTTCCTTGAGGCACGATCCATTGAATGTGAGACCTGATTCCGAAGAAACCAATCCATAACGAGAAAAGGATCTTGATTCAATCGGTCCCGATCGAAAGATACCAAGTATTTCTTAGCCGTGCTCCCCGAATAGGGAGAACATGGCACTACAGGCTAACAAATATGATGGCGATTTTGCCAATCGGATTAGAGGAGGTCATTTTTACATATTCATCATAGGCCTCCCAGCTTCTAGGTTTGGAATCTTTGTGGATTCCAGAGATGGGTTTACCTTCCACGTCCTGGACGCCTACGCCCGCGAGTCGTCCGCTATCTACCGCTCTGGTGTTCTCCACTTTCATTAGCATTATTTGGCCCGCTCTTTACTAGTCTTTGCTGGTGTACCAAAAATTGTCCCTAAAGACAGCTTCAAGGAGCTAATCTATGCTAGCTCTTTTAAGTATCAGAAGTTCACAACTAAGAAGTGAAACGAGGGCCTGCTTTCCCTCCCTCCCTCCCTCCATGGGTAGTATATACTCAACCGAGAGGAGGGAGAGCAGTCAATGAGTTGAGCTCTCGCCTAGCTTCCGAGGTATATACCCCTACATCGGTCTGACTTCATGAGTTACCCACAGCATGTGTTACCTATGAGTCGGATGTTCGGGATCCCAGAACCCACCTGGGATCCCTTTCGGCTTTTCGCGGTCGGGGAGATATCCGAAATATGCTCTTTCGGGTTCATATTTGGTGACCGAAACCTCCGCAATATCTCTCTCGGGTACAAATTTTATCATCGGTGCCGTTGGAACTCCCGACGGGTTTAGTACCAAACTCTCCGCTCAAAGTTTACTAACCTAAGAGTTACCCGAACAAACAATCGTTGCCTTCTTGTATCCGACTTTTCTCCTCCATTAAGCTCGCAAGCTGTTCTACCCCACTTCTCTCGGTCCCTAATCGGCCAATGAAGAAGAAAAATGGATGATCAAAGACTGGGTGGCTTGGATTGAGAGCTTTTGCTCCAATGTGGGACGGTCTTTAGCGCATTGTCGCTCGCCTTTCTTTTCTATTATTTTTTAGGATTTTACCAATATTATAAAGCATGCTCTTCTACCTATCCACCCGGTGGGGAGTACTAAACGAAGGGAGAAGGTCAAGTTAGGAAGAGCCTCTTTTTTGTCATCCAGCTTAAATCAATACAGAGAAGCCATCGTTTAGCGGTTCCGAGGTGCTACAATGCCGCAAAACTTTGATTTCGCGAATCCAGTAGGATGTTCAATTTTTGTAACTATCATATTTATATTGAGTGACTACTGGTAACCACTTTCAGGGAATGCTTCCTCTATTTAAGTTGTTGCACCATAACTTGTCTTCCAAGAGACAAGAGAAGTCCAGAGAAAGTTCTAAGAGAAAAGTGAGAAGAGAAAGAGAGTTTCCTATTGAGGAGTTGAAACTTTTTGCAAGAATGTAAGACGCTAGTCCGAGTCCAGTAGTACACCAGTACTAGCCCACGAAGGGACGTGACAAAGAACGTTCCAAAAGTTCTTCTGAATTTACTGGTTCTGTGAGCAAATTGACAAAGACGATCGAATCTCGTTTTGAACAGCAATTATCTTTATCACCCCAGCATATAGAGTAGCAAACTTCGTTAGCTTTGTTTTCAAGAAGTTTATTCTAATATTTTTTTCTGAATTTTTTTTTTTTTTGCCTCAATCAGATTACTCTGCTAACAACTTTGATTTATCCCTTTTAGTTATTCTAATTTCTTTCAAATTTTTTTTAGCAAATTTGACTTGCATTCCTAAGACTATTCTTCACAAATAATCAACTCCATCCAACATGTGCGAAAGCATGCAAAAACTTTGGAAAATGATGAGCATTCTAAGTCCATGCACACAACTTGGGTTTCATTGACTTCTACTTACTTTAAATAATGTGAAAAATAAAAGTAAAATAAATAGACGATGATACAATATAAATAAGAGCAATACGTTTTCCTCGCGTCATGTGATCATTGACATTTGGCACTCACTTTTTTGAAGAGACCGATACAAACATAGATCGGAGTGTTACTTTTTCCACACCTCCTGATCAATATTTGGTACAAATTGGACGCAGTGCATGACACGTTTCTTACGAATAAAAAAAAAAAAACTTTAAAATTGAAACAATAAATAAATAATGAGAAAGAACATATGCTTATTCTTTAAGTATTGAACTAATATCCCTTATTGAATTTTTTTTATAGTTATCTCAGTCTTTAGGTTTCTATTTTATATGCAAGTCTTCTAAAAGATTTCTCTGTCTACGTAATATTTTTTATTTTTTCTAGAAATTTAATTATAAAGAATATATCATTCAATAGTTCAAAATTGATTGAATCATGTAAGCAGTTTGTAAATTTTCTTTGTCTACGTAATATTTTTTATTTTATCTAGAAATTTAATTATAAAGAATATATCATTACTAATATACTGTTTAGAAATAGTTTAAAATTGAATCATGCAAGTCGTTTGTAAATTCTTCACTAATTAATATAAAAATTATTGAACATAATAATTCTAAAACTGACTTTCTCCCATATGTTCTCAAAAATTCTCTTTTTTCCCCACATATATCTATAACAAATTATAATTAGAATATAAACAAATTTATAAAAAATCTTAATTAAAATATAAATATATACATATAAAATTTTAATTCAAATATATTTAAATATTGAAACTAATTTTTAATAATATTAGAAAAAAAAATTATTTTACGTGTAACGCACACATGCACATGCATTGCACGTGCTCACTTGACTCACACATGACGCTGCAAAAAATAAAAAATACCTACTATAATACGAGACACATTTTACATGCGAAGCTGTAAAATGACACAAATGTCCACCAAATAAACTCACGCGTGACACACATGGATTTATTTCATGGACATTTGTGTTATTTTATCGCATCACGTGTGAGTTTATTGAGCACACGAGCTTTAACCGAGATTTTGACTGTTCAGATCCAAAAATGAGGGTATTAAGATTGCTAAAATATTTTTTTTATTAGTATAAATTAGTTAAATTGTTAATACTAAACCAATTTCTAGTATATAAAAAGAGCGTCCTGCAAAGCGTTTCAGTTCTTATTTTACAATTTCACAAAATTTTATTTTTCGCAATTCAATCTGACAAAATAAAAATATAATGAAAAATACAAAAAAAAAAAAAATCCTACAAAACGTCCTACCTAAGAACTTTTTTTCAACAAAATAAAAAATATATAAGAAAAATGCCAATTTGTAGAGCATTTATTTGTGTGTTAAAAACGTTCTTTCATATAACATTTTTTTTATTTTTCATTAATATAAATTAGTTAGTTCTTAATACTAATAAATGGAAAAATAATTTTTAGTATTAAAAAAATGTCATGTAAGCGTTTTAGTTCTTGCCGCTTTATAAAATGTAATTTGTGCTTTGTGATAAAGGACGTTGCGCACGGACCAGCCCGTAGCCACACGTCGGTCCTCATTGGAGGGAGGGCTCTGATTTTGCAGGAGTAGACCCCATGTGGACAGGAGGGATAATATCACAAAATTTTGATGCTTAGTTTCCGAATCCATAAAGCATAGCATATTGACATTTGAGTAATATGATATTCTCACTTATCACATCCTTAGATTGATTCTCTTGCCGACCCCTTACCTCTGTCTCATGTTTCTATTTAAGGTTGTTCGGTCCTAAAATATATTAACTCTATTATATAATCCTAAAATGTTGGCTACTTTTCATAATCAACGTATAGCCAGACTTATTATCGTTCATGTCGTGTTACAGAAATTGTTACTTATCTATATAGTGGAATTCAAAGAACCGAACCAAGAATATTTGGAAGGTAGATAGATCGCATTTGACATAGGGTTTAATATTAGGATAAGGATTTGTTGCTAACCATTTATAAAATAAATCACAACTATAAAAATTAAAGCAATAAAAAATGCCTGATCTGAATCTCCTCCGTCCAACCAATCAAAATATTTGTTTAAAAAAAAAAATGCCACGCTCGTGGAGCGCCAAGAGCAATGACGTCCGGTTTAAATTTTGAATTAATATGCCATTGATGATGATGTATTATCCCCAATTTCCCAAATATGTTATCTTTCATGCAAATCGGATGAATTTTATCTCTGTCCGAAATTTTTGAATTATTTTATTAGTATAAATTAGTTGTTAATATTTTAAACTATTTTCCAGTATCAATAAAGCAGAGACTTTTAGTTCTTGTTTTACAATTTCACAAATTTTTTTTTTTTTTTTAAAATTTGAGTTGCATCTCACTTTATTTATCCATATTCAATGTGCACCCCACACGATTACCATAATGTATGACGTCTTCCCACTTTTAGCGAAAACTAACAGTTAACTATTTTTACTATTAATTTTTGACCGAAATATTCATTTCCACTTTCCCACCCCCTCTTCTCTGCCATGTACGAAGGAAGGTATTTTTGTCCAAAAATTTTTGTCAAAAGAGTTGACCGATAGTTGAAAACAGTTTCCGTCAAAAGTGGAAAGTGTCATACATTGTGGTAATCGTGTAGGGCACATCTTGAATATAGATAAATAAAATGGGGTGCAAGTCAAATTTTCAGCTCAATTTCACAAAATTTATATGCTTACTATAAAAAAAAAAATCTAAATCTATAAAGCACAACGTCTAAAACTTTCCTAATCCATAAAGCATAACATCTAAATTTTGATTATTTCCTATGAAAATTTCAGAATCCATAAAGCATAATAACATACAGAAAATTTACTGTACCGAAATTATTTTATATTAAATTATTGCTAACAAAACAAGTTTAACAAAATTTTAAAAAATGAAATAGTCCGCCATGCGTTGGCGAAAAACTGACGAGCCTAAATCAAAGTACACGCAGACGAACATGCGTGAAAACAACTGGCCCACCATTGGCGGAATCTTCAAGTGTCCAAATTCAGCCATCCTTACTGGCGGAAAGTTGTTTTAGTGGTTTTGGTTCGATTTGTTCTTTGGTTTGGTTGATTGGTTTGATTTGATTGTTTTTTTGTTCGGTTTCTTTTCCACTCTCTCTTTCCCTCTCTTCTCTACTATCTCTGTCATACTCCAATTTAATGCATGTACCCACTGCCAACCTCTCTTTCCCTCTCTTCTCCACAGTTTCTTTTTTTTTTAAATTTTGTTAAACTTGTTTCATTAAAAGTAATTTAATATAAAATAATTTTGGTACAGTAAGTTTTTTTTTTAGTTTTTTCCAGAAAATTTACTGTAGCAAAATTTATTTTAATAAAATTTGCTGTAAAGAAATAAGTTTAAAAAAATTATGACGGCAGATACGTTCCACCATCTAAGATAGCAAAAAATCGTAATATCGACCAGTGCTCGACGCGTGTGTAGAGGGGCTGCAAAGGTCCGTACGAAGGTGGTACGTAGGTGGACGTGTGAGGGCCACAACCAAATTCGGCCAACAAGCTGAAAATCTTGCAACTGATTATTGTCAGAAGATGTTAAATACTTTGGCAAGTATCACAAGAAAAAGACACCAGTTGCAAATATTAAGTATAGTTGGTTATTTGTTTGAAATAATAGATCGTGAAACAAACAGAACATATGTTGTTAACTTAGATGAAAATATTGTCCCTCAGTATTTTGATTTAGTATTTTGAGTTATACGTAGCTCTTGACGACTGGCCAAGGCACTTCCCAGTAGAATGGCCAAGGAACTTCGCAGCAAGCTGCCAAAGGCACTTCTCAGTGGGATAGCATATTCTCTCCCAGTATTTTGAGTTATACACAGCTCTTGACGATTCCATCAACACCGATACCTACTTAACATGAGGATACCCAAGGAGGAGGTGGTGATGCAGCCCCGGAGAATACACGACAAAAGAGAGACCGACTGAATTTAAGAGAAATTGATCGTCCTGACTATTGGCGATTAGACATGAGAGGTCATTGAAATTTATGTATTAGAAATGGAATTACATCAATGGAATTATAACTTTTCTCAGAAAATAAAGCTTCTCAAAAATCATAATCTTGATGCACTTTTTCTCTTGGTTGGTTAGTATATCTTCTTCTATTGTGTCATAAACCATTACAGTTGCTACATCGGAGATCTCTTGAAGATTGATCCTTCGTCATTATGCAGTTCTTCTTTGGTCTTTCCGCTTTGCGTCGTACATCTGGTACTCCAATGTCGCCTATAACCAATGTACTTTGAATGTTGTAAGGGACTGGAATTGGCTCCAGGTGCGACACATATACGCTTCTTAAAGCTTCTTTAGAAAAAAATATCTGGATAAATGTAGTGCCCCGTTCCCCCTATTCGGGGAGCGCGACTAAGAAATACTTGGTATCGTTCGATCGGGACAGATTGAATCAATATCATTTTTTCGTTATGGATTGGTTTTTTCGGAATCAGGTCCCACATTCAGCGGATCATGCCTCAAGGAAGGAATCGACGACAGAGTCGAGAGGGACCTTTCCGTTGCGCTGGTTTCTTTGTCCGTTTTTGATGTCGCTTGGTTGCTTTCTTGTTGGTTTTGTGACTTGCGTTTTCTTGAACGGTTTTGATAGATTTTATTGTCTTCATTATTTGAATTTTGCATTTCGTATCGAACCCTTGGAGACCGAGGCAGGAGATATTGATCATTTGTTGGTGCATGCAGGTGATCGCGTAGGCGACGCGCAAGCGGAGTCTTGAAGATATTCTCTTTCTCTCCTCCAATTAACCAACTAAGTGAGTGGCCTTACTTCCAATTTGTGCCCTTCTTCCAAGTCTTCATTCCTAATAATCTGACTTGTTTGTGCATTCCGATCAACGATACCAAAATAATAAAATTGAGTCAAGATAAAAAAGAAGAAGTAGACTTGAAACACTTAATGCTTGTCACATAAACTTTCCTATATGGTCATATTGTTACGTGCTTGCCCGCTATACATGTATTTATTTTGTGTTCAGTTGTAGCTAGAACTTATTCATCTATAACTGTTCAATGGGTAGTACATAACTTGTGATTTGTTCATATCAGCTAGTAGACTATGCCATCGCACTGTGCTAAAGTAGTTATGTTCATGTTGATGTCTTGAAATGCTTCGTATGTTAACTTAGTGTTTAGATCGCCAATGGTCATGGACAACTTGTGCATAAGGTATATGGTTCCTGCAAACGGTTACCGAGGCACCGGGGCCGATTCGTTCCGGACGGAACAACGATTAGTCGTGCTAGCAACTTAGCACGAGTGAGGCGGAAGTTTGTAGCGGGACTCGCTACCAGCGGTGCAAACATCGCCGTCTACCCAACTATAGTCCATGATGGCTAGTAAAGATAGTGATCCTTATGTATATTTAAATTGTGCAAACGAACTATGTCTTTGTGGCAGGGAATGTCATGGTAAGTTGTGTACAGGTGGTATCTGAACGGTGCAGGTAAAAAATTACCGAACGGTGGCACATTTCGTTATGTTATTTACTTTTATGAATTGCTTGTAACTTAATCTAGGGCAAGATAGAAAGACTGCATAATGATAATGTTGCATGTTCATATGAATACTGTGTCGATTTGGTGAGTTGGGTTAGCTCGCCCTCACCGGTACTTTTTGAAGTACTGACCCTCGTTGCAGCAGGTTCCCCGAGCCAAGGAGGTGCGACAAGGAGCTGGAGCTTTCCTCCCTCCCAACCTTTCACCGATCGGATTTGCGTTCGTGTTCGTGACTTTTTGGAGCGCAAAGTACAAAATCTCAAGGAGCTCGCACATACCCTTTTGAAGCTCCAAGGCGATGGTGCTAACACGTACCCAAGGTGGTTTGCTTTTTTGAAATATTAGTAAGGGATATAATTTATGGATCAGCTATCTCATTTTGCGTCCATGGTGTAAGCCCTTGCGGCTTCCTTTTTACTTTTGAGTCAAGATTCTGTAACAAGATGTTCATTATCAATAAAGAGAACTTTTCTACATTCCAATGTGTGATATCTCAGTTGCGTACTCTGTTGCATATGTTTCTAAAGTATATCATTATGCTAGGCCTTGTGTGGACGCGCCTTACGCCCGCACGACATTACGTTCGGGGGACGATTATCGATTTAGCGAAAATCGAGACGTGACAATAAAAACTCTCGATGCTAATATTTTTAGAATTACAAGCATAGCATACATGTACACATGCCAAACAAGTATGATACCATTTAAAACATGTACAATATTTTTCATCTAAGTTAACAACATATGTTCTGTTTGTTTCACGATCTATTATTTCAAACAAATAACCAACTATACTCAATATTTGCAGCTGGTGTCTTTTTCTTGTGATACTGGCCATAGCATTTAACATCTTCGGACAATAATCAGTTGCAAGATTTTCAGCTTGTTAGCCGAATTTGGTTGCGTGGCCCCCACACGTCCACCTGCGTACCACCTTCGTACGGACCTTTGCGACCCCTCCACACACGCGTCGAGCATTGGTCGAGATTACAGTTTTCCGCCATCTTAGATGGCGGAACGTATCTGCCGTCATAATTTTTTCAAACTTATTTTTTTACAGCAAATTTTATTAAATTAAATTTCGCTACAGTAAATTTTCTGAAAAAAAACTAAATAAAAAAAATTACTGTATCGTAATTATTTTATATTAAATTACTTGCAACAAAACAAGTTTAACAAAAAAAAAAAACTGTGGAGAAGAGAGGGAAAGAGAGGTTGGTAGTGGGTACATGCATTAAATTGGAGTATGACAGAGATAGCAGAGAAGAGAGGAAAAGAGAGTGGAAAAGAAACCGAACAAAAAATAACCAAACCAAACCAATCAACCAAATCAAAGAACAAATCGAACCAAAATCACTCAAACAACTTTCAGCCAACAAGGATAGCTGAATTTGGACAATTGAAGATTCCGCCAACTTTGTTGGCAGAAAGTAGGTGTGGTGGGTCCGTTATTTTCACACGTGTTCGTCTGCGTGTACTTTGATTTAGGCTCGTCTGTTTTTCGCCAATACAGTTGACGGACTGTTAAGTTTTTTAAATTTTGTTAAACTTATTTCGTGAGCAATAATTTAATATAAAATTATTTCTATAGAGTAAATTTTCTGAATAACATACATACATCCGAGTAATTTTACAAAATTTTGATGTTTACTATGATTTTTTTTTTTCTTGGATTCTCTTGCCGCAACCCTTACCTCTATCCCATGTTTCTATTTAAGGATGTTTGGTCCTAACATTACCTCTGCACATTAACAACTACCAACTCTCTCTCTCTCTCTCTCTCTCTCTCTCTCTCATCAATGGCATCATCACCAAAGCAACAACAACAGCAGCGCTACTCTATCGGCATTGCTCTGTCCGCAAAGAAGAAGGGCACCTTCTTCAACCCCTCCTTCCTCTCCCGCGCCTCCGCGAAAGGACTCGACCTCGTCCCCATCGACCCGTCCCTCCCCATCTCCGGCCAGTCGGATCGGCTCGACCTCGTCGTCCACAAGCTCTACGACGAGCGGTGGGCGCGCAACCTCGAGGAGTTCTCGGCGAGGAACCCGTCGGTGCCGGTGGTCGACCCGCTGGACCGGATCAGGAGGATCCAGGACCGGGTCTCCATGCTCGAGTCCGTGTCCCGGATCCTGGTCCGGCCGAACCGGGAGGTATTTAATTTCTTTACTCGATGCAACTCAGATGAAAAAGATTGGATCTTTATCATTTTTCTTTGATTTTGGGGCTGATTTATAGGTGCCCAGATGATAAAAACCAGGGTCTTTTTTGGTATTTGAGATTGTCAACGCAGATGATCAAGATAGGATTTTGTGTTCTTTCTCTTTGATTTTTTGGGGGTGATTAGGTGGTGCCCAGATGCTCCATTTGTTCATTTTTGGGGAATTCTTCAGCATTTTGCCATAAAAATAGGATTTTTCCTCTTTTTTCGTTGATTATTGGGTTGATTAAGTGGTGCCCTGATGTTCATTTTGTTGATTTTTGGTGAACTTTTCAATATTTGATATTGCCCAGATGATAAAAATAGGATTTTTCCTTGTTTGCCTTTGAGGAGATTAAGTGGTAACCAAATGTTCCTTTTGTTGAGTTTTGTTAAGAAAAAAATTTTGGTATTTAGATTTTTCCCAGATGGATAAAAGTAGGATTTTTTTTTTTTCTTTCTTTTCATCCAGATGATAAAAGTTGATTTTTTTTTTTTTTTTCAAAAAAAGTTTTAGGGGTTATAAAGAGGGCCCAAGATCCATTCCCGGCTCTTGTAGGGTCCCTTCCCTTCCCTTCCCTTCCCTTCCCTACATCAATGGTTCTCAAAATCTCGCACATGTTGGTTCCCTTGTCTACATCACATCGTTGGTTCTCAAAATCTTGAGACAACGATGTTCCTATGTTGTTTTAGATGACACGATACGATATGGACACGAAAACACGAATACAACACGTATATTGACGTGTCTTACTGTACTCTGGAGTGTGTGTCGTGTCCAAGATGTATATGACACAATGATGGAAAAAATAAGGTACAGATTTCTGGAGTGTCCGTGCTTCCTAGGATCCGCATTTCCAAGATATAGTAGCTTAGATATCTCCATATTGGCTCCTTTTTGCGGAATCTAGAAAGATTGACTTAAAATTCTACAACTTTCTTGTTAGAAGTTTTTTAAAAAGAATTATGCATCTTTGAATCTCAATCTACATTCTTTTGTTGATGCAGCAAATTGTCTCTGATATCAATAACTTGAACAATCATCATCACACCTTTGGAGTTCCTAAACAAATCACCATCAATGACTCTGCTGCTCTAGAAGACCCCGCCGCTCTCTCCGGGCTCTGCTTCCCCGTCCTGGCCAAGCCCCTCCGTGCTGATGGTAGCAACAGTTCGCACAAGATGGCCCTCGTCTTCAATAGCGAAGCCCTCCTAAAACAACCCATCCCCCTCGTCCTCCAGGAATTCGTCAACCACGGGGGAGTTGTCTTCAAGGTGTATGTCGCGGGAGATTATGTTACGTGTGTTAAGAGGCCGTCCATTCGTGATCTCTCTGAAGAAATGATGGCAGAACTGTCCAAGAAGGGATCGTTGTCCTTCTCCTTGATATCGAACATAGCAGCTGGACACGAGCTAGATGAGACCGACACTCCACCCATGAGCTTTATCACCGAGATTGCACAGGGGCTGAGGCGTGCCATGGGATTGACTCTGTTTAACTTTGACATGATTAAGGATCTGAGGCTTACAAACCACTACCTAGTGATCGACATCAATTACTTTCCCGGGTATGAGAAGATCCCGGACTACGAAACAGTCATGACGGATTTCATGTGGAATATCGTCCATGAGAAGAAGGAACAGGATGTGTCGAGTTCCGTTTTAGGGAAAGGGCATGAGAAAGGGAAACCATTATGTTGTGACCACGACGAAGAGGAGGAAACTGTAGGGTGAGGTTCGAGGAAAGCCTTCCTTTTTTGCTCTCGAGATGATGGCTTTCTTTCTGACGCCTGGAGGTACTCTTTGCAACCTTCTGCAAATTTTCTAAGATGACTAAGTTTCCCGACTTCATTTGTATCCTTGAATCCCCTTGTATGATTCAGTGGCAAAGTATGCCTTTTTAATTGTGTTGCACAAATGGAATAAATCTTTGTTAACTCCTTCCTGGATGGTTAAATTCTATGTGCAATATGTTTATTCAATACATCAGTGTTCGATCTTATTCTGATATCGCCATTCTAAGCAGTTAATTACTAAGAATATTATACATCTAATTTACTCTATAAAGTAAAAAAAAACTTTGCAATAACTATATACACTAACCAAAAGGTGTGTGATAATATATTCATTCTAATTCATTAATGTAAGAAAGATGAACAAAGATACCATCTTACAAGATGAAAAAAATGGACAAGCTGTTTCCCTTAGCACTATAACAGAATTTAAAACAAGTTATAAAAAAAATATCCGTGGGCCATGGACACTATCAAGATGCAATCAGCCTTGCCCAAGTTGCCCACAAAAACGGCTACAAGTCTGTAGAGGATCAAGATGTATGTAGCGTTTTAACCCAGGTTAGTGTGTGCATCTTGTTGGCTACCTAGGCTGCATACACACGGATACGGACAAGATACGAACCCGAGATATGGCATTTTCATGAAAAGTTAGGATACAAGTTCAACATGGATACAATTGAATATGTACATGGCCAATATATATATATATATATATATATATATATATATATATATTGAAACAGGTAATTGTGTTACAGACTCCTGATCCGAAGACCTACAAACTCGGCCGGAAGGCCCGTACCTGCACCTCACTTGCATCGCACCACACCTGCACCGCATCGCACGCGCACTCGGCCTGTATTTCGGCTGTCCTCACATTAATTTTCCACAGAGAATTAAATGTGCTTCCCCAGTTGCTCGAACCCGCAACCTTTGGGAGGATATGCCTCACTCTAACCACTTGAGCTAGAGGTCCTTGGCAAAAGAATTTCAATTTCATATATTATTTTTTTAGATGTACGACGTATCGCTCGGGACTTTGTGCACGCTGCATTGTATATCTTTTGGGCCCATTGTCTCCCATCTTCCACTATTTATAAATGGAAGGAATAATACGCCCCTGTGACTTGATCCACTGATCTTCTGCCACCCAGCCAGGGTCTTATGCCTCTCCCCGGTAAAGCCTATATATATATATATATATATATATATATATATATATATATATATAATAAACTTAAGAGTAAGTTCTAAAATGTTCTAGAAGGGATCCTTACTGAGAAATGTAAGGACCACCCAAATCACTTTGAAATCATGTTTCGGCCTAATTGGAGCCTAGAATTTGTCGTCCCTTATCCGACATGAGTATTAAGGGAGTATCATGTTGGATATGTCGAAAACTGATACAACGCAGTTATTTTCTTTTGGAGGAGTACTCGTGCAACCTATTTGGCTACTATTCAACTTGTCTTTCCTAACTTCTATGAATATTCATGGATGTAGATTTTACATAAGAATTGGCTTGGCCAATTAATTTGTAAATTTATATATCTCGATGGATTGTCATTCAATATAATGCTCTACTCTTTTGTTTTCCACATAAAAGCATAAAACATTACTTACATGACGGTATCATCAGTGATTGGATATTTGATGTGTCAAGTGAATGTAATGAACTTACTGTAAGTCAGGGGCGGAGCCATGATTAAAATTCTAGAGGGGTTGTGTTACTACATATAGAAATCTTTAAAGTTGTAATGTTAATTGAACTTCAATAGCATAAAATATACTAAAACTCAAAGTTTCAAACAAGAATGAGCAAAAAAACAAAGTCAATATTTCCAATTTGTTACAAAAGAGGAAGCAAAAAATTATACATATAAGGTTTTTAAAATATGTAAAACTCTAGGAGATATGAGATTCAAACTCTAGCCTCCCAATTGAAAGCCCAAAATACTACCACCGGAGCAAGCTTATTCTTTGTACATTAGAGGGCCAAACTAATATATATTATAAAATTGCAAAAAAAAAAAATCTCTATATTAATCAAGATTTTTAAAAGTATTGGGGGGCCGTGGCCCCCCTTGGACCCTTAATAGATCCGCTCCTGCTGTAAGTCCGTGTCCAAAATATCATGCACACAGTACTGCCTGCGTAAAGCTTCACCTTGGTCCTTGCATGGGTATGTCAAGATCCACTTCATGGAATTGAGTTGTATTTAAAGATGGTAGTAGAGCAGGTGCTATTATGATCACTGATGTATGTTAGTGAGCTTGGCCTAGACTTCTGCATCAACCTGATCACCTAGTTGTTTCTTGACTAGGATACATGATGCCCAGGTAGCTGATACCCACACATGTATGCGGAAATAGATGGGACAAGCAAACTGTAGTGGATGGAGATTGCGGTATGAGGTGTTAGGTATGGAAATATGGTATCCGTATCTGGATTCTGTTCATACCCGTATCCATATTCATGCAACATAGGATACTGCTATTATAACAATTTGGAAATGTTCGTATCCCGTATCCTTGTGTCCTTTGTCGGTATCCCTACTATGTCCTTTTCCATATCTGTCTCGGTATTCACGCAAAACAGGCATAACATGGTAGAGTTCAATCCCTAACAATGGAAGGTAGTGATAGCTAGGGAGCATTAAACGGCTGCTAAAGACTCACTAGGTAGAGAACACGAGAGAAATTTGATGTTGCCACTAAGAATGCTTAAGGCATTTCCTATGCTTATCATTAGGTTCCAAGTAACATAAAGCTCTTATTGATTGTTTAAGCAGTCACAACAAAACTTCACGCCTGAAGGAGTGATCAACACATGCACATGGCAGTGATGTAAAAGAAAAACATATTACTCATGACTAAATGCTTTTGAACGACCACGCAATCTATAAAATGATATAAATTTGAGTGATCTCAGAACTATGCTTTTGCACCCTGGTCCTAAAAGCAAATTTGAGTGATCTCAGAACTATGCTTTTGCACGACTACGCAAACAGAAAACTTGAAATTGTGCAAAAGCATAGTTCTGAGATCTACAAATTTGAGTGATCAAGTTTGCGTAGTTGTGAAAAACCTATTACTCGTGACTAAATGCTTTTGCACAACTTCACTCGTGAGCATTTGAGAAAGAAATGAGCGTTTCCTTTAAAATAGGCACCTTAGCTCTTCTGGTTATCTTGTTTTCTCTCATTTCCTTTTATCGGTCAACTAGAAAATGTATGATGGGAACGGGGTCCATCCCCATGATGAACCAATATGGATTTGATCCATGAAAATCGGTCACCCATGGTTGGGTTCGGCCAAGTACTTAGCCATTTTTCTGGGTGCAGTTTCTATGACTAGATACAGTTTTGGGAGCCGTTTTCGGAGCTGTTGCAGGCATAATTAGGCTCGGTCTTCAACGCGAAAGTTGTTGGAAAAAGTTTTCTCTTTCTTTCCAGCTTTGAACCAGATCATTCTGAGGTGTATTGAAGAAGTTATGGCTCTCGAAAGTAGGCTATCTGTTCATATTCTGCATGTATTCATCTTGCATGCAATAATGATGTATTGCCTTTCTCCATGCATTGGAAGATGGAAGGACTAATCTTGGGAGATGAAAGGGCTGCCCTTTGGACTTCTCCATACATAGAGTGGTGTACCCAAGAGGGTTATCCTCCTTATAAATAGAGGGGAGATGGTGAAGGTTAGAACACACAACTTGTAATCCTCACACTTGTAATTCTTTTCAAGTGAGTTTGAGAGATAGTGATCCTCAAGTGAAGTTGTACCAACTTGAGAGAAGAGCTCTTTGTAATCTTTCATTTGATTATAGTGAAAAAGGCGAAGAAGGAGCGGGTGAGGACGTAGGCTCAAATTGAGCCGAACCTCGGTAAATCTTGTGTGTGTATCTCTCTTATTTTTTTGCTTCTCTTCCATTTCTATTTTATATTCTCATCTCATCACAAAGACGGGAAAGGTCTTGTTTTTCCCAACAGTGGTATCAGAGCCAGGTTGCTAATCTTCTTGTGTTAAGATGGAGACTCCCATCGGCGGCGTTCGTATGATTAGCTTGAATGGCCGCAATTGGATGATATGGAAGGCGAAGATGATGGACCTTCTCTATTGCAAGGACCTCTATGCACCGGTTGAAGGAGTATCTTCCAAGCCGGAGTCTATGACGGCAGAAGATTGGAAAAAGCTCGACCGGAAGACCATTGGCACCATTCGACAATGGGTGGATGACACCGTATTCCACCATGTGTCAAATGAGACTTCGGCGAATAGCTTGTGGAAGAAACTTGAAGATCTCTACGAGAGGAAGACCGCCGGCAACAAAGCTTTCTTGATTCGGAAGCTTGTCAATCTCAAGTTCAAAGAAGGTGACTCTATATCTGAACATCTAAATGAAATTCAAAGTATTGTGAATCAACTTGTAGCCATGAAGATGGTGTTGGACGACGAGCTTCAAGCCCTTCTCTTGCTTAGCTCGTTGCCAGACAGTTGGGAGACTCTGGTGGTGTCTCTTAGCAACTCAGCACCTGACGGAGTTGTATCTATGAACCAAGTTACAAGCAGCCTCTTGAATGAAGAAATTCGAAGAAAGTCATCCGGATCCTCCTATTCTCATGCTCTTGTTACCGAGAATAGGGGGAGGAGCAAAAGCCGATATCCTCAGAACCGTGACAAGTCAAGAGGAAAATCAAAGGCTAGAAAGGACATCAGTTGCTATCACTGCGGGAAGAGTGGACACATAAAACGGGAATGCCGCAAGCTCAAGCGAGAACAAAAGGAAGGAAGGACCAATGAGAAGCAAGAAAAGACTGAAAGTGCAGCCGTTGCCATTGACAATGAAATTGTGCTTTTCTCGGCATGTGAAGAAGACTGTACAAATCTCACTTGCCAAGACTCGGAATGGGTGATTGATTCTGGTGCCTCCTACCATGCTACTCCCCGGAAGGACTACTTCACTTCGCTTCGTGAAGGTAACCTTGGGACGGTAAAAATGGGTAACAAAAACTCTTCTCAAATTCTTGGCATTGGAAATATTTGTGTTACCACTAACATTGGAACAAAGATGGTTCTAAAAGATGTTAGATTTGTGCCCGATCTTCGTCTTAATCTTCTCTCCACCGGCAAGCTTGATGAAGAAGGATACACAAGCAACTTTGATAAAGGATGTTGGAAGCTTACCAAAGGTTCACTTGTACTTGCGAGAGGAAAGAAGTGTTGCACTCTCTACAAAACTCAGTTCCACTTGGAGAATGATGGACTTGGAACAGTGGAAGGTACCTCTATGGATTTGTGGCACAAGCGGCTTGGCCACATGAGCGAGAAAGGACTACAAACTCTCGCAAGGCGGCAACTACTTCTATCCATGCAAGGTATATCATTATCCCACTGTGATCATTGCTTAATTGGAAAACAACATCGGGTAGCTTTTGTTAAAAACTATAACAAAAAGGAAACCGGCATATTGGACTTAGTCTACTCGGACGTATGCGGACCCATAAATGTAAAAACCTTTAGTGGTGCCTCCTACTTTGTGACCTTCATTGATGATGCATCTAAAAAAGTATGGGTGTATGTCCTAAAAGCCAAAGATCAAGTCTTTGAAGTTTTCAAAGATTTTCATACCAAAGTTGAAAGAGAAACCGGAAAGCTCTTGAAGTGTATTCACACGGATAATGGTGGTGAGTATACTTCAAGGATGTTTGAAGACTATTGCTCTAAATATGGCATTAGACACCAAAAGTTTATCCCACACACACCACAACACAATGGGGTTGCAGAAAGAATGAACCGCACAATTGTGGAAAGAATAAGGAGTATGTTATCCTTAGCTAAATTATCAAAAATATTTTGGGGAGAAGCAGTACGAACAGCCTGCTACTTGATAAATTTGTCCCCCTCAGTTCCTTTGGATGGAGATATTCCTGAAAGGGTTTGGAGTGGAAAGGATATTTCCTATTCCCACTTGCGTGTGTTCGGGTGCAAAGCATTTATGCATGTACCTAAGGAGAAAAGAACAAAACTTGATGACAAATCCATTCCATGCATCTTCTTGGGATATGGAAATGATGAATTTGGATATAGGTTGTGGGATCCTAAAAACAAGGAAATTGTGAGGAGCAGGGATGTTGTATTTTGTGAAGATAAAACACTTACTGATTTTGAAAAAGAAGATGAGCCACAAAACACTCACATCGTCCCAGATCCAATCTCCACACCGGTTGTTTTACCTTCTCCTATGTTAGAAAATAATGATTTTTAAGATGTGCAGGAAGAAGAAGAAATTACAGGTTCCCCAGGTTTTGATCAGGGGGAGCATGAACATGCAGAGCCACCTCATATGGATCAGCTACAAGCACCTCAGTTGAGACGGTCGGATAGAGATCGACAACCCTCAACCAGATATCCTACTTCAGAATATACTATGGTGACAGATGCAGGTGAACCAGAAAGTTTTCATGAAGCACAAGTACATGAAGATCATACCAAGTGGAAGAAAGCCATGCAAGAGGAGATGGATTCCTTGCATAAGAACCACACTTATGACTTGGTGGAGCTACCGAAGAACAGAAAAGCCTTGAAGAACAAATGGGTGTTCAAAATCAAGAATGAAGGAAATGACCAAGTCAAGTACAAAGCTCGCCTCGTGGTGAAAGGTTTCAGTCAGAAGCAAGGTATTGATTATGAAGAAATATTTTCTCCTGTTGTAAAGATGTCTTCTATTCGGGTTATTCTTGGTCTTGTCGCTTCTCAAGATCTTGAAGTTGAGCAGTTAGATGTGAAGACTGCATTCCTCTCCATGGTGATTTGGCAGAGAAAATCTATATGGAGCAGCCAGAGGGTTTCAAGGTAAAAGGCAAAGAACAGTTGGTTTGCAAATTAAAGAAAAGCTTGTACGGGCTCAAGCAGGCACCGCGACAGTGGTATAAAAGGTTTGATTCTTTTATGCTTGACCATGGGTATAAAAGAACATCTGCAGATCATTGTGTTTATATCCAAAAGTTCTCTGATGATGATT
This sequence comes from Iris macrosiphon, assembly GCA_036927795.1. Classification (NCBI taxonomy): domain Eukaryota; kingdom Viridiplantae; phylum Streptophyta; class Magnoliopsida; order Asparagales; family Iridaceae; genus Iris; species Iris macrosiphon. Next base: position 184,242,964 of record JAYESA010000013.1, read on the forward strand.
TCATTATTCTCTCTCTATATGTTGACGATATGCTTGTTGTTGGAAAAGATATGTCTAAAATTGACAGGCTGAAGAAAGAGCTGAGCAAGTCCTTTGACATGAAGGACTTAGGAGCGGCACAACATATATTGGGAATGAAAATCTCTCGGGACAGAAATGCGAAAAAGTTGTGGCTATCGCAAGAAAGATACATTGAACGTGTTCTGGAGAAGTTTAATATGTTGAACTCCAAGCCGGTCAGCACACCGCTAGCAGCTCATTTTAAGCTAAGCTCACAACAAAGTCCTTCAAGAGAGAAGGAGAAGGAGGAGATGAGGAGCATTCCATTTGCCTCAGCCGTCGGAAGCTTGATGTACTCCATGGTTTGTACAAGACCCGACATAGCACATGCAGTTGGAGTGGTAAGCCGTTTTCTTGCCAATCCGGGTAAAGAACATTGGGAAGCAGTAAAATGGATCCTAAGATATCTTAGAGGAACTTTTAAATATTCTTTATGTTTTGGAGATGGCAGACCTATCTTGGAGGGTTTCACTGATTCTGATATGGCAGGTGACTTGGACAAAAGAAAGTCCACATCTGGATACTTATTTATCTTTGCAGGGGGAGCCGTATCATGGCAATCAAAGCTGCAAAAGTGTATCGCTCTATCCACCACAGAAGCTGAATACATCGCTGCCACAGAAGCTAGCAAGGAGCTATTGTGGATGAAGAACTTCCTAAAGGAGTTATCGCTCAAGCAAGAGAAGTACACTCTTTACTGTGACAGTCAGAGCGCCATCGACTTGAGTAGAAACGCTACATATCACTCAAGGACAAAGCACATCGACGTACGCCATCACTGGATCCGAGATGCTTTGGAGAATCAACTGATGCACATTAAGAAGGTTGATACAAGCCAAAATCCGTCGGACATGATGACGAAGCCTCTACCAAAAGAGAAGCATGACTTCTGCCGAAGGAAGGCAGGTATGACTACTGTTTGAAAACCTCTCTCCTCATGTGGATGGAGGGGGAGATTGATGGGAACGGGGTCCATCCCCATGATGAACCAATATGGATTTGATCCATGAAAATCGGTCACCCATGGTTGGGTTCGGCCAAGTACTTAGCCATTTTTCTGGGTGCAGTTTCTATGACTAGATACAGTTTTGGGAGCCGTTTTCGGAGCTGTTGCAGGCATAATTAGGCTCGGTCTTCAACGCGAAAGTTGTTGGAAAAAGTTTTCTCTTTCTTTCCAGCTTTGAACCAGATCATTCTGAGGTGTATTGAAGAAGTTATGGCTCTCGAAAGTAGGCTATCTGTTCATATTCTGCATGTATTCATCTTGCATGCAATAATGATGTATTGCCTTTCTCCATGCATTGGAAGATGGAAGGACTAATCTTGGGAGATGAAAGGGCTGCCCTTTGGACTTCTCCATACATAGAGTGGTGTACCCAAGAGGCTTATCCTCCTTATAAATAGAGGGGAGATGGTGAAGGTTAGAACACACAACTTGTAATCCTCACACTTGTAATTCTTTTCAAGTGAGTTTGAGAGATAGTGATCCTCAAGTGAAGTTGTACCAACTTGAGAGAAGAGCTCTTTGTAATCTTTCATTTGATTATAGTGAAAAAGGCGAAGAAGGAGCGGGTGAGGACGTAGGCTCAAATTGAGCCGAACCTCGGTAAATCTTGTGTGTGTATCTCTCTTATTTTTTTGCTTCTCTTCCATTTCTATTTTATATTCTCATCTCATCACAAAGACGGAAAAGGTCTTGTTTTTTCCAACAATGTAAAGACACCAATCTTAGCACTGCAGTTCCTGTTGTTTCTGTGTCGGACACATCAGATACACCAAAATAGATACATATTGACTGTGCCCCCATGTCCGTATGATGTGTATTGTCCATGACCTTGCGACAGCACAGATTGACCAACTGTTGAAAATACTGGATCTTGAATAACAAATGATGTGCATATCACCTTTATTTCAGATTTCCCTTGTCACTTCTGTAGCTGATACTTACTAATGATTAATGCTTCCATAAAGGGAAGGGAAGTGCAGGAGAAAGAGTCGGTAGCTGCTCTATGGAAAAGATTCACAAACTATAATCTACATAGCAATAGCATCCTATGTATGTAGTCAACGCCATACGATTTTATATCATTAACAGATGAGCTCCATTGAATAAATAAAATCCATTCCTGCAAATTTTCTGTCCCCGTGTTGAATACTCTACTGGAACATACATATCTGATGTCTATTTGGTACAATGAGCTGGAGATGTTCGTTCTCCTTTGATCTTGCTAATGTTCCTTTTCTTGCATTGACCCTATTTTCCATTCTAAAGTTCAAATGCATGTCATTCCCCCCTTCAATAGTTGATATATTGTTAAACCTATGAACTTCAGTTTAGGAGAAAACCTAATGTTGCTAAAGATAGAAACGTGGCTAGGGGGGGGGGGGAACGGACGGACTCCGTAAAGTCGATAATCGTCCTCCGGGCATGATGCCGTGGCCGTGCATGCTTAGGTTGCGCAACGCACAAGGCTAGAAGATAAGCCATGGTTTTCATAGAAAACACCGAGTCGCAGCGGAAGATTTATAGAGTCATATGAAATATTCAGAGTATGCGAAGCGAAGCTCTTTTAGTGATAATAACAACGGTTACAAAGGCTTGAATAGTCCCATTGAATATGTCAAGTTGGCTACAACACTCGTTGATCTCTCTTGCTTACAAATAATTTTTACCGTTCCATACATCATGTCTTCGTATATCCAAGCTAAGGCCTCGGACTTGAGTACCTGAAAGAGGGTGCCCACAAACGTGGGTCAGTACACAACTTGTACTAGTGAGCAGGATAACCCATTCGCCTAAACCGACACTAAGTGAACATGGCAAGCATACAGATTTATAGCGATCTTTCTATTAGAACTTAGATGAATTTCAGTTCATGTTGAGACAAGCCTCGTAAGAAGTAAATCATGCTCGCATGTAAACTTTAAAGTTATGAAAACATATTCGCATATATAGCATTGAATTCACTTAAGCAGACAAGCATGTTATTCACGATTCTCGTTTGGTAACTAAGCATGTTATTCTCGATCGCATCGATAAGTAACTTGTTATATTCGGTCGTCTCAATCTCTAAGCATGTTATATTCGAATCGCATTGAACTAAGCAAGCAATACTTGTATCGCTTATGAAACACATGAAACACGTTGAATAGCCTCGCTCAATAGCGACTCTGAATATAGCCGATGTGCGCACTATTGCTCGACGCAAGGCGGCATTCATCCTACTGGCTCAAACGTTCGATAGTCCACCGCAGCTTATTTATATGAAATTCACTGACGACACAAGCGTCATATTGGGCACATCTCATCTTGACATTTCGGGGCGTCCTCTCAGTCAAGTTGCAAGCCCTCTGGAGGTCCTGAAAGCCACGGTCATTAGTGGTGCATCCTCTGAGTCTGAGTCGACCTGAGGTCCCTAATGCCATTTCTATGGTATATGATGCCTCATTCAGCACCCAGGTAGCAAGCCTTCCTGAATGGCCCGCCATACCGTGCTAGTAGAGCACTCTCAAATTCTTCCTAGGCCGATACGATTCCGGCTGCCCCCAGGTGCTCCGGGTCTGGTTCATCTCGTTCGAGGAATACCAAGCCAGTGCACGGGCAGTCCATGACCATTTACCATGCAACGTTTCTACTCGACGTAGTATCTCATTCTCCCGTTGTCTCAAGGCACCAATTTCGCGTTCGATAGTTTCAATAATATAAGTACGGCGAGGTACGTGTCTACTCGTCCTACTATTGAATTGTGAGTAAAGCGAGGTACGAATCGACTCGCCCCACTAAACTCTAGCGTCTCTTCGTCCTCCGATTCATTGTTTCGTGGCGACCCGTAGTTGCCAAATACTCTGAGTCACCGTGCCGCTTCTCGACACAGTGTTCCATGGTGCCCTATCCATGATCGACAGTTCCTTGGCACCATTTTTCCATCCGACATAGTTGCAAAGTTTTGAACTGCAACTGCATGTTTCGCTTGACGAAGTGTTCTTATGATATTCTCGTGCACTGATGCACGTTTCCATTTCTCGCCTACTGACAGTTCTGTGGCGTTGGGCCATAACTGCCTTGCTTCGCTGACGAAGCGTTTCCATTCGATACTCGCGCTCTTGATGCACGCCTCGAAATACTTTGTTTCAATGTTTTATCTTAGTATCGGAAAGAAGATTCTCCTGTTCTTTAGGATGGAATAAAGACATTCCTGGGGATACCCTTTTTGAGATTTCTGTAGTGATTTCAACTATGTTACAACTTATGTTTCTCCGAGCCACGCTCGCTGAATTTGTGATATCGCTAGCATGCAACTGATGTGTTTTATTAGGCATGAAGGAGTGTAGGGGAAGGGTCAGGGCCCGTCCACCGTATACTCATCTGCTTATCGCTCCTTGCCTAGCCGACGCCGCCTATCGCTTTGTAGCGCCCCGTTCTCCCGGTGCGGAGAGCGCGGCTAAGAAACACAAGACGGTATCGTTCGATCGGGATAGATTGAATTAAGAACTCGTCCACGTTATGGATTTATTTCTTCGGAATCAATTCACATATTCAGTGGACCGTGCCCCCGAGATCGACTTAGATGCAAGTCAGGAGGGACCTCTCCGCTGCTATCTTTTATTGCATCAGTTTTTGATGTCGCTTGTTGCTTTCGTGTTTTGAGTTAATTTTGGGATTTGCTTGTTTTTCTTGAACGGTTTCGATGGTTTTCATTGTTTTCGTTCATTGAACTGCACTTCAATTCCGAGATTGGAAAATTGGAAGAGGTATTGATCGAGCTGTTCGTAATGCAGGTGAACGAGCAGTAGGCGGCTTGCGAGCGGAGTCGTGAAGCGCCTCTTTCCTTCTCCCTTCCAACAATCTAAGTGAGTGGCTACCAACCCGATTAGCTAGCCCTGCTTCCAAGCTTCACACCCTAAAAATCTTGCATTCTTCTTTGCCCCGATCAAACGATACCAAGTAATAATAAAAGAGATCAAGATAAAAAGGGAATAGACTTGAAAATATTGCTTGTCAACTAAACTTGTGAACGGTTATCATACTGTATGCTAGTTCGTTTATAAATGTTCTATAAATCATGCTAAGTATAGAACACACCTTGTATGCTAATAATTGTTCAGTGAGGCTCTGCAAAATAAATCATAAAATTCTGCTTGTCTTGTACTCGTGTTGCCTCAACTGCATAATCTGCTAAATCAGTTAACATATCGTTCGATCACGGACAACTTGTGCACAAGGTTTCTGGTTCCTGCGGACGGTCGTCAGGGCACTGGGATCGATCCGATTTGGACGGAACGTCTGTATAGTCGGAATGAGGCGTGCAGCGGGGGCTCGCCACCCGCGTTGCACACCCTTCCGTCCTGAGACTATAAATCGTCCTTCGTGGTATTATGCCAGTGATCCTCTGTATATTTAAACCTGTTGCAACTAACTTGTGTCTTCGTGGCAGGGAAGGCATGGTAAGTATTGTGCAGGTGATTCAGACGGGCAGGTAAAATCCACCGAACGGTGGCAAGTTCATTTCAGTAAAATTTCTATATGCTGCTTGCTTGTAAATGAACTAAGGCAAGATAGAAACCCACAATAATATGCATGCTTCATTAAACAACGTGTTGATTGGTATAGTTCGGTTAGCTCGCCTTCACCAGTATGTTTCGACATGTCGACCCTCGTTGAAACAAGTTCTCCGCACTAAGGCGAACCGAGCGAGGAGCCGAAGTCGCCTTCCCGATCCAGTCCAGCTGTTGGCGCATCTTCATCGCGCTCCTTTGAAGCATTTTGAAGACAGGAGCTTGCAACTCTTCATACATAAATGCAGCTCCGTGGCAAAGCTATCCTCCAGCCTGGAGGTCTATATCTTTTGAAGTTTAGTAAAGGGATATAATGTACAAGACTGCTATCTCATTTTGAGTCAACACTTTTGTAAGTCCGTGCGGCATATTAGCTGACTCGTTCAAGAGTTTGTAATAGATCAATAAAGAGAACTTTTTCATGTTTCAAATATGTGTTTCAATTCATCTGCGTACTCTGAATATGTGCTTGCTATGCAAATCATTAAAGCCTTGTGCGGACGTAACCCCAGGCCCGCACGGCGGTCACGATTCGGGGGACGCCTCAATGATTCTACGGAATCGGGTTGTGACATAATGGTATCAGAGCACAGATTCAAGTTCCTTAGACTTCGTGCTGGAAAAGTTCCTTTAACGATCAAATTCCTGTGCGAACTCTTGAACTCGCTAGGCCAAAATGAGATACGTTCATGCAATAAGTTCATAATACATTATGATCCTAATGTAATTTACCTTCTTTTGAAGGAATGGCTCCAGCGCAATCTGCAGCGCAAGCACCGGACGAAATGCAAGGCCAAGGAAGTAGTTCGGGCACTTCGGGAAGTTCAGAGAGCCAGCGAGCCGTGCCAAGCATCGATCCCGTCCAGCAAATGTTGCGGATGTTTGAGGCAAACCAACAAAGGGATGAGGCTAGCTATGAACGAGCCGAGAAGCGGGCGGAAGAGAGTCAGCTCAAGTTTCAAGACAATATAGAAGCACGATTCTCAGTCCAACAGAAGCAGGTAGATGTCCTACAAGAGATCGTTCAGACTTTGGCTTCCAACCATTCCACGGCAAGAGCGCCGACTCCGGTGGAAGAGCCCATGCTTGAAGTAGAGACGCCACAAATTCTAAGGCCGAGGGACGTGACTGCCTTCGACTTTGGCCACTTCAAGAAAGTCTGCAACCCCCCATTCAACGGGACTGAGGACCCAGTCGTAGCTCTAGATTGGTTGGCCGAACTTGAAGATCACTTCGCTCTGCTAGAGGTCCCCGAAGAGAAGCGCGTCGCCTGCGCGCAACTACAGCTCCGCCTCAACGCGTACGATTGGTGGAACGTGCATCGACGATCTCTTCAATTTGATCACAGAGATGCGATCTCGTGGACGATTTTTCGTGCCGCATTCGAAGAGGAGTTTATACCCCCTCCAGTACAACGTCAAATGGAGAACGAGTTCGTGCAACTGAGGCAAGGCAGCATGACAGTCAAACAGTACTCCGCCGAATTCAACCGACTCTCCAAATTCGTTAGGGCCTATTTACCTGATGTAGCGAGTCGAGCTAGAAGGTTTGAAGGTGGACTACGCCCTGCCATCCATGCGCACGTAGTCGTTCATCAGTATCGTACAATGCGTGAAGTCATGAATCACGCCCTATCTCTTGAACCACACTATCCTCACGTTTCTGCCGGCACTGTGCATACATCCAGTCACAAACGCCAAAGCAACGATAGAGGAAACAACGCTGCAAAGCGTCCGAACAACGGTGGCAAGCATGGAGAAAAGTTAGACAAAGTATGTCACTTCTGCAGGCGGCCGGGGCACGCAATTGATAAGTGTCGCCTGAGACTTGGGTTATGTTTAGTTTGCGGTGAATCAAACCATACTGTTCGTGACTATCCATTAAGCCGCCTCGACAACCGTCGCCCGCAACAGAATAATCCCTAACGGTTGGTTCTATTCCTAAGTTTCGGGACGGAACTTCCAATTAGTTGGGTAGGATGTAGCGCCCCGTTCTCCCGGTGCGGAGAGCGCGGCTAAGAAACACAAGACGGTATCGTTCGATCGGGATAGATTGAATTAAGATCTCGTCCTCGTTATGGATTTGTTTCTTCGGAATCGATTCCCATATTCAGTGGACCGTGCCCCCGGGATCGACTTAGCGGCAGAGTCATGAGGGACCTCTCCGCTGCTATCTTTTATTGCCTCGGTTTTCGATGTCGCTTGTTGCTTTCGTACTTTGAGTTGGTTTTGGGATTTGCTTGTTTTCCTTGAACGGTTTCGATGGTTTTTATTGTTTTCGTTCATTAAACTGCACTTCAATTCCGAGATTGGAAAAGTGGAAGAGGTATTGATCGAGCTGTTCGTAATGCAGGTGAACGAGCAGTAGACGGCTTGCGAGCGGAGTCGTGAAGCGCCTCTTTCCTTCTCCCTTCCAACAATCTAAGTTAGTGGCTACCAACCCGATTAGCTAGCCCTGCTTCCAAGCTTCACACCCTAAAAATCTTGCATTCTTCTTTGCCCCGATCAAACGATACCAAGTAATAATAAAAGAGATCAAGATAAAAAGGGAATAGACTTGGAAATATTGCTTGTCAACTAAACTTGTGAACGGTTATCATACTGTATGCTAGTTCGTTTATAAATGTTCTATAAATCATGCTAAGTATAGAACACACCTTGTATGCTAATAATTGTTCAGTGAGGCTCTGCAAAATAAATCATGAAATTCTGCTTGTCTTGTACTCGTGTTGCCTCAATTGCATAATCTGCTAAATCAGTTAACATATCGTTCGATCACGGACAACTTGTGCACAAGGTTTCTGGTTCCTGCGGACGGTCGCCAGGGCACTGGGATCGATCCGATCCGGACGGAACGTCTGTATAGTCGTCTGTATCGTCGGAATGAGGCGTGCAGCGGGGGCTCGCCACCCGCGTTGTACATCCTTCCGTCCTGAGACTATAAATCGTCCTTCGTGGTATTATGCCAGTGATCCTCTGTATATTTAAACCTGTTGCAACTAACTTGTGTCTTCGTGGCAGGGAAGGCATGGTAAGTATTGTGCAGGTGATTCAGACGGGCAGGTAAAATCCACCGAACGGTGGCAAGTTTATTTCAGTAAATTTTCTATATGCTGCTTGCTTGTAAATAAACTAAGGCAAGATAGAAACCCACAATAATATGCATGCTTCATTAAACAACGTGTTGATTGGTATAGTTCGGTTAGCTCGCCTTCACCAGTATGTTTCGACATGCTGACCCTCGTTGAAACAGGTTCTCCGCACTAAGGCGAACCGAGCGAGGAGCCGAAGTCGTCTTCCCGAACCAGTCCAGGTGTTGGCGCATCTTCATCGCGCCCCTTTGAAGCATTTTGAAGACAGGAGCTTGCAACTCTTCATACACAAATGCAGCTCCGTGACAAAGCTATCCTCCAGCCTGGAGGTCTATATCTTTTGAAGTTTAGTAAAGGGATATAATGTACATGACTGCTATCTCATTTTGAGTCAACACTTTTGTAAGCCCGTGCGGCATATTAGCTGACTCGTTTAAGAGTTTGTAATAGATGTTTATTATCAATAAAGAGAACTTTTTCATGTTTCAAATCTGTGTTTCAATTTATCTGCGTACTCTGAATATGTGCTTTCTATGCAAATCATTAAAGCCTTGTGCGAGAGCAACCCCAGGCCCGCACGACGGTCACGATTCAGGGGACGCATCAACGATTCTACGGAATCGGGTCGTGACACGCTTCACCTGAGTCGATACGGTCTATATCCCCAAATTATGTGGTCTGATGTGAAGCACGATTTACTTAACTGGTATAACCATGCGAGCAGACCATGCTTCTCAATCATCCAACCCGAGCAGATTCAAGGAAGACTGTACCATCGCTTAAGTCCCACTATCTCTGCATCATTCTGAACTAGCCCACTGACTTCATTGTACGATACTTGACTCTGTGCATTTGTCCGCATTGAGGCGATAAATCGACCTCAAAAAGTCCTGCATAAAAGCCTACAAATAAAACCAAAATCCGAATCAATACTTGTTTCCAAATCCGTCTTATCGTAATGCAAGCAACTCAATACCTCGTTCACATTCCGACTTATGTTATGCCATAAATCCAATTGTCTTGTTCCAATACGACTCAGCGTAATGTACCGTGCGAAACGGGACATTATAGGGGTGGTGGTGTCATGTACCTAGAGGCCTAGGCTGGCTTAAGGGGACCTACACAGAGGCGAATCTCAATATCAAAATCATATAGAAGATAGGCTAAATTACAACTTGATACCCTCAACTATTTGAGTTTTTAACTTGATATCCTAAACGTTGATAGGTATCAATTTAATATACACCCCTCCCCCCCCCCCCCCCCCCTTCTTGTCTTGCCGGTGTTAATTAAAGAAGGGAAATGACAAATATATCCCCCCCCCCCCCCCCTCTCTCTCTCTCTCTCTCTCTCCGGCAGACTCCTCAGGAGGGGGGTGCGTAGCCAAAAGGGAGGGGGGGGGGGGCATGGCCGGAGGGGGACTGTGCGACCGGTGGGGGGAGGGGGAGAGGGTATTTTAGTCACAATTTTTTAAAACATTAAACTTAACCCACAAAGGGTATCTTGACGGAGGGTATCAAGATGAATATTTTTTAATAGTTAATAGTATTAAGTTCATACCTATCAAAGTTTAGGGTATGAAGTTGAAAAACTAAAATAATTGAGGGTATCAAGTTGCAATTTAGCCTAGAAAATATATAACAAGTTTATAATTTTAATGTTGAAACATTTTAAAATGACTCTAAATAGTATTAAACTTGAAGGGTTTAGACTAGATATTAACCAACTATATCCAAACTAAAAGAAGAAGTTAGAATTATCTCTACTATTATAATGTTGTTTCTAAATAGCTCAAAAGTGAGCCGTCTAAATCGTAAGTAAATACTCAACCAAATAAATATTAAAAAAATACTTATGGAAGATAAATAAGATCTTAAACCAACTTCCATCTTATCCGTCAAAACCGTTAATAAATACTCAACCAATTTAATTAACAAAAAAAAAAAAAATTTAACGGAAGATTAAAAAAAATTAATCTAAAATCAACTTCATTCTCATCATCCGCAACTCGCTCTTCTCGTGTACACGTTTCTATTACATAGAAATACCTTTAAATCATTATAATTACCTAAACATATATTCAAATGTATATAAATATATATATAACAAATCCAAATAAAAATATATTCAAAATATATTTAAACTAATTTTTTAATATATATATATATATATATATATATATATATATATATATATCTTAATTTATAAATATTTAAACTATTTTTAACAATATTAGAAAAAAAATATTTTACGTGCAATGTATGTGCATTTAATAGTGTATGTAACTAAACTAATATATTTTTTAGATTAAAAGTTACATTTGACACCAATTATTATCCAACAAACATTGACTTGATTTTAAAATGTGCACCTTAACAGAATTATCACAATGAGGCCTAGTGATTAGTGGTGGGCATTTGTTTTGTTCGGTTTCAAATGACCGAAATAGTCAATGTTGAATAAGCCAAAATTCTAATAATCCAAAACAAAAATCGAACCAAAATTAGCTACACCGAAATCGAACAGATAAACAATTCAGTTTATTCGGTTTGTTTTGTTGGATTATTTTTGTTGTTTAATGGGCCGGATCCAAAGTTAAAATTGTGATTAAATTATGTAAAAAAATTATAATTTTTATACATATATTTGTTGTTTTTCAAGCTTTCAAGGTTGGGTCCAAAGTTGAACTAGTTGTTAAATTATCAAATTTTGTCTTTAAAAAAACATACATCGAATTATTGTTTTAAAAAATAGTACAAAAATATACACATTTTTAATCATAAAATCGATGGTATTTAATAATCGCATAAGTCTTATTGGATTTTCGGTTTTGGACTGAAGTCGAAACCCAAAAACCGAAATCGAGTCAATTTTTTTTTCAAACTCAACTGAATCTGTTATTGTGTTTCGTTCAATTCGGTTCTCCCGAAACCAAATATGTGTCGATGATTGTGTCGAAACCTGAACAAGTGGTGAATTTTCCCTACTCGTTCGAATCTGACCATAGTATTGTTCCAACCAACAGTTCTTCCTCTTTATATGTCGACGCACGCAAATGGCATAAAGCTTCACTGTTCTTATGCCGATGCCAATATGCAACAGCACGACACTTGCACCTTCTTTCATTAGTGGGAGCATAATCAAACATACGTACGTACATTAGAAAGTGACTAGCTCAATTACATCAACAAGTCTAGTCATCATCACTATCACAATAGCCACTAAAACATTGTTCGATGATCCGTTGCTATGTATATTCCGACGCAATAGCAACGGAACAGCTAACGAAACATTGAATGTATAATTCGTAACAACAATTTCGTCGCTAGTCAGTCGCATGTTCCTCGCTGACTAAGGACCAGATAGCTTTCGTCGTCGATGTGTTCCGTCGTTATTTTGCAGTATTTTGTAATGTAAGTTCAACTTAATTAGCCTTCTTAGACCTCCTGCACCGAGGCCTATGTATGAATGAAATAACAGCAATGTGTACATATGAGTACATTTTTATTATTAGGTGGGATGTGCACCCTACTATAAAAAATTGACATGTAATATTTTTATTCCACACAAACTACTTTGTAAGTGGTTTTGTTCATTCGCCAAAGTGATTTTGATCTTTAATTTGTCACATGTCAATTTTTTATTGGAGAGTGAATATTCCACATAATTTTGGTGGGTGAACAAAAATGAACTCGTGTACATATACTATGATCTATTATCACCAATTATGACAACCGCCATGACGTGCTGTCCACATAGCTAAATCAAAGCAGACATCATCATCTATGATCTGTTCTAAGCTTGCCTGTCACGTTATTGTGCTTTGCCATGCATGGTGGGTGGCGGAGCTAGAATCTAAAATTAGGGAAAGCTGAATTTTCGGTATAGCTTAAGCGACACGAGAATACTAGTATGGTACCCATTTTTTTGAGAATTTATTTATCCAAACAAGAGAATAAAACATAACTAAAAATATTTTTTTAAAAAATCATTTTTTTTTAAATTTTGGAGCGGGCTACAACCCATCCATGTCCTGTTGTAGCTCTATCCCTGACCATGCATGTTTTGTGAAAAATGAATATGATTTTGTTCGTTTCAGCCCACATCATATATACACGTCTTCACCGTCACATTAATCTGAGTTAGGGGTGAGCATTCGGTTTATCCGATTTCCTGAACCGAAATAGTCAAAACCGAATAAATCGAGATTCTAAAAATTCAAAAGCAAAACCGAACCGAAACTAGCCAAAACCAAAACCGAATTAACGTTTTGGTTTATTCAGTTTATTCAGCTAGATTATTTCTATTGTTTAACGGGTAGGATCCAAAGTTGGAATAATGATTAAATGATATTAAAAATTAAATTTTTATATACACATTTGTTGTATTTGCATCCAAAGTTAGACTAGTTGTTAAATTATCAAAGTTGGACTTTTAAACACATACGTAAAATTGTTGCTTTCAAAATAAACAAACTTCTAATTACACTATACGCATATAATTGATAATATTTACAATATTTTATAAGTCTTATTCGGTTTTCGATTTTTGACCGAAAACGAATAATTTTTTTTAGTATTTTCAAAAACCAATTGTTTTCCAAACCGAACCGAATCTCTCATTCAGTTCAGTTTGGTTCGAATTTCGGTCCAAAACCGAATAATGCTCACCCCCAATCTGAGTACATGTAGGTATATTAGTACAAACAAAAGGTGAAGGAAGGAAAGTGTTCTCAACAGAATCATACTTAAAATCAGCTGCAGGCTTGAGGGAATGCTCAAGGGATGAAGCTCCTAATCCTGATGATGTTCTTTAACCACAAAGATACGATCAGCGCAAAGCGTTCCAGCACCGAATCAATCACTGTAAACCGAGTTAACGACGATGCCTCTGATGGAGACGACAAATACTTCATATGCTATTAACATGATAAGAAGAAGAAAGGATAAAACCAGCCTGATTTCCTGAGCTAAAAGACTAAGTTTATTCAATCTATAAACAATAATACTCTGCTACTGGCATATAATTCTACACCACATTATAACTACAAGGCCATTGATTTATCTCAGGATATTAACATCCCATTGGTATTGCACTAGTAACTGAAGCAATTGGGGTAGAACTATAAGTATACATATTTACATCGAACTTCCTGAGAGAACCGATTAGCTCATGAGACATGAACACAGCCTCACATCGATGGCACCAGTCAATCAGAAACTCAAATCTTCAGACACATTGCCTACAGGAAGATCAGACAAAAAGGGGTCAGTAATATTTTAAAGAAGTACAGACCAAAAGAACAGGAGTATCAATTCAGTGAAGAATCTGAAACCTTAATCTTGCTGATGAGTTCAAGTATGGTTTGCAGTATTACTTGTCGAGGAATCCTACAAAATGTGTCATTAAAACTTAGATTGGTACTCGTTCCATAATGCGGTAGTTTTATCTTTGTCAGGAACAAGAGAATACCTGGCTAGTATTAGGTATTTGATCAGTTTTTACAAGCGGACTAGCGGGTTGGAAGTTGCTCAAAACCCACGTTGGAAAATGGCCCTGAGTTAATGGATAAAATCTTTTATCAGAGATCCACTAATTTCCATCAAATTATTAGTTGCACGTGCAAGAAATATTCTTCGACCTTGTAACTTGTAAGCTATGCTATATATGAGAAGTCAACAAGTAATACCTGAGGGAAAGTAGGTAAAGTATATGGATTTGTGTCCATGCCTATCATGGGAGGATGAAATGATGGACGGAAGAATGTTGGAATTTGTTGCGAGGGAAACATTACACTGGATGGGCCTATAATAATTTGCTGCTTCTCTTGTCCTACAAGAACGAACAAAATTACTATCTGCCAAAATTTAGAAAGGGAAAAAAAAAAAATACTATCAGTGAAAAGCCAGTTACCAGGATGAATGTCAGGTTTCGAGGCCTTTCGTTTCTTTTTCTTCTGTGATTGGGATTTTTGTTTGGCATGGGAAGTATCCAGGATAGGTGTCGATTCAAGCAAGCAATGTGTATCATTAATATCATTCTTGGACTCATCATGAGCATATTCGCTTACCCCGTTGTCATTATCTACGTCCAATGTTGTAGTAGTGTGTTCTTCAACTTGCTCGATAATTTGATCCAGAAGAGCATCCGCAATCTCATAACCTTTTGTAGTCATTAGGCTCTTTTCCACAGCACAGAAAGCTTTGTTCCTTAACCTAGTTCGCAACAATGATCGAGATGATTCATCCTGTGCAGTTAATGGTGTCTCTTTCCTTGCTGACTTTGTCCATCTCTTTAAGATGTATTGAGATGGTATTTTTGTGACATTTCTCATGTTGAGGACTCTTAGAGCATGGCGACACAATAACCCCATTGACTCGAACATCTTACAGCTACAAGCCGTTGTGCAGCTATCGGAGTTGAAACGTACAGTATGCCCTCCTTTATAGTCCACGTCGGCTAACTCATAAATGTGCAACATCCCATTACTACTATGTTCACTCGTTACTATTGACAAGCTCTCAACCATTTCTTCTTGAAATAATTTGAATATTTCTGTAGTGTAGACATCAGCTGCCTGTTTAAGCATCGCACTATTTCTTGATGCCCTGGTAGGCACACCCTGGTTACAACGAACATCATCCTCCAGTTCTTCCAGTCGCATCCTTTTTGTGATCTCCTCATATTGATCCACAAACTGAGCGAGATTCGTAGTCGTGCATGACGTACGGTCAAAAATACTACTCTTGCTATCACTCCTTCGAATGGATCTCATGTTCGCAGAAAAAGTATCTGCACTAAAAGTTGGGCACCACTTCCCACGAATGTCATACAGTTGCTTAAGCCATTCATTATCAGCAAGACTAAACTCTCCAATCAACTCATTCCAGGTAGATTGAAATTCAGTCTCCTCGCGACATCCGTAAAGACACTTGTTAAACTTTGTCTTGAACTCTGGATCCGCAGATATGTCTGATAGCTGCTGCATAGTACATTCTTGGATATGCCGTAGATCCAGATGATGACACGTTCTAGGAAACACCTTTTCAATCACAATTGCCGTTCTCTGACATTGGTTGGTGAATATAGTCTTTGGTTGCTGGTTCCCCATAGAGACTAAGAAAGTTTCAAACAGCCAAGTGAGTGAACCTAGAGTCTCATCCGACAAAATGGCACACCCAAATAGCACATCTTTACCATGATGATTGACTCCAATGAACAGAGCAAAAACTGAACTGTACTTATCAGTTCTAGAGCCATTATCAAAGAGTATAACATCTCCGAAACAATCGTAGTCTATCCTTGACCTACCATCTCTCCAGAAGAAATTGATCAGGCGGTTGTTATCATCTACTTGCACTGAATAGAAGAACATTGCATCTTCTGCTTGTTTACGCCTGAAATGGTCTATTGCATTCTGTGCATCCCCTGCTTCAATTATATGTTTTCGTTCTGTATGCAGTAGATTATGGCCATTAAGTCGTGGAAAACCAACTTCCTCTGTCAAGCAAGAGTTTGTCTTCATCTGTCCTTTACAATCATTGTCAGTGGAGGCACCGATACCAACATTATTAGATTGTGATATTCTACGGCCTGATCTTAGGTACTTCCTCTGTTCAGGCCCAACAAGTTCATGGTTATGTTCGGGACTGAAGTGAGTGACTTCCCATACACCATCTGTAATCGTGAAGCGTATTCTAGCTTTACAATTAGTTCTCGTCTCCAATCTATTGACCTTTCTCACCCTGTATGGTTCGTCATCCACTCGCAACCCTTGCTTTGAACATACATAGTTGCGTTGTCGTAACTCCCCTTTTGAATTATGCCGGTTTCCTCCTTTACGAATGCTGAAACCAGTATGTGTAGCGTATATATTGTACAAACTGTAAGCCTCACCCTCACTGTAAACCTTCATACCAACGGAAGGTATTGTAACAGCTTCAACTTGTGCATGACATACTGTTTCAGTACTGACCATGGAAGTGATGGGACTGGCTTCAAAAAATTTCCGAGTTGATCTAAGATACTTCCTCTGCTCAGGCTCTGCAAGCTCATGATTATGTTCCAGATTGAAACGGGTAACCTCCCACATGCCATCTGTAACTGTTAGGCGTATACAGGCTTTGCAGTCCGTTCTTGTGTCCAATTTATACCCCTTTTGCACTTCGCCATACCCATAATCCGCTTTCAGCCCTTCTTTCGAGCACACAAAGTTGCGCTGTCGTATCTCCCCCTTGCTATTATGCCGGATTCCTCCTTTGCGGATGCTGAAACCTATTCGTGCAGCATATCCGTTGTAAAAATGATAAGCTTCATTCTCGCTGAAGAACTTCATTCCAACAGTCGGGGTTCCATCACCTTCACATTCTACATGAGGCGTAAGGCACGTAGTTTCTTCCATGTAATTTCCCTTTGGGATCCGTTGATTGCCAACATCAGGTGTTTCTTCCACATCACTTCTTCTTGGACTTTCTAGATCACCCTCTTCACTGTGAAGAGTGGAAGCAGTTTCGTCTACATCGTTCCCCTCTGAACTTTCCTTATGACCATCTTCACAGTGTACAATCCTGAAACTTACTTCCATATCATTTCCCTTTGGACTCTTGCTCAAATTCTAACCCTTCCATGTACTAAACTTTCCTGATGAAAACAACAAAATCCCAATTCAACGCGAAAATAAGCAATCCAATTAAGAACCAAGTCAATATGTCTAACAAACAATATAAAGTCGTCATATTATGAACACACATTTAGAAAGTTGCAGAAAGAAAATTTTCTATTTCTGAAATTGCATGCCAACAAGAAAATGGAGAACCTGAACCTAAATATTCCATAAAACAGGAATCACAATAAGTTAAAGATAATTAACTCCACCCGAGACAACTTAAACACCAAGAAACAAATTTTGATATGATTACCAAATGGTTAATGCCCCCACCACAAATGACATCAAAACTCCAAAATTTTGACGAGGGTCGAGAGTTATGTACTTTATATTTTTACAATGTGAGATGGATTCATGCAGCGGTACAACTTTATTTTTTATATAGAATCTGCATTAAATGGCATGTCAATCAGATGTCAATCCAGGTGGCTTTGATATCATGTCAAAGTCCATGTCGTTGAGTGTTACATATTTATGTTACTTCGATACCATTATTCAAACACCCATAAGAGCTATAGTGCCCACTATCATTTATGGGCTAAGTTTCGTTTGCAATTGTCTGTCATGAATCTGAGCTTTGATACTATGTTAAAGTCTTAAATTCCGCCATGCCCTTTTTTTAAAATCTGCTTAAAATGGGCACCAGCAAAGTTTTTTTTTTCAAACAGAATTGTGGATTTACTACGACTTTATTTAATTACTCCAACAATCAAAACCAAAATTACATATTTTAATAATAATTATATTCACTTTGATATATTACCTAAAATAGTTATTAAAATTTTTAAAAAGAAAAGAAAAGAAAAGAAGAAGCTATAGTTGCATGTAACTGATCCTCCTTTTTTAAATCTCCAAAATTAGAGATTAATTAGCTTCTGTTGAATCAATTGAGCTAAATTTTATCGGGTTTCATTAAATAATGTCACGTTCCGCTCCCGGAATACGACGAGTCGAGCGTAACTAACATCTCATGCTACACGACAAACGAATACATCAGTACCCGTATTCGCGATTATCACATGTAAGGTTCTATGATAGGTTTACCATAGGTAATATATTGCATCATAAAATCAATAATATTTTGGAAAAACTATTCTAAAGCTATAAATTAGGTAATTGACTATTCTACCCAATTACAACTATTAACCCAAACATACAAATGTGTATATATATCACATTTATACCTTCAATTGCTGATAAGAATAAAATCTTGTTTCAACACTATTGCTTTTAATTACAACATCGCGTTCTTGTCCACTAGCTCCTTTTCAGGGTATAGTAATAGTTTCCTTGAAAATGTCTACAAATCTAGTAAACAATATTAGGTCCTCAAATGACATGCAAGTTCTCAGTCAAGGACGAGAAAATAAAATAAAATAACTTGAAAATCTAAGAAATGATCGGATTCTCTAATTTCAAAATTAAGAAATGAAATATTTAATTCCTATGACTCATTATATTGTTTAACTGTAACATGACTCCGACTAGATCATATTCTAATGAATTCCTCGGTGATCGATCAATCAATACATTATAAGATTCACTACCACAATCACAAATAAGTTTCCTACATAATAATGTAATTTGGAGAACACATTTGGATCACATACAACACCTACTTTCTCGACAATAATTCCATGACCAAAGATCAGGCGGCGACAGGGAGGCACGGTGCTTAGAATCCGGCCATTCACAACATGTGAATAAGAATAAGATATATCATTTTATTCACATAATCGATCTTTTTAATCGAATTAGGTACGTCCAAAATCATGTATAAAGTGAGCTAAGTCTTACACTCTCTCCTCGCAAGGTCTTGCGCCACGTAGAGCAGTTGTCTGGACCATGCAGCCTCCGATCAACCAGTCGAATCGAAGATACATTTGTATCAGTGATCGGTATTCCCACCTCTGTGTTTCCGATACTGGTGCAACTGTTATTCGCCGCAGTGTTCGTCATCTTCAGGTTCTTGAGTCGACTGTCAATGATTGTCCTGACCCGATATTCACATCATCCTTACCAATACGCAATCAACGTTGCCAGAACTGGTGTGCGCAATATTGACAGATATTCGAATGTGGATCACACAAGCCAGGACAGAGATTCACACAACCCAGGTTGCTCTCTGTTGAATCCTGATGTGGATGCCGGCCTAGGAAGAAAACAAAGATTCACACAAACAAGCAACTTATTTGCTCCTTGTTAACTCCTCATTTCGATGTTGAGCTTCAGAGGTTCAAACAAACAATCATAGTTTATCCTCTGTAGATCTCAACACTAACGTTTTTTTAAAAGACGACTAGGGTTAGAGTTTTGGGTTTAATGGCGGCTGGATATGCATAATTAGGGTTGATCATAGTTTACCCTCTGTAGATCTCAACACTAACGTTTTTTTTAAAAAGACGACTAGGATTAGAGTTTTGGGTTTAATGGCGGCTAGATATGCATGATTAGGGTTAGGTTTGATGGGAACATGGAGGGGGACGAATCTGGACAGGGGGGACGAATCTAGAAAGTGGGTGGAACGAATCTGGACAGTAGGGGGGGACGAATCTGAACAGTAGGGGGATGAATATGGACAGTGGGGGGGGTCGCCTGGGAAGTAGCGTGCGGGGGGAGGGGCATCAGTAGTAGAAAGCAGTAGCAGCGTGCATTAGTAGCGCGCAGCAGCAGCGCCGCACAGAAGTAGCGCAACGCAACAGCAGCAACGTCCTGTGGTGCGATTTGGCTCTGATACCATGTAGAATGGGAATAATGGAATGATCTATTATTGAGAGAAAGGTTACATAAATATAAGAGATGATTGATCTCTTCCTTGTTCTCCTCTCCTACTCGATGTGAGACTAAAAGTCCAATACATAATAATACTTATGCTTAACACATAGAAATTGGGTTCATAGAGATTATGTTTTAGTAATATGTACACATGACTTGATATAACATCTTCTTAGCATAACCTATGAAACTGGATACGGTATCACATCGTTACTAGTCTTGGTGGAATGATCCAATGCCCAATTAGATATCCTACTATTATGAAAACATTTTAGTTTACTTGGAGTAATCACATGCACATTACATTTTGGACGTAAACTTACTAGAAAACTCATATGATAAATCTAAGAATAAGATGAACGAGTTCTTTATTTGTAGTATTTCAACTACACCTATTGGGCATACTACTAATTAACACATGAAAAAAATTAAAATTGCTCCACACACCTATTAGTAATCAAACTTGATTAGTCCAAGTCCCTAAATATTAGTTAGCCATGAGGAATACCATGATGTGTTTAAATTGCTATATATTGTTTGTAACATGCATGGCTTTACACCGAGATATTGTTTTTAATTGTGTTGTACTATATATATTTGTGAAAAAAGAGAATATGTAGAATCAAATTAACTTTTATATCGCTGTATTAGTTTTATGTCCTCTGATTGGACTATTTTTTTTTTATGTACATTTTTGGAGTTCCATCGTTATTAATAAAATTTATTTATTGAAAAAAATGTAGTTAATGAAAATAATGGCACAATTTTGTTTTCCTGCTCTGGGCCTACTAAATCTCAGGACCTGCCCTGATTCTAAGCTTGTGTCGCATAGAGTTCTAATTTTAATTTGATATTCAAGGAATATACAACTTTAGGAACTGAAGGTATTCACAAAGAAATTTCAAAGAAAATAGTCAAAATGGAAGAGGGCTTGCCTTGGAAATTTGGGTTTGGAATTGGGGGTTAGGGCTGGGACCTTCTTCTCCAATTTCTTCTTTTCTTATCAAATTCTTCTTCTTCATATTGGGGTCTGATTGGGCTTTTGGATGAAGAAGATGTGACGGCGGCGGAGGCGGCGGCGGAGGCGGCGGCGGCGGAGGCGGCGGAGTGCGGCCGGGAGAGAGAGAGAGAGAGAGAGACTGAGAGAGGAGGATGAGGAGAGGGGCTGGGCTTGGATATAAATTTTTTTTTAAGAAAATATCATCAACATCATCATTATAGAATCATTATAGAATTAGGCCGATGATAAAGTCACTACAAAATACACTCAGGTTTGTCCCATTTTTTTTTTATATTTTTTAATTAAAATTTTATTTGGGACTAGCCAAATATTTATTTAGAAGTGCAGGTACTTGCCTGTTGTTTGGATCCAGTTAATTGTACTCGGAAAAATTCCAGAAATGAGTCCAAAAGCTGAAATAGACATTACCGTCACGCTCAGAAGATGTCAAATAGCTAGAAACGCCTGTCCTTGGGTCCAATTTGGAGACAAGGACAAAAACGGCAGTTTCTGGTCAAAACGGGGTCCGCCGGTGGGCCTGCTTTGCACCGAAAAATGCGTCAGGGTCAAAGTCTACAAATGCACCAAACTTAGTGTCAACAGGTCAGGAACGCTGATACAAACCCAACGGAACTTTCCGAATTGAATTCCGATGAGCCGATCACAAAATCGCCCGTCGAGCGGGGCCTGTGGGGCCCACGACACGCGATTTCGTCAACGTTCTCAGAATCGAGCCAAACTTGACCCACGGGACCAGCGTATCGCTACGAGTCCGATGGCGCAAGTTTCGTCTCGATTCGACGAGTGTACAAGAAGTTAGGACGAATTGCAGAAAAGTCGGATACGGGGCGATGTCCGCGGATACGCGTTGATTCCGGTGTGCATGCACACCCGAATCAGCTTCCGCGAAATCTCACACGTCCGTATCGACGGTGCGCACGTATCTGTGAAGACCGCACGCGACCAAGTCGTCCCGTTTGGCGGGGCGTACTCAGTTCCGGGGTGAAACAGGGTCTGATTTTTCCTGTTTTTGGATCGTGGTGTGCGATCACCACAGGACGCGATGCCCCGAGCGGTTTATCCGGACACCGAGAGGGTCATACAAGCTTCGCAACGCAATTTGCGGAATCGAAAACAGAGCTACGAACAAAAAGTTACACGCACCTGAAGGGGACCCGAAAATCAGGGTCAAATTGTGTCCGACACGGTTCGACGTGTCCGAGTCCAAAACTAGGGCTAGGGTTAGGTCTGGGAGCTGCGGCGGGGCCGGCCGGAGGCTGAGGCGGCGCTGGCTGGCCGGAGGCGGTCAGGGGCGCTGGGGCGCGGCCGGGCGGAGGCACGGCGGAGCGGGGCGGCTCCGGAAGCTGCTGCCGGCGAGGGGCTCGGCTCGAGGGGAAGGGGCAGCTGCTGCTGCTGGTGGTCGAGAGGGTGGCGCCGGAGGAGGAGCAGAGGAGGAGGCGCTGCGGCGGGGACTCGGCGAGGGCAAGGCGGCGAGGTCGGGGCTGCACGGTGGCGGGTGGTGGCCGGAGTTAGGTTTAGGGTTAGGGTGAAGTGAGGGGGAAGAAGAAGAAGGGGAAGCTTATATAGGAGGGAGGAGGGCCGGCCAAGGCGGGGCGAGGGGGGGTCGTGGCCGCGGAGGGCGGGGCGAGCCGGCCGGAGCGGCGGGTGGCGTGGAACTCGCCGGAAAAAGCGCAGGGACGGGGTCGTGGGGGAGAGCCGGTCGCCCGGGTCGGGCGGCTAGCGGGTCGGGTCCGGGCAGACCCGTCCAACCCGCAAGGGAGCGGACTGGGGGCTGGGCTGCTGGGCCGGTCCACTGGGCCGGCCCAAAAAAAATATATATATATAAATAATAATAATAATAATAATAATAAACAGTTTAATTAATTAATTAATTAGTAAAATAGTTTTTAGGCATTTAAAAATAGGTCTGAGGCCCAAAAAAATCCAGAAAAATTACCCTAAGTCCAGTTTTTCATTTTACACCCAAAAATATTATTTCCATGATATTTTAATATTATTTATTAAAAATTAAAAATTATTTAATAATTAAAACCTTGATTTTAATTACAGAAAATTCCCAGAAAATTCTAGAAAATTGGGAAAAATCCAAGTTTTAATAATTTTGAAAATTCAGGGGGTTACAATCTACCCAACTTATAAAAAATTTGTCCTCGAAATTTAAGAATAACAAAGGCACGAAAGGAAAGGCCGAGAATTTAAAATATACCTCAGGGTTCAAAAAGATAAGGGTAGCGCTCTCTAATCTCGTCTTCTCGCTCCCAGGTGGATTCGCCGGGAGAATGGTGCTTCCAGGCTACACGAACAAGGAAAATAACCTGGTTCCGTAGAACTTTCTCCGATCGATCCAGTATCTCCACGGGTTGCTCTTGGTAAGTCAAACTTGGGCCTACTTCGAGCTCTGAGTGATCCAAAATGTGGCTGGGATCTGACACATACTTCCTCAGCTGCGACACGTGGAAGACGTTATGGACTCCATCCAGAGAGGGTGGCAATATCAGACGGTATGCCACTTCTCCGATTTTCTTCTGTATGCCAAAAGGTCCAATAAATCTTGGGCTGAGTTTTTCACTCCTTCCGAACCTAATGGTGCCACGTGTCGGAGAGATCTTCAAGAATACCAGCTCTCCAACCTTTAATAAAGTTATAATCAAGTCTTAGTTCCATAATCAAAAATTGACTTGAATTTCATAAATTTAATTACCTCAAAATCTAAGGGCCTTCGGTGGCTATTTGCCCAATGTCATTGCCTGTCTTGAGCCACCCGAAGTCTTTTCCTTATTTGTTTTACCTTCTCAGTTGAATCGATCACCATCTCTGGTCCCAGTAGGGCTCTTTCTCCAATGTCGTCCCATGATAGCGGGGTACGACATCTTCGTCCATACAGAGCTTCAAATGGAGTCATCTCAATACTTGCTTGGTAACTGTTATTATAAGAGAACTCCACAAGATGTAGATAGTCTTCCCAGGATCCTCCAAAATCCAGAACACATGTACGAAGCATATCTTCAAGTGTCTGAATTGTACGTTCCGATTGTCCATCGGTTTGGGGATGATAAGCTGTGCTGAATTTGAGTTGAGTCCCCAAGCTGGCTTGTAAGCTCTTCCAGAAGTGAGAGGTGAATCTTAAATCTCGGTCGGAGACACTACTTACTGGAACTCCATGCAACCTAACAATATGTCTGATATATAAATCTGTCAGCTTCTCTGTAGATAGCCCTACTTTGAAAGGTAGAAAATGTGCAGACTTGGTCAGTCTATCTACTATCACCCAAATTGCATCCTTTCCACTAGGTGTCCTTGGAAGTCCGGAAATAAAATCCATTGTAATATGTTCCCACTTCCACTCCGGAATGGGTAGTGGTTGAAGCAATCCTCCAGGTCTTTGTCTTTCTGCCTTGACTTGCTGGCACACTAAACAACGAGATACGAACCTGGCTACTTCTCTTTTCATGCCATGCCACCAAACATGCGTCCTCAGGTCCTTGTACATCTTGTTGGCTCCTGGATGTATAGAGTATTGTGATCTGTGCGCCTCTTCCATAATTTTTTCTCTTATATCTCCTTGAGGTACACATAATCTATCTCCATGCCTCAGTGATCCATCTTCATGAATTCTGAAATCTTCCACTAATCCAGCTTGCACTTGACCTCGAAGGCTTCGCAGGCCTTCGTCTTGAAACTGAGTCTCCTTGACCTTATCTATTAAGGTAGACTGAATCTGCAAGTTCATCATTTGGCCTTCTTTTCCTGGGATAATTACCTCAATACCTAAACTTTCCAGGTCCTCGAGCAAGTGTCGGTCCATAGTCAAGTACATCGCCATAGGATATCTGCTTAGAGCATCAGCAACAACATTGGCCTTCCCAGGGTGATATTGAAGGGTGATATCAAAGTCTTTCATTAGTTCCAGCCACCTTCTTTGCCTCATGTTTAGCTCTTTCTGGGTGAAGATATATTTTAGGCTTTTATGGTCTGTAAATATTTTCACCTTTTCTCCATAAAGATAATGCTTTCATAGCTTGAGAGCAAAAATGACAGCTGCCAATTCTAAATCATGAGTTTGATAGTTCTTTTCATGAGGTCGAAGCTGTCTAGAGGCATATGCTATTACTTTCTTGTTCTGCTCCAATACACAACCTAGACCTTTTCCAGAAGCATCACTATAAATAGCGAAACCTCCGGTTCCAGAAGGTAAGGTCAGAATAGGGGCAGTAGTCAGCCTTTTCTTCAATTCTTCAAAAGCATGCTGACATTCATTAGTCCAGGTGAACTCTTCATCCTTCCTTGTTAATTTTGTCATGGGTTCCGCAATCCTAGCAAAGTCCTTCACAAACTTCCGATAGTAGCCAGCTAGTCCCAGGAAGCTTCTAATCTCTGCTACAGAGTCTGGAGTGGGCCATGATTCAACTGCCGCTATCTTCTTGGGATCTACTGCTATTCCATCTCCAGTCACAATATGTCCCAAGAATTCTACTTTGTCTAGGAAGAATGCACATTTAGATAATTTTCCATAGAGTTTTTCCTTCCTCAAAGTCTCCAATGCTAGCCTCAAATGTTCTTCATGTTCTTCGGGGGTCTTGGAGTAGATCAAAATATCATCAATAAAGACCACTACAAATTTGTCTAGATATTGCTGAAAGACTCTGTTCATTAAGTTCATAAAAACTGCTGGTGCATTCGTCAACCCGAACGGCATTACTAAGAATTCGTAGTGTCCGTTCCGGGTATTGAAAGCAGTTTTAGGGATGTCTTCCTTCCTCACCCTTACTTGGTGGTAACCAGACCTTAAGTCAATCTTTGAAAATACCCGAGCTCCACTTAATTGATCAAATAAGTCATCTATCCTGGGTAGGGGATACTTATTTTTAATTGTTAAGGCATTCAAAGCCCTATAGTCAATACACATTCGGGATGTTCCGTCCTTCTTGGGCACAAATAATACTGGAGCTCCCCAGGATGAGACACTAGACCTAATGAAGCATTTGTCTTCTAACTCTTTTATTTGCTCATTTAGTTCTATTATCTCCTTCTTGTTGATTCTGTAGGGATTTTGAGATACTGGCGCTGCTCCCGGCACTAAGTCAATAGAGAATTCAACTTCTCGATCTGGGGGTAATCCTGGGAGATCCTCAGGGAAGACATCAAGATATTCAGAGATGATAGGTAGTGGCAATTCTTCTGTTACTAGGGCTCCACAAATTTTGTCACTACCCATTTCTCTAGAACCTCTAGCAAATTCAAATTCTGGCTTGTCAGGGGGCCTGAAGATTACACTACCTCTGTGACAGTCTATAGTGGCATGATGTTGACTCAACCAATCCATGCCCAGTATAATATCAAAACTGGGAACTGGCATTACGAGTAGCCTAGCATAAGTTCTCTTCTACATAATGTAATAGGACAATTGTTACATGCATCACTAACCGGGATGATTCCTCCACCGGTAATGATCTTATAACAATTCCTAAGGGGTTTAGTGATTAAGCTATGCTTCATAAGGAAATCTACTGACATGAATGAATGTGAAGCTCCAGAATCAAATAAAGTAATGGCTGGTATTGAATTTATAAGCACAGAACCTGTGATCACGTCTGCTGTGGCTTCAGCTTCTTCCAGAGTCATTGCATAAGCACGGCCTTGCTGCGGTGCACCCCTCTGTTGCTGCTGTTGGTGCTGAGCAAAACGTTGTTGTTGAGTTGGAAGCGGGGGTCCCCTCTGCTGTGCTGCTGGGGCCCTGGCCTGGACTGGAGCCTTTGGTGCAGCGGTGCGTCCTTGAGCAGCAGGACAGTCCCTCATTTGATGCGCTGCTGAGCCGCAGTAGAGGCAGCCACCTAGCCTCTTCCTGCAGACTTGCTAAGTGTGACCTGCTTTTTGGCAAAAGTTGCAAGCGGCAGCTTGTTGGTTTTGTCCTTGAGCCTGGTGTTGGGGTGCTGGAGCTCGAGGGAGAGGACGCTGAGTTTGCTGCGGGGCCCTCTGCTGTTGTTGTTGTTGAAAAGGGCATTTGTTGGGTCCCGTATTTCCGGTATCTCTCTCTCGCATTAGTTTATGCCCCATGTCTCTCTCAATGCCTTGTGCCACGCTCAAGATTTCCTCGTAGGTGTTAGCTCGACTAGTGGTGACAGCAAGGCGAATATCCGGAGACAGCCCCTTCTTGAATCTACGGGCTCTGTCTTCCGGGGTACGAACCATGTACTCCGCAAAGTGGCTTAACCTGCTAAATTCAGCAGTGTACTCATCAACAGATAGGTTACCTTGTTCCAGTCTCTCGAATTGGCTTTCGAGAGCTTTTCGAGCCACTTCGGGGTAGAATTTCTCCTTGAATAGCCTCTTGAAGTCCTCCCAGGTGAGGTCAGGAGCAGATAGTTGGGGTTCATCTCTGAACCAGGTTCGAGCTATGTCGAACAGTTGCAGGCTTGCGGACTCCACTTTGAGATCATCAGGGACCCGAGCAGTCTTCAGGAGTCTCTCGACATTCTCTATCCACTCATCGGCATAGAGAATGCCCTCAGTTCCGTAGAATTCCAGGGGTCTAAGGTTCTTGAAATCTTTGGCACTCCCTGGCCTCTTGTGTGGCGACTCCTGGGACCTAAGAGCTTCTGAGAGGCTGGTCCGTAGAAGTGCAGTCTGTTCTTTCTGGGATTCTACGAGTCCCTGGAACACTCCGAGTAGTTGTGCCCCATCTAGAGTAACTGCTGGAGTAGATGGAGGCGGTGGGAGTACAAGAATTTTGGGCACATTCTGCTCAGCTGGTTCTGATGTGCCTCCTACTGTATTCCTTGTCTGGACCATTCTGAAAGATTAAGGGATAGGAAGATCAGAATAGATTACTTGGAAATCAAGGGCGATAGGAAAATTGAGCAGAAATGATATCAAGAATTGAAATAAGGACCCTATACTATGAATGAGCTTTTCCTAGAATCCTCAATCTTATTCCGTACCATGTCCTAGGGTATTACCCTATTTAAGGATACGACCTGCATGGGCCACCATAAAAACGTGTCATGACCCGCACCCGAAAATTCGGGCACGAGTGCGTCGGTACGTCCAGCCTACACCGCAGAGTCGGCGGTAGTACGCTGTCTAGGTTAAATCCACAGTTAACTAATCTAGCTCATTCACAAATAACATAGGCAAGATAATAATGGGAAACAGATACTTAAGATTTCAAATGAAATAAGTGTGACAACAGATCAAATGTTTAGTACAGAATTCAGAATTGAAATCGGGGACAAACCCGATTACTAAGATAAAAGAGCAATAAATAAAATAGCTACTGCTATCTACTCTGCAGCAGGGGTCTCCTGGGTGGGATCTGGCTCCTCATAAGTGTCATTTGTTCCCTCATAGGGGCCATAATATGTAGGGGCAAGGTCCTCATCATCGCCTAAACCAACGGATCCAGTCAGGAAAGGAGCAAAGTACACAATGCACAACAAGATTAAACTAAATATTTATGACAATTAGATTGAGTATCATATTGAGAATATGTATAAAAGAAACAACAATATCTTAGAGTTAATGCTATAAACAGGAATATGAGAAAGCGGAAATAAATGAGACAGGAAAATGAAACTATAACAGTCAGCAAGAACTATAACAAGACCAGAAACTATCTGTGTGAACTTGTGCTTGTTTTAGAATACATAGTTGGCATGTAGGGGTTTATAAGGCTAATCCGGCCGTCATAAACGGCTATTAAACAGGAATAATCGAGATCCAGCTGAGGGTACAGTCGCGTACCAACAACTATTAAACACGACAGGGGGAAGGGTAAACTACATGCCTTCTAGTATTCTCCCACCCGACATGAAAACAAAACATGAACTCCAATATTCAAGACATGAAATCCAGTATTCCTAACACTAGGTGTAATCATCAAGGGTACTAGTAAAGCAGGGAATTAATTATCACAATATAAAGATTTAACTTGAAGTGCAGGTACTTGCCTGTTGCTTGGATCCAGTTAATTGTACTCGGGAAAATTCTAGAAATGAGTCCAAAAACTGAAATAGACATTACCGTCACGCTCAGAAGATGTCAAATAGCTAGAAACGCATGTCCTTGGGTCCAATTTGGAGACAAGGGCAAAAACTGCAGTTTCGGGTCAAAATGGGGTCCGCCGGTGGGCCCGCTTTGCACCGAAAAATACATCAGGGTCAAAAGTCTCCAAATGCACCAAACTTAGTGTCAACAGGTCAGGAACGCTGATACAAACCCAACAGAACTTTCCGAATTGAATTTCGATGAGCCGATCACAAAATCACCCGTCGAGCGGGGCCTGTGGGGCCCACGACACGCGATTTCGTCAACGTTCTCAGAATTGAGCAAAACTTGACCCACAGGACCAGCGTATCGCTACGAGTCCGATGGCGCAAGTTTTGTCTCGATTCGACGAGTGTACAAGAAGTTAGGGCAAATTGCAGAAAAGTCGGATACGGGGCGATGTCCGCGGATACGCGTTGATTCCGGTGTGCACGCACACCCGAATCAGCTTCCGCGAAATCTCACACGTCCGTATCGACGGTGCGCACGTATCTGTGAAGACCGCACGCGACCAAGTCGTCCCGTTTGGCGGGGCGTACTCAGTTCCGGGGTGAAACAGGGTCTGGTTTTTCCTGTTTTTGGATCGCGGTGTGCGATCACCACAGGACGTGATGCCCCGAGCGGTTTATCCGGGCACCGAGAGGGTCATACAGGCTTCGCAACGCAATTTACGGAATCGAAAACAGAGCTACGAACAAAAAGTTACACGCACCTGAAGGGGACCCTGAAAATCAGGGTCAAATTGTGTCCGACACGGTTCGACGTGTCCGAGTCCAAAACTAGGGCTAGGGTTAGGTCTGGGAGCTGCGGCGGGGCGGAGGCACGGCGGAGCGGGGCGGCGCCGGAGGCTGAGGTGGCGCTGGCTGGCCGGAGGCGGTCAGGGGCGCTGGGGCGCGGCCGGGCGGAGGCACGGCCGAGCGGGACGGCGCCGGAAGCTGCTACCGGCGAGGGGCTCGGCTCGAGGGGAAGGGGCAGCTGCTGCTGCTGGTGGTCGAGAGGGTGGCGCCGGAGGAGGAGCAGAGGAGGAGGCGCTGCGGCGGGGACTCGGCGAGGGCAAGGCGGCGAGGTCGGGGCTGCACGGTGGCGGGTGGTGGCCGGAGTTAGGTTTAGGGTTAGGGTGAAGTGAGGGGGAAGAAGAAGAGGGGGAAGCTTATATAGGAGGGAGGAGGGCCGGCCAAGGCGGGGCGAGGGGGGGTCGTGGCCGCGGAGGGCGGGGCGAGCCGGCCGGAGCGGCGGGTGGCGCGGAGCTCGCCGAAAAAAGCGCAGGGACGGGGTCGTGGGGGAGAGCCGGTCGCCCGGGTCGGGCGGCTAGCGGGTCGGGTCC
Source organism: Iris macrosiphon (assembly GCA_036927795.1). Taxonomy (NCBI): domain Eukaryota; kingdom Viridiplantae; phylum Streptophyta; class Magnoliopsida; order Asparagales; family Iridaceae; genus Iris; species Iris macrosiphon. The sequence goes on from JAYESA010000013.1 coordinate 184,273,499, forward strand.
GGACAGACCCGCCCGACCCGCAAGGGAGCGGGCTGGGGGCTAAGCTGCTGGGCCGGTCCATTGGGCCGGCCCAAAAAAAAAATATATATATATAAATAATAATAATAATAATAATAAACAGTTTAATTAATTAATTAATTAGTAAAATAGTTTTTAGGTATTTAAAAATAGGTCTGAGGCCCAAAAAAATCCAGAAAAATTACCCTAAGTCCAGTTTTTCATTTTACACCCAAAAATGTTATTTCCATAATATTTTAATATTATTTATTAACAATTAAAAATTATTTAATAATTAAAACCTTGATTTTAATTACAGAAAATTTCAGAAAATTGGAAAAAATCCAAGTTTTAATAATTTTGAAAATTCAGGGGGTTACAAATGCTATGCCTACAACCAAATGCTTACAACCGCCACGTGGCGGCCGTCCATTGGAGGAGGGGCCCGGTGGTCGTCCGGTTGGCCACCACGTGACAGGAACGTCACCTGGCAGTCGTTCATTGGGGGAGAGGTGGGACCGAATGTGGCCCACATAGCGGGAGGCAAAGAGAGTTGTAAGTATTTGGTAGTAAACTTAGCATTATTGTATATTAATAGCCATTGGATCTAAAAACACCAGTATACGAAAAAATAATTTAGTAGGTCTCATCTCCATTTAACCTCATAATTAACTGAAAAAGAACAAATCATTTAATAAACTAAGTTTTTTTTTTAAAATATAGTCTTGCATATGTTTACTAATTAAATTATTTATTATTCATTAAAATGAGCTAGATAATTACGAAACCTGCCATTTAATCTTTCTAAATAGTCTTACATGCATATATATATAATAATAATTTTAGAATAATTAAGATAGTTTTATTTTGGTCTTTCTATTTTAATAAAAAATATAATAATTACAACGGTCTATTAATCTTCAATAATGCTAAGTTTACAACTCCCATACAATCATCCTCTTACAACTGCATATGTGGCAGTTGTTAATCGGATCCCTCCCACGCCCTCCTCCATCCGATCCGCTCCGCTCCGCTCTGCTCTGTTCCTCCTCCATTGCTCCGCCTCAACTCCCATAAGAATATGACAACAAGATGGCTGCAACTTTAATGGATCATCTTATGTTTATTAACTTAATTCGGCAAAAATTCCATGGAAAGTGAGAATACATATTGAGGAAGGAAGGCAAATCAAGGAGTTCTATTCTGATCAATACAACTAGCGTTAAGCGAATAATGCTGATCATTCTTTAGCTACTTTAGCTGATTTCGTACATTGCATTTCTTTTGTTTCTAATTTGATTTGGTTAATAGGACTGGTTAATTAAGATTTGTCTATTTTTAACCTACTTTTAAATTTTTATATGGCTGAAATAACATTTGTACAGGTCTTCTTTGTGTACATTGCTTCTTAGATTGTGTACATTGTTTCTTTAGCCACATTATCTGATTCTGTACGTTGCTTCTTAGATTCTCATTTTTATGGGTCTTATTCGTGCAAAATGAACATAGTTTCTAGAAGTTGACATGTTGATTCAACAAGCGTAAAAGAAGATTTTGCCAGATGATTGCGCTTGTTTGATTTTGTTCCGTCTGTTAGCACAGCGAAACTCTTCATATTCAAGAATTCAATGGTCAGGAATATTTCTTAAAGTCATCTTTTATTGAACAAGTGTTTTGTTTTTTGTTTTGAAGTGAACTTGGGATTAGTGATCCTGTTCTACTTTAATGAATCTATCAATCAAGTTGTGTTTCACTGATGATGATGTTAACTTACTGAAATAATAAACATGGTAATGGTTTCTTTTGGCAATTACGGCATGGCTTTATATTGATGGAAAGGATGTAATGCTTTTAGGTTAGTATTTGTCTGTGGCAAGAGGAAGAAATAATGTTTGTGATTGCTCCTTCCTATGTATGATTTGTGTAAAGCCACAAGTATAATATGGTTTATCTATTATTTTGTTTGTCATGTTTCAATTTGTATAATATGGTTTATCTATTATTTTGTTTCTAATGTTTCTTTATACTCTTTATCTATGTTTCTTACTAGAGTAGTAGTAGTAGTAGAAACATCTGTTATTAATCCAGTAAAAAAAAAAAAGCATTCCTTTTCCATAAAAAATTTCTAATTGCAGCCACTTTGACACACACAAAAAGTCGCTGCTCTAGATGCTATGCAGGGAACATTATCCTCCTCAGTGATAGCAGCTACGTTAATATGGTATTTGAAATTGCAATGTCAATGTTACAAAATACTATAAATATGTGGGTTTGAAGCAGATTCATGGACTGCGAGTTCAGTTGAGTTAGAATTTCCCAGAATTGAGAATCTTGTTATTATTCAATTGCTTGCAAACCTATATGTCAGGCATCATAATTGGTAAGTTTGAAAGATGCACATATTCCAACCAGGTTTCAATACCTGGTAATGTAATCTTAGCTGGTGAAAGTTTTTTAATGCAGTTCCGAATTGATGGCATATTGAGCCAAAATGAGATATAAGAGTACCAAATTTTAGGGGTCATGAGTGTTTGGTTTATTTGGTTTCAACCGAATCGAAATAGTCGAAACCGAATAAACCAAAATTCTGGAAATCTAAAACCGAAACCGAACCGAATAACGATTTGGTTTATTCGGCATGATTATTTCAATTGCTTAATGGATAGGATTCAAAGTTGGAATCATGGTTAAATGATATTTTAAATTGAATTTTTATATACTCTTGTTGTATTTGTGTCTAAAGTTAGACTAGTTGTTAAATTAATACACAATTTTAATTACAACATAAGCATAGAATTGAAGGTATTTACATAATTGTATAACTCTTATTCGGTTTTTGATTGCGACCCAAATCGAAATCCAAAATCGAAACCGAAAAAGTTTTGGTCCAAAATTTTAGTGTTTTCAAAAACGATTTTTTTTCCAATTCCAAATCGAACCGAATCTCTCGACTCGGTTCAGTTTTGGTGCAAAATCGAATAATGCTCACCCTACCAAATTTTGGCATTGGTTTTGTTAATCACAAAGTGTCATTTGTATTTGGAATGTTAATCACTCTATATCACAATCAGGATTTAGTGACAAAACATACATTTCAGTAAAATGCCACCCATAAACAGATTAAACAACAAAAAAGACTACAACAATGTTTTCTCAGCTACAAAAAAAACTTTCGTGTTTTGAAGGAAACACATCTATGAAGATATGACTCCAGAGTTCTTTCACAACATGAATGGCATAGTATTAGCCGATGATCCACTTACATATGGACTCGAGTGACATTTAGGGTTAGATTGCTTCATCTTTGCAATTTCGTACACATGAGTAAGGGTGATGGACGATGCCACCACGTCGCCAGGGCGGCGACGTAGGCGGGGCTGGAAGGACTAGTGGAGGCGGAGCGATGGAGGAGTTGAGGTGGTCGCGGGCGGTGGAGCGATGGAGAGAGAGAATCAGTCTTTCCGGCCATATTCTTTACCAACATCTACTTAAAATTTATACAGAGGAGACATGAACATGTAGCACATATAAACAAATTAGGGGGTTTGATACTAAACACATTCAAAAGCACTACAACTTGCCAAACAATTTCATGTGTTGAGAAGTAGAGAGAAAATTAGTATTCTAACATTAATTAAGATAGTCACTCCTGAGTCTTGTGCCTTTTGTTACTGTTTCTGGAAAAGAAGGGAAGTGCTTCGAATTGCATCCATAATTTGGCTGGAAGTGAAGCTTGCAGTTCCTGCAATTGGCCAAAACCAACAACAAGGGTCTTTAGTAAACCATGAAAGGTCATAATTAAATATTACATGTCACTCAAGTATTCAATGAAAGTAGAGGTGGAAGTTTATTTTATATGTGATCACCTGATTGCCAGATTGCTAGAAAAAATAAAAAGGCAATGAAGCTCCTCAGCCTTGTAAACCACCTCCTCTGCTGTCATGATGTATGAAAGGTTGAAATGGCATGCCTGATTCCAGAGCAGAGACTCAATTGCATGTTCCATTATGATTAAACATGAATATCACAAAGCATCATTCTTCATAAGAAATGTACCACATAAAATGTAAGAGAAAAATCCCTCCTTCAAACATTTTTCAATACCATTGGGGCATAAACAATCCAACATCCGTTGTTGTGAACTCAAATAATGAATCTACAATTAACATTACTTTTAACCATGCAGTTTGCCACAAACCAGTTCTAGCATGCATACTTCTTTCACCATTATGAAATGTTAATAAGATATCTTCATATTGCAAACTGTATAGATCTCTAATACAAAATCACAACCCCATGGGTCAAGAACAGGGCAAGTGACATTCCTCGAGTTGTCTCTAGCCTCAAAGACTGAGGTATGGTCCTTCTTAGGGAGCGTACACCATGAACTGAGATGTAAAAGCATCATTATATTTACCAAACAGTAGAATTAACACTGATTACGCCTACAACCAACAAAAACTTATTTGGCAACCATTAATTCTAATAATAAGAAAAAATTTAGAGGATAGGCACAAGACTTGTAAGCACTATATATTAACATGAAAACAAAGGTCAAAACCACTTGTTTCCTGGACTCATTTGCCTCAGGCACAAAAAGATGACTTGCTAATGAGACATGAAATCACATTGATATCTTGACCAAGAAGCATGATACAGATTTATCTCAGTTTTTGGTCTCTGATGTCAGATGCTCCATCTGCTCAGTGAGATTTTCCATGTTTTGAGCATTATCAGATAAATTCTTTGGTTCTGGCAGCATCACCTGATTTTCCTGTATGCCTGAATCAGCGTCTTCTGTGTCACCAGATATTGGGCTTGTAGTCAACCATTGCTCCCAGAAAGGATCAATGATGCCTGGAAGCTCCTGATTCACATCCAAGAAATCAATATCAGCATCGGTTGGTAAATCACCAAACTCGATTGGCAGTGGATCATCTCCGCCGACTGGAAAATGATTGATATATCCATTCTCTGGCTCAGGCATCGAAAAGTTCTCATCTGTAATACTAAGTGTCTCGCCATTGGGAACCATTCTTTGTAAAGGAGCTAGTTCAGAGTAAATTGTATCTGTAACCATGCCCATTGTTCCATTTGGAACCATTCCTTGCAAAGGAACTAGTCCAGGGGAAATTGTATCTGTAACCATATCCGTCATTCCAGGGGATGGGCAAATAGCTGCTAATCCCGAGTCTGAAGGCAAACATGCCATTCCAGAACTTGTAGGAACCTCTTTAAGAGTAACTCCCGAGTTCCGAGCAGGACTCATGCTATCCATTGATCCCAATGGTGAAGAGAAGTTCTCAATCAGTAAACCCTCCGACTTGCTCAAATTTTCCAATATTGGGGGTGCATCTAATTTGAGAATTTGCATTAGCATGTTTTTGGCTGCTTCATTTATTAAGGGCTGGTACTTAATTATCTGTCCATCCCCTGATGAGCTCTCAGTGTCCAACTCTTCTTTTGGAAATCGACGCTTCTTCACTCCTGTAATTCTCCTGTTGCTGTCATTCTGCTGCATCAATTGGGATAAGAACCCGGGACTCTGCATGGCCTTGGCCAAGAATGACATCATCTGCTGTTGCCTCTGCTCCATCCCTTTGAGGCGCTGCCCCATTGTCTGTAGCTGATGGTCAGTAGTCTGCTGCTGTTGCCGAAGCCGGACAAGCTCCTGCATAAGTACATTCTTGTCCCTCTTGAGCTGCTCAACCTCTTCCTCCAAGCCGAATTTCCCTACCTCAACACAGGCTGAGACTGCAGTGTTCTGCGACGGTGGCTGATGCGGCTGGCTTTGCCCATGAGTTGGTTTTCTCCTATTGATGGTCTTCAGCAAATGCTTTTGACCCCTTAAGAATCCCTCATTTGCAAACTCCCATCTGTCAGGATCAACCTTCCTAAAACCCTGCTTAAACAATGCAGATGGAAAATATAAAAGATTAAAATAATTGCTTGCCTGGTAAAAGCACATGGTATGAGATCCACAAAGATGACCGTATGCAAAAATTTCTAAATCCTGAAAAATATCTAGAAATAACAATTAAATGTTCTTAATCACATAGTTGCACTGTGTACTTGAAGGCCTGCATTGTTATTCAGGTGAGAAGTCGTAATGATCCATAAAGACATCCCATCTGATCCAGTAGCAGCGTGAAGAAAGAAATACAAAGTATATGCAAGTGTTAATCATTACACGACTCTTACCATTCTCCTTTTAAGAGAAATAAAAAAAAAATCAAGGAGGTAAACAAAAAAGAGGTTACTTGACTGCGACTTGGTAATGAAGAGATGAAGCAGAAAAGTAGCATAGATTACTAGAATAATAGTCCACACAATCAAGATAAAGAACTCAAGAGATGGCATTTGGGTTGTTAGCTGTGTTCCCAAGATACCATATCCATAACAAAGGAGTATCAGAAAACTCATGATAGTACATTTGAACTAACAAGTGAAGATATTTATCCAAAGTTGTACAGCAAGTATCTGGTTTAGCTATGATTTGTAACAAAACTGCCAGCTGGGGGTTGGTTCACAAAATTTTCATTAGAAACCCCCTTGCCAACAACCTAATAGAGAATATATTGCCAGACCATATATATTCGGGACAGTTGTAGGCAGAAATAACACAATGGAAAACCACAAAGAATATAGTCAAAAGTCTTCCTTATAACTAATTACGACATTCACAGAATCAGGTTATGAGTCCTCCATTTTTACCTCAACATTTCATCTTCTTTCTCAGTAGTCCATAGATAAATGGATCTAGTGCATACGAACTGATTAGAGCTTTCAATTACTCCATAACTAAACATCTCTGATTCTTCCACATAAAATAATACAAACCCATCTCTTCAGACATATTTGACAAGCTCTTTTTAGCAGTGGATAGGATCAGTCATTTTCTTTTTCAAGTCTGACAGACCATTAATATATCTAGTCAGTGGTTCTCTAGCAGTATGATTCATAATCATGAAGTGCGGTTTATATATTTGTTAGAGTTATTTTATTTTGTTATTTATCATATGAGGGTATAATAGTAATTGTGGGTGTATTGCATATCAATATAAATAGACATGAGATGCAACCTAGGGTTTAAGGCCCTTGCAATCTCCTTTCTCATATTCTCTCTTCTTCTCTCCATCTCCAAACTTCACTTGGTATCAGAGCATATATTTGTAAGTACTGTACATCCCATCCACGACAGAGCCGATCGAACTCGGCCGTGAGTTCGACAGGGGTTCGGGGGCGGTAGCCCCTGATTGCAGGGTTCGGGACGGCAGTCCCAAAAAAAATTTCGGCTGTTTTTCGTCTACTTTTCATGATTCGCCTTTCGTCGTTCGTTGTTCGTGGTCGTTCGTGGTTCGTTTATGAGATCTAGGGTTTCTACAGATCTTCGTTGGTTATTCGTCGTCGGTTGAGGTTCGTTGTGAGATCTAGGGTATCAAAGATCTCGTCTTTCTGTTGCATCTGCAAGTATGGTAGGGACCGAATCTTCTAGCGAGATTAATAGTGGTGATGGTAGCGGAGGTGGTTCTCCTTTTACTGTTATTCATAATGATGAATTGGGAAAGTCGATTACAGCGGTGAAACTCAATGGTGCGAACTACCTTGCCTGGTCCAAGTCTATCAAAATGGTGTTAAGGGCGAAGAAGAAGTTGAAGTTTTTGACGGAAGAACCCCTGCCTGAAACTTCCGCTGAGTATGAAGATTGGATGAGTGCAGATGCATACGTTATGTCGTGGTTGTGGCATAGTATGGAACCACATATCGCTGCTAATGTTCAGTGGTGTGAATCAAGCAAACAGATTTGGGCATCTCTGGAAGAATCATATTCGCAGAAGCGAAACGTTACCCGTATCTATGAGTTCTACGAGTTATTGTTCAATACAAAACAAAATGGAAAGCATATGAATGAATATCTGGCTTCAAAGAAGGCTTTGTGGGAGGAACTGCTTCAATATCATCTTGTTACTACTGATTTGAAGGAAGCTCGCAGACAGAAGGAAGAGTTTCATGTTTCACTTATCCTAGCCAGCTTGGATCCTGCGCTCGAACCTTATAAAGCTCAAATCCTTGCTGGAGAGCAGTTACCTACGATGGCAGATATTTTCTCCCGTCTCAATCGTTCCTTTCTGGGACAGAGTTCTGTGGTGCCGAGTACTGACTCTTCTGCCCTAGTTTCTAGTGTTGTTGGTCGTGATGGTGGACATGGTAGTGGACGTTGCGATAGAGATGGTGGTCGTAGTTTTGGTCGAGGAGGCCGTGGTGGTAGAGACAATAGTCGTGGTGGTGGCCGTGGTCAACCACAGAAGTGTAACTATTGTGGAATGCTCGGTCATGTAGAAGACTACTGTTGGGACAAGTGGGGCAAACCAGAATACGCACATCAAGTGCATGCGAAAAATATGCAGTCCCAGGTCACCACTTCTGCTCCCAGAGATGATACTTCGGGTTTCAATCAGAATTCAACGTCCGATACCTCGTCTCCATTTCAACAGATCCTCCAGAAGTTGAACGCACTTGCTAGTACCACCTCCCAACCTACTGCAACCATGGCACATATAGGTAATCCTGCTTTTGTGGCAACCCAGTCACCATCCACCTCTTGGGTCATCAACTCAGGAGCAAGCTCTCACATGTCTGGTATAACATCTATCTTTCATAATCGTAGTTCCATGAAACATAATATTATCTTGGCTGATGGGTCTACTCGTCATGTGCTTGGGAAATGTGTCATTCACCCTACTCAATCACTATCATTATTTGATTCATTATATGTGCCTAATTTTTCATTTAATTTGTTATCTGTGAGCCAGTTAACCAAATCTCTTCAATGTTCTGTGACATTTTCTCCCAATTCGTGTGTTTTTCAGGACCTCGGGACGAAGAAGATGATTGGTTCGAGGGATGAAAAAGATGGACTGTACTACTTGGATCTACCTGGAAAAGCCTTCACTTCTGTTTCTACTTCTCCGTTGCAGTGGCATTATCGTTTGGGACATCCGTCTTTGGCTAAGTTGCGTCAAGTTGTTCCTAGTTTGAGTCATGTTTCTAGTCTTGAATGTGAGACTTGTCAGTTAGGCAAGCATCACCGTAGTTCCTTTCCTCGTCGTAGTGAGAGTTGTCAATTAGAGTCTTTTGATCTTGTTCATTCTGATATTTAGGGTCCGTCTAGAGTCAAAAGTCCGAAAGGATTTCAGTATTTTGTTATTTTTATTGATGATTATTCCAGAATGACTTGGTGTTATTTAATGAAAGAAAGATCTGAGTTTCCAAATGTGTTATCTGTCTTTTATAATGAAGTCTATGTTCAGTTTAATAAACGTATCAAAATTCTGCGTTCTGATAATACTTTGGAGGATACTCAATCTTCTGTGAACAGTTTCTGTGTTGATCGTGGTATGATTCATCAAACCAGTTGTGTCCACACCTCTCAACAAAATGGTATAGCCGAACGCAAACATCGACACATTTTAGATGTGGCTCAAACTCTCATGTTCAATATGCATGTCCCTAAACAGTATTGGGCAGATGTCGTTCTTACTGCATGTTATCTTATTAATCGCATGCCATCGTCTGTATTAAATAACAAAGTTTCATTTACCATATTACATACAGATGTCGCACCCTTTTTCTTATCTCCTCGAGTGTTTGGTTGTGTTGCTTTTATTCATAACTTGGAACTTAATCGAGATAAGTTGGCTCCTAGATCTCTGAAGTGTGTCTTTCTTGGTTATCCCCGTACACAAAAAGGTTATCGTTGTTACAGTCCACAGTCACGCAAATATTATGTCAGTGTGGATGTTACATTCTTTGAGTCTACCCCTTTCTTTCCTTCAGGAGACCGTTGTATTCCTTTTACAACAGATTTGATATCTTCCATACCACTTCCGGTCATTCCTGAATCAATTTATGTCTCCATTCCCCATTTACAGGTTTATCAGAGATCCAAGCACAGTCCAGTGGTTCTGCAAAATTTAGCCTTCAACCAATCATCTTCCGTGCCTGAGGTTTCTGCTCCTATCACCACAGATCCAGATGATCTTCCTATTGCTCTCAGAAAAAGACAACGCCTTTGTACCACAAAGAATAAGCATCTCATTTCTAACTATGTTTCATTACACCGTGCTTCATCATCTTTTCATGCATTTGTTGTTTCATTGTCTTCTACTTTTATTCCCAAAACTTACAAGCAGGCTATGTCATCTTCTGGTTGGAAAAGTGCAATGGATGAGGAGATGTATGCTTTACATCAAAATCAGACTTGGGAGCTTACATGACTTCCTGTTGGAAAACAAACAGTGGGTTGTAGATGGGTGTACACTGTTAAGTATCACCCTGATGATTCTGTTGAGCGCCTCAAGGCACGGTTGGTTGCCAAAGGGTATACTCAGACATATGGCGTGGATTATATGGAGACTTTCTCTCCAGTGGCTCGGCTGAATTCAGTTCGAATTCTTATTTTTGTGGCGGTTAATCACCAATGGCCTATATATCAGCTGGACAAAGAATGCTTTCTTGCATGGTGACTTACAGGAGGAGGTTTATATGGATCAACCACCGGGATATGTTGTAGCAGGAAATAAAAGACTCGTATGTCGATTGAAGAAAGCATTATATGGACTGAAACAGTCACCTCGTGCTTGGTTTGACAAGTGCAGTTCAGTTCTCATTCAATATGGCTTTCGGCGTACCATATCAGATCATTCAGTATTTTGCCATTCTTCCTCAGCAGGTATTATCGTGTTGATTGTTTATGTTGATGATATCATTATATCTGGGAGTGATCATGCTGGAATTGTGGACTTGAAGGCCTACCTTAGTCGTCAGTTTCATACTAAGGATTTTGGTCTTCTTCGATATTTTCTTGGAATCGAGGTTGCTCGATCTAAGAAAGGTGTGTATCTGTCACAACGCAAGTATGTTCTAGACTTGCTCTCCGAGACTGGGATGTTAAGAGTGTCGGCCAGTTGAGACTCCAATGGATTATCATGACAAGCTTGATGCTGACAGGGGAGAGTTATTTGAGGATGTTGGATATTATAGACGTTTGGTTGGCAAACTTATATATCTTACTGTTACTCGACCAGACATCACATATGCAGTTGGAGTAGTTAGTCAGTTTATGCATGCCCCTCGGCAACCACATTGGGAGGCTATCTCTCGCATTCTTCGATATTTGAAGGGTGCACCTGGAAAGGGTTTGTTGTACAAACCTTACCAGTTGCTTACGGTGACTGGATTCAGTGATGCTGATTGGGCAGGCAGTCGCAGTGATAGGAGGTCTACTTCTGGCTATTGTACGTTTGTGAGTGACAATCTTGTCACGTGGCGTAGTAAGAAGCAGAATGTTGTGGCTCGTTCTAGTGCATAGGCCGAGTACCTTGCGATGGCTCATACAGCTTCTGAGATGATGTGGGTACAGTCTCTTCTTCATGAAATGGGAATCATGATTCCTATTCCGATGGAGATGTATTGTGATAATCAGTCGGCAATGTTTATCGCAAGTAATCCTGTGTTTCATGAGCGCACGAAGCATATCGAGGTGGATTGTCATTTTTTTCGTAATTTGTTGCTGAAGAAACAGATTGTCACTCCTTATGTTCGGTCAGAGGATCAATTAGGTGATATCCTCACCAAACCACTTGCTCGTGGTCAATTTTCTGATTTATGTAGCAAGCAGGACATGTCTGATCTATATGCTCCTGCTTGAGGGAGGGTGTTAAGAGTTATTTTATTTTGTTATTTATCATATGAGGGTATAATAGTAATTGTGGGTGTATTGCATATCAATATAAATAGACATGAGATGCAACCTAGGGTTTAAGGCCCTTGCAATCTCCTTTCTCATATTCTCTCTTCTCCTCTCAATCTCCAAACTTCACTATATTCATTTATTTTTCTCTTCAAATTTGTTTCCATATTCATTTCTCCCCATCTATATATAACTTGTGACTTGGATTCTTGGAGCCACAAGCAATGATGTGAAATGCAGAAGCACAACCAAAGGCTAGGAGCTAAGAGGGAGATTAACTCCTACTGACCAAGTTGGTCCCAGAGGAAACTAAGCAAAATATATATATATATATATATATATATATATATATATATAAAAAGGAAGCATGAGACCATGATAAACCTAAACGAAGTTTGCAGCGAAACAAAAAGGCAATCAATGTTAAATAATAAAAATTATTATCTAATGAATTGATCACCATGTTGGGAACGAGACGTGGTAACCATTCCCCCAAACCAATAGACTATAAGAAAACTGAAGAAAAGCGCACAAAAATTATTTTGTCAAAATCACAAAGAAAGCCCAACGCAAACACAATTATTTTTTGACGTGGAAAACATTTGCGGAAAAAACATGGGACGTCCAACCCCAAAAAAATCTTCACTAATGAAATAGAATATTACACCTTCTACAAACTTCTCCACCGATTCAAACGAATTACTGCAACTACTCAAAGTAATAAAAACGGATTAAAAGAGGTTACCGAAGACGGAGATGACGAGAATGACCGATGATCTTTCCGAACTGATCTCTCTTCGAAATAGTCCTGAACTCCTTCTCTTTCCTTTGAAAGTTGCAAACTTCAGAACTCTCTCCTTGATCTCTCTTCTGGTAGATGATGAGTTTGAGATAATTGATTAAATCGATTAGAGTTATGAAAGACCTATTTAAAGTCCCATAATCATGCAAGTATCTGGACCATTGATTTAGATACAACGGTGTTCAAATACCTATTTTCAGCTTCAGCCCCGATACCGGTATACCAGCAGTATATTGGTATCGGTATATCAGCAGTGTACTGAAAATATGTCGCTTCGAGTCGAAACCTATTATGGAACAAACTGCATCAAAATCGGTACACCGACAACGGTATACCGCTGATATTGACTGCATTTTTCCAATGCTTCTGACATCCGCTCAAATGGAACCTCCTTTGTCGCATTCGACTTTCCGAACTTCTCCGACACACGGATAGTGTTTATTGCACTCTAGAATGTTCTCCACATAGGTTCAAAATCCCACCCAACACCAACACATCTTCCCTTTCCCAACTAGGTAGAGGAGCTCGTTATTATGACGATCCTCCTGCAATACTCAATTTTCTCCTTAGCAGGACCTTCGTGACCATACCTGCTCCATTGTCTTTCGAATGAACATTTTCAAGCGTCACGTCGTTCGCCTCAAACACATCTCGTATCCAGTGATAACGAGTTGCAATATGCTTGGACCGGCAATGAAATGTCAATTTTTTTCAAGGTGAATAGCACTTTGGCTATCGCAAAGCATATTGCTCTTACTTAAGCTCCATTTTCTACAGAAAAAATCATCCATAACTCCTTGCAAGTCCCAATCGCTGCAATGAACTCTACCTCTGTCGTAGACAAGACAACACACTTCTGCAACCACGACTGTCATGAAATTGCTCCACCAGCAAATATCATAAAATAGCTCAAAGTCGTTCTCCTAGTATCCACGTTCCCAGCCATATTAGCGTCGACATACCCAATCACCTTTCGCACGTCACTCCCGAATGAAAGCTTTCAATTAGCAGTGTCCTGAAGATATCGAAGAATCCACTTGACTGCACTCCAATGTTGTCACGCCCCAGTCCCAAAATACGTAGGACTAGGAATACGTAAGCATGCCAGCCGAATGTATATGACAACTCCAATATATGGAAACCATAACACATATGTACGTTGTATTATGAATAACAATTCACAAGTGGTACAAATTTATGTCATGTCACAGGGCATAACTAAATCTCATCCACATAATCAAATAACCAATCAACTATATAACTGAATTAAGTATAAAATGCTTGATAAGAACAAGTAGTTGGGTGGAGACAAATCCACTACCAAACTAGAATATAAGAGAAACAAAATAAGTACATCTAATGAACAATGAGGCTCGAAGGGAAGACCTCCTCGAAAGAGAGATAAGTAGCAAGTCCTGATCCGTGCTTCTACGAATAGTCATGATCGTCTACACCTGGAAAGGGACCAGGTCCTCAGAGGGACGTAACAAGATACATAGAAGCATGTCAATAAAGTACTGAAAATAAACATTCAAGGGTCACCTAACCATCTATGTGAATGCACTTTGAGAATAAATTTCCAACACGTGGGCTATCTGGCTAAAATAGGATTGGCATGATTCACTCGAAGAATCAGAGACCTAAAAAGCATGACGTCTTTTGAACGTCAGAGGCCGCCTGTAGATAATATAGGGGTCATCATACCACGCATCTCCGGCGGAGCGTGCGGGTTACACAAGGAAAGTGCAAAGGTGCCCAAACGCCTTACTTGTTGTTATCCCCACCCCATGCTCTATTCATGCCATATCCATGACACAATAGTACCTCTAATAACTGCTAAGTCTTCTAGCATGCAAATTTATTAGCAGTTATTCTCTATCGCACGTCTCATACGTACAGGTGGCCAGCCCGTCAAGTCCGTGTTCTACATGAGACACTCGTGTAACAGATGTGTCACGGCCAATGAAACCTAATGATGCCTCCAAATCATGTGGTAGTCTCGTAAAACTAGGTCGACATACATAATATATAATAATGACAAAATACGACGCCACCGTAGTTGCACCCAAGTTATTCTTGGACGTGCAGTTTATATAGCAGTTAAAATATATATATTAAATAACATAAATAAAATGCATGCAGCATATGGAATATAAATCACAGTACAATGGCAAGGTATACTTGCCTGGCAAAAAAGTTGCGTAATGTAAACGTCCAGGTGTCAGCTACAAAGGATCAGAAACTATGGCCTCCGAATGAACGTCTCCGGATGCTGAAATAAACATCGCCAACGTCTCCAGAATCAGCAAGATAGCTAGAAAACACTACCCTTTCGTCCAATTTGGACACAGGGGCAAAACAGTAATTTTGGGTCAAAGTGGGTCCACATGTAGGCCACTTTGCACCGAAATGCATGCCAGAGGTAAAGGTCTCTAAATGGGACAAATTAGAGGTCAAATAAATTCTAAATGACGATACGAACTCAACGGTATGTCCAATTTTGAATTCCGGTAAGCCGATCACAAATTCGTCCTTCAAGTCAAACTGTAGGGCCCGCGAATAGGCGGCTCGGTCAATTGTCTCGAAATCGCGTGAAACTTGGGTCACAGGACCAGCGTGATACCACGAATCCAATAGCGCAAGTTTCGTCGCATTCCGACGAGCATACACAAAAGTAGGGTGGTGGTTTACAAAAGTCGCGATACGGAAACTTATTACGGATACGGGTTGATTTCGACGCGCACACACGTCCGAATCAACTTTCGTGAAAGCCCACACGTTAGGACGGTTCCGTTTGGCGGGGCGCACTCCGTATCACAAAATTTTAGTTTTAAAATACCAAATTTTTTGTCGTTTTGGAGGTCGAATAATTTAACAAATAAAATAAATTAATAAAAACTAAAAGAACAGAAAAATTCTCGGTTATAATGAGAAGAAAACCTTTCAATTAGATTTTGAAAATATTAAACAGGTTAGTGGCAAATTGGGCGTGAACATGGGGGGTTTGGTTTGAAATTCTGAACTGTTCTTGGTCAGTTTTTCGGCCATTTTTTGGTCGATTTTTCGACCAATTCAGGGAACGAAAACTCGTCCCGCTTGAAGGAAAATCCTAGAGGGTTAGGTTATGAACGTACACGGACAAACCGCTCGAGAAAAGGATGAGAGATGAGAGAGACATCATACCTCCAAGGTTGGCTCAGGGCTGTGCATATGCGCGCGCGCGGGGGCGGACGACGGTGCTGTCGCCGGCGGCTGCGGCGGCGCGGGGTGGCGGCTGCGATCGATCGTCGGGTGGTCGGCGTTGGGGTCGGGGACTAGGGTTAGGGTTTAGGTTTAATTGTAATATATATATATATATATATATATATATATATATATATATATATATATAGAGAGAGAGAGAGAGAGAGAGAGAGATGGGCCGAGGGGGGGGAGGGGGTTCTGCTGTGGGTGAGTTGGGTAGTATAGGATTAGTGATAGGAAATAGGTTTAGTTAGTATTAATTAGTTTAGGTTTTTATTATCTTTTTCTTTTCTTTTCTTTTTCTTTATTATTATTATTATTATTATTATTATTATTATTATTATTATTATTATATTATATTTATTTTTATATATTCACATATATAGATGAGGTTAAAAAATCCAAAAATAATATTTGCACACAAAATAAATTCTAGAAAATTTACTTTGTAAAGCTTTAATAAAATACTATACTCAAAATATTTTATGAAATATTTTGAAATTAATAATTAGATATTTATCTAGTTATATTAATCAAATAAGTGTATTATCTAATTAACTAAGTAAATAACTAAATGGCTATCCACAAAATAGGTAATAGTAAATAATATGCAATTCTATAAAAAGGAAAATGCCTAACTTGGCACGGAGAACTATGGGTTACTAATTGTAGAAAAGTTGGAATTGGAAATAACCACAATTAAATTATATATCTAAATATTTACACAAGAATCTATGGTTGTTATACTAATGTCATACTAATGCCAAGGAATCGAATTTTTGTATCACGAAAAGATCTTACAGGTAGTCTCTCCTGTGTAGGCTACTTCCTATGATGGGCGATACAGATTTTGGGACTATCCTATATCATTAACGTCCAAACCACGGTGAAGTGTCCTAATAAAATTATTGGATTTTAATTGATTTGAAAAATAATCTAAATAAATACAAGAAATACAAAATACACACAAGATACCTATTTTTTGGTGAGAGGGTTTACAAATGTACCCTCCCTGAATTGAAAGATACCTACTAATCATACCAATTGCGTGAGCAATATCTGACCTTGTACACACCATGGCATACATGGGCCTCCTTACTGCTAAAGCATACAGAACTCGCTCCATATGTTCATTTTCGTCCTCGGTAGATAGACATTGCTGAAGTTAGCTTAAAGTGAGATGCAAGGGGATTGCTCACTTTCTTCAACCCATCTGTCATAACCCGCATCCGATAATTCGGACACGAGTACGTAGGTACGTCCAGCCTACACCGCAGTGTCGGCGTTAGAACGTTGTTTAGTAACTCACAAATATCCAACAACTCACACAATATATATGAAATAAATCATATTACTCAGATCATATTTTCTAAGGAAGATAACATCATAAGAACAATACGAACATTAAGACCTATATATATGTCAAGTTCCATAGTTTTAAGTCAAACAACTTCAAAGAGTCTAAATCCAAAAGTATTACATAAGACAGTAGACTACAGGAGACAAAATTCGGACAAATATAATAGTGTTCTATGAGCTGTCTAAAGTAGTTGCAGCTTAGATCTCTGCTGCGAGGCCTTCCTGATCCTCCGGAAGGGCAGGATCAAGCTCGGCTACAAGGTCCTCCTAGGCCCCGTAATATGTGGTGAATTGGTCCTCAAAATCATCTCCTAAAATTTTTAACATATCTATGTCAGGATTGGACCGAAAGTACATCAATGAAAGCAGTTCTAAATACATGGTAGAGACTATAAGACTGTAATAGGCATGTAATACATGAAAGACGGTAAATCAGAATCATGATATGATAATCTGTAATAAACAAGTAATCACGAGAATCCATGATCATAAATAGCAAAGTATTGAAATGACAAAAGGAAAGACTGTAAACATTCTAAGTGAATTTAAAATACTACTTTCAACATGTGATCGGCTAAGGTAATCTGGCACATTCGTCGATGGCTATTTACATGAAATGGATCTGGCATAATCATACGTGAATTGCATGATTTGTTATTCACATGAAAGTAACACGAAAGACGGGCTTTGATCACACATCTACTTAGTATTTCCTCCTTCCCCGACTAATACTCATGGATTTAATGCGTGATACAATGATTCTAGAAACATTAAAATCACTACGCAAGGTAGGCACGAGATATGTGAACATGAACAACATGTTCAATACGATAACAATAACCAACTTCGACAACATGACAAACATGAGAATCACCATTCAAACTGAGAATCCATACAATATCAATCCGTGTATCGAGCATAAAAGTAAGACATAGCTAGAACACAGAGTATTAACTATCAAGTAATGAAAACAATCAGAGAATGTACTCGCATGTTGCCTGAGATGGTGATACGAGATTGAGTCTGTATCGCAGTCCAAATAACCTATATATGAGTTTACAATATCAATATGGAATATGGAAATCAAAATCTAACTTTATCTATTTAGTTAGTGAGTCGCTAGGTCAATTTCTACCTACTTATGATACCTATATATAAGTATTACAATACTAAAATATAGTTTTATATAGTTCAAAGTAGCATATATAACTTTTATATATATATATCGTAGGTATAACACTTATTATACTTTATATAACACTTCTAGTTTTCTAATTCAATACTTTGGTATTTCAATATCTTGGTATTTAACACCTACACTAAACACTACTTATCACAATACGAATTTTAATATTTCTACCTCACAAATACAATTCACTCTTGAATACTCACTAAAAACCCTAATTCCAACTAACATCTTACTCTTTTGAGCAAGATTATGATGACAGTGATGGTGTTGTTGTTACTACTGCTGCTTCTCCTGCATTCTCTCCCCCTCTTTAACACACACAACACATTTATATATAAACTCTCTCTCTCTCTCTCACACACATATATATATATAAAAAAAAACACACACACATACATATAAACTCTCTCTCTCTCTCTCTCTCTCTCTCTCTCTCTCATACACACATATATATGGCTAAATTATAACTTGATACCCTCAACTATCCAAAATGTTCAATTTGACACCCTCAACTTTGATAGGCGCTAACTTGATATCCTGGAAAAATAAGTTACCAAATTACCCCTCCCTCTCCCCCCCTCTCCAGCACACCCCCTTCTCCGGCGTCGACAACCGGAGGGGGGCGCAAAGCAGCAGCAGCAGCGGCGGCGGCGGGGTCGCGGGGAAGCACGAGCGGGGTCTCCGGGACGCACAGGAAGAGGTGCGCGCGGAGGGAGGCAACGTGCAGCTAGAGGCGTACGCGTGGAGCGGCGCGCACGCGCATAGGGCGGCACGCGACGGAGGAGCATACGCCCTGGTCGTCGCCCGGCGGAGGGTGGCGCGCAGGTCAGCGTGCGGCGGAGGCTCTCGCGGAGGGTGGCACGCGGCGAGGGAGTGAAGGGGGTGCCCGGGCGGGGGGGGGGGGGGGTAGTCGTCAGGGAGGGTCGGAGAAGGAGGGGGGCGGGGTTCGCCGGTTGCCGGCCGGAGGAAGAGGGGGGGATAGGGGTAGTTTTGTCTTTTTTAAAAACTTTAGGTATCAACATAAAAAAAATTATATAGTTGAGGGTATCAAGTTAGCACCTAACAAAGTTGAGGGTGTCAAATTGAACACTTTGGATAGTTGAGGGTATCAAGTTGTAATTTAGCCTATATATATATATATATATATATATATATATATATATATATACACACACTTCTATATATATAATAACACATACACATGTATATATATATATATATATTATATATATATACATGTGTATGTGTTATTATATATATAGAAGTGTGTGTATATATATATATATATATATATATATATATATATAAATGAACACACACACATGTATATGTGTATCACTCTTAATACATACATCTAATACTCTTGTGTATATTTATACACAAACACAATAGAATACCCAGCACACTCATCTACACATACCAATACCAATTGGTACCCTTGATATGCGAGTATCACTCTATGATACCATCAACACATGCGCACACAAAAACAAATACTTATAAATACCCATTGGTATTCATGATACCAACACACAAGTTTGGATACAAATCCCCACCCCATGATGCCAACATAACAATACCAAAATAACTGAGTATAATTATCTATATACTATATATAATACTCTCATATATATATATATATATATATATATATATATATATTGGTCCAGATCGGTAGCCCCGTTTTAGGAGCCACGTCGAAGCCCCATGATCCTCGACCGTTGGATCGAGCGGGCGCACGCGCGGCCCCACGCATTTCATGAATCTCTTTGACACACTCTTAGAATTTCTATTTTGAATATAATGATATTTTTTATTACTAATTAAAGACAAAAGTTTTTTTTGAATAATTACACAAACAAAATATGGTCATAACACTACTAGCAACCCATGACAACTATCCTACCATGAGGGGTTTCCTATTGAGTTCTAAAATGAATTTCTATTAGAGGGAAGAGTAACGTACCTATTGGGAAGGGCTCCTAATAACAACCTCTTAAATAGATGGTGTAAGAAGAAGAAATGTGTTCAAGCCTCCTTGGTAGTGCTCCTGCTAGCCTCCTATGTTCCTCAATCTTGGTTCCTCCTTTGGAAATATTTTGGTGATGTTTGGAAAGGTTGTGGAGAGGAATGTTTTGGAAGAGAAAATTTGGAGAAGAAGATTTGGAGGAAGGAATGAAATGAAGTGGAGTGAGGAGGGTGGGGGTTCTTAAAGTGGCTGTCAAATAAAGGGGGTGTGGGGGGGGGGGGGGGGGGGGGGGTGTGAGGTAGCTAGCTTCTCCTCCAAGCCTCTTTGATCTTTATTCTTGAAGAGGTGGAGTGGGTAATTACTAGTTTATCCTTAAGATATTTGTTTTTGAAGAGCTGGAAAGCTAAATATCTAGATATTTTCTAATCCATGATTAATCCCTAACCTAAACATAACACTTCCATTAACCTAAACATAGGTTAACCCTAAACTAAACACTAATTAGAATTAATTAACTAATCACTAATTATAAACCAATTAATCCTAATCAATAACAAATAAATAATAATAAAATATTTTGGAAAAGTGGAGGTTACACCGCCCATCGCGAAAAGCTTAAGTACTCGGTGAATATACTTATTTTAGGACAACCAAACCAACTTGGACTCTCTCTCGCGGCTGATCTTCATCCTAAGAATAGTCTTCGTTGCGTCCAAATCTTTCATAGAGAATGTCACGCTCAGTTGGCACTTCAACTCCACTATCATTGTGGCATTTCGATCCACTGATAGCATATCATCCACATAGAATAATAAAATGATGAAATCATCCTCGACAAAATGATTCACAAACATACAATGGTTCGATGTCGTACGCTATGCAGTTAATAACGGTTTTTTCATGATAACGGTCCAGTAGAGTTATAGATATATCACCGATATATCGATTTTATAACGGTAAATATCGGTTTGCATTTTTAACACAATTTTATATATGAACAATACACTTAATAGTTTTTTATTATAAAATATGCAGAAAGTATACATATCGTCGAGAAATCCAAGAGATCCAAGATAAAGGAGATCACTTGAGGAACTACATCTCTAAATAAGATAAAGGAGATCACTTGAGGAACTACATCAGCGACCCGCAAATTTTTCTTTTCCTCTTCTCCTCTAGAGCAGTCGCAAATTTTTTTTTCCCTCTTTCTCTCGCGATGGGGTGGAAATGCATACTTTTGTTTAACTTTAAACATCTATTCTCTCTTTTATTTGGTCCCTTATACTTTCTGTTTAGACGTCTTGGATTGGCTTGATCGCAGTATGCCATCAGCTCAATACATTCAACTGCCCTCCATAATAGTGTAAAGGTTGAAGATACCGTTGGGTAAGAGCTTCTGGGATGTCCTTTAAACGACCTATTTATGAAAGTCAAAAGCATATAAATGACTTTATTTCCACAATGCACCGTTAAGTGATCCTATTTTATCTTGCATGCAGGGTCTCAAAAGAAAAAGCCCCAGACATAAATGAATTCTAACAAAGACATGCTGAACACTACATGATATTTTTGACATTCCCTGTTAAAAAAAAAAAAAAAAAATTACTGTGAGATATCGGTTTTTATTAAAACCGATATTTTACAAAATATCGGTAATATCGGCCGATTTTATCGGTTCCGATATTTAACCGATTTTTTCCAAAAAAATATCGGTTCGTCACTGATACCGTTATATATCAGTGATATATCCGATATATAACGGTTTTTAACTACATAGGTCGTACGTGCATAATAATCTCTCATAAATGTCTTGAACTTTCTGTATCACTGTCTAAGAGCCTATTGTAGACCATACAAACTCTTCTTTAACTGGCAGACTAAATGTGACTTGCCTTTTTCACATAATCCTTTGGGCTGCTACATGTATAATTCATTCTCTAAATCACTGTAAAGGAATATCGTTTTCACGTTCATCAGCTCAACATCTTAAGTTGAAACTGCTGATAAAGCTAGCACCACTCGGATAGATGACAACTTGACGACCGACGAGAAGATTTTTTCAAAATCAATCCCCTTTCGCTAATTGTAGCATTTAACTACCAGTCTCGCTTTGTATTAAAGGATGAGTAGCAACTTTTGTCTTACTCTGAACACCCATATATTATTCAAAATATTCTTGTCCTTTGGCAACTGTACCAGCTCATAAATGGAGTTTGTCTATAAGGAACTCATCTCCCCATGCATGGCATGCATCCACTCCTGCCTATATTTGCCTTCCATCGCCTCTGTGAAGCTTTCGAGTTCTCTCGTGTCAGTCAATAGCACATATTCATATGGCGAGTACCTCATTGATGATCGACGCTCTCGTGCGCCTTCTCAACGGAATATCTGGTGGAGGCTGTATACTTACATCCTTATTCCCTTCAAGAAGTGTCATCTCAATATGCTCATCTTCCTAAGGGTCGTCCTGATCATCATCAGGAGGCTGATGACCAAGGTTGGGAGCATCTCCATGTACTAGATCCCTCACAACTGGATTCTATGTAGTATCCTCTGATAACAACTCGAAGCGTGAAGACAATAACTCAAAAAATTCCTCACTCAGAATCATGAGTGTTGGTCATGATCTGATCCTCGACGAATATTACGTCTATGTTTTTGTATAGCTTTTCTTCCACTGGGCCGTAGAGTCTTAAACTCATCCCGACCATAGTCAACAAAAACTCACTGCCTCGTCTTCGGCTCAAGTTTGAATTTCTTGTCCTTCGGTACGTGCACAAAAGCCTTACACCTAAACACTCGAAGGTGACTGTATGACGGCCCCTTGTCGTATCATACTATATCAGGCACATCATCCCAATATCATACTATATCAGGTAACTGTATGACGGCCCCTTGACTGCAAAGGAGCACTAGAAGATAAATTAATAACATAAGTAGCAATATTGAGTCTCATCCCAATAATTGTCCAGTAAGTTTGCTTCTGACAGCAATTATCATACCCGTCCCATCAGTGTCATGTTCATAAGCTCCGTTATACCATTTGAGCTGAGACATCTTTGGCGGAGCCTTCTGGTGTCAAATTCCTTGCTCTTTGTAGTATGCATCAAAGGGATCAATGTATTCGTCACCATTGTCGGACCCGACACACTTCAACTTCTTACACATCTCCCTTTCAACATAGCATGAAACTCTTTGAAAGTAGATATCACTTGATCCATAGTCTTTATAACATAGACCATAACTTTTCTGAAACAATCATCAATAAAAGTTATAAAATAAAAAGTGCCACCAATAGTTTTTACCTTTATTGGACCGCAGACGTCCTAGTGAACCAACTCGAGCAACGTCGACTTCTTTGAAGCTGTGTTACTTTGGAAAGATATCATATTTTGCTTTCCGGCTATGCAGTGCATGTAACTCTCCAATTTTGTAGACTTAAGTCTCGGAATTACTTTTATGTTCAACAAATAGCTCATTCTTTCTCGTTGATATGGCTAAGCCATATGTGACACAACTCGGTAGACGCATCACTGACTGCGTTCACCTGCACCACGTGTGTCCTCCCTTCCATATAGCAGAGATCAGACTTCTTGCTTTCTCTAACAATCACCAACGAATCTCGGGAAAGCTTCTACTGATAGTTGCCAAAGAGATTGGAAAAAAACATCATTATTCAACCTTCCAACCAACACCATGTTGAAACGAATATCGGGAATATGACGAACACCTTTTAGCACAAGTATTGCTTCCGTATTTGTCTTTAAATGCACATCTCATATAGCAACAGCCTTTGACATATTTCGTTGCACATCTACAACACTCCACAGTCTAATGTTGTGTATGTAGTAAATAATGTCATGCTGTAAGATGCGTGTTGGAGCCCCTGAGTCCACCAGCCAAAAATTGTCATCACATGCGAGGTTCATAACCACATGATCACCCACAATAATAGCATCGCCTTTATGTGCCAAGACGGTCGTTGTTGTGTTCTCACTCTTCTTTCCCTTATTCTTCTTCTCTCTTCCAAGCGAAACAGTTCCGCTTGATATGCCCCTTCTTGCTAGAATGGTAACACTTACGAGTCCTTGTACCGACTCTTGGACTTGTCTCTACTCGTGTCTGCCACCGTTCGGAACCTTACTTTTACTTCTGCCTCGACTCTCTGAAACAAGCGCCTCTGAATTGGATGCAGATGAAGTGTCTTGATATTTCCTTGCATCTCTTCATTCATGCTCTTGGCGAACTCCATACTAACCAAGTCTTCTGTAGCAGAAGCGATCGTGGACACTCGTACGATTTTCCACGAGTCTGACAATGCACACAGCAACCAAAGTCCATGTATCTCGTCATTGACCTTAACTCTCATATAGGATGGCTGATCAACCAAGCCCTAAAACTCACTCAAGCAAACCGTAATGGACGGACCATCCTTATACATAAGATCCATCATCTGTCATAACAGGAACAATTTGTTTATCCCGATCTTCTTCGTGTATAAAGATTCCATCTTCTCCCATAATGTCCTTGCATGCTCAACATTGGCGATGTAATTATACACATTCTCGTCCACGAACTTCCTGATATACTCACATACTTGTATATGCTCGAAATTCTAGTCCTTCTCGAATTTATCACTGGCTTCTCGAAAATAAATACCAAAAGATACAGCTTCTTGACGAACATTAAATCTTTCATCTTGCTCTGCCAATAGTGATAATTGAAACCGTTTATATTTACCATGTGTACCGGCTTTGCATTGATCTCTTCTACTTTGTTTGATTGTCAACTCTGACACCTGTCAACTTGTTGCCTTGATACTACTCTAAAACCAAAGCTTTAGTACCACTTTGTTGGGAATGAAATACGAAAACCGTTCCCCCCAAAAACCAATTTATCAAAATCACAAAGAAAGCACAACGCAAATATGATCACTTTTTGACGTAAAAAATCCTTGCGAAAAAAATAACACGACGATCGGAGTCCAATCATGGAAAAGCCTTCACTAACGAAATAGAAGATTACACCTTCTACAAACTTCTCAACCGATACAAATAGATCATCACAACTACTCAAAGTAATAAAAACGAATTACAAGAGGTTACCGAAGACGAAGATAATGAGAACCAATCACCAATGGTCTTCCCCACCAATGATCTTCTCGAAATGATCTCTCTTCGAAATAGCCATGAATCTCTTCTTTCTCTTCTTTGAAAGTTGCAAACTCTAAAACTCTCCTTGATCTCTCTCTGTTAGATGATGAACTTTGAGATAATGGACTAGGGTTACGAAAGACCTAATTAAAGCCCCAAACCAGCAAGTATCTAGACTATTAATTTAGAATCAATGGTATTAATAAAACATCTATTTTCGGCTTTAATCCCGACACCGATATACCAACGGTATACCGCTTATGTCGATAGTATACCAAAAATATGTTGCTTCGAGTCAGAACATATTCTAGACCAAACTGTATCAAAATCAGTATATCTACGGTACACCGACAGCGGTATATCGTTGATACTGAATACATTTTTTCAATGCTTCGGACATGAGCTCAAATCGAGTCTCCTTTGTGCCTTCGACTACCCGAGCTTATCCGACACACGGATGGCGCTCGTCGCACTCCGAGGTGTTCTCCACATAGGTTGAAAACCTCACCCAACACCAATACACTATACATCCTCTAAGGCCTAACCAGGGCTTAGCTAAGTGGATACCCAGCATCTGAAAAGGTCCATCCAGAACACCAAGGTCATAGACTCATCGACAACACAATTTATGTTTGAAGCCCTAGCAGAGCATAAATAGGCGGTGTTCTAATTCTCTACAGCCGTGTCATTCATTCGACAATATTTTACCTTGATTTTGGTCAAATTTAAACACCCTCCCCCCTCACAAGACAAGTCAAGTCAAATTTCAACACCCCACAGCCAATTTTTTTAGAGGTTTCAAGTATCTATAGCCATAATATGCACGTGCATCCTCTCCTCTTCATCCAATGGAGGCAATATTCTGCAGAATCCTAGTGTTATATGGTACAATGGGGTATTTGTTGGAAACTTGGAATTAATGGGTTTATTATTGAAGGTGGGTTAATTGGGTTTTAGTGCCATGTGATCCCTCTTTTTCTACATTTTCTACAATGAGAATGATGAAGAAGAGTCAAATTAGTTTGTTCAATGTTCTTTGGTAATATTGCTTACTTAATATACCTGAATCATGAGTTACTATAACCTATGTTGCACGGACATATGAAAATGATGCCGAGTCCATATCGTGTTCATACTCGTATTCGTGTATGTACTAGGTACCCATATACATGTCATTATTCATGCAACAACACAGGAGACTGCATATATACCTACTTGAAAATGTCCATATTCCATATCCATATTGTGTCCTTATCTGTATTGTGACAGTATACATGCAACATATACTCTTAACTCATGCATGATAAAAAAATAAAAAATCTTACAAATTGTGTGATAATCCCCACTTCATTGATCAGTTAGAATCAAGGTTCTAACGGCGGTAGATGGTGCGCAACGGAGAGGGTCGGCCTGACGTTTATTCACCGTCTAGATACCTGATACATCTTGGACATTTTTTTACTATTTTATCATTTTTCATAATATGCATATTTTAAGGGTGTTTTGTGCATAACTAAGTTATAGAACAAAGATTTATGAAGTTTGTCTAGTAAAAGTGAACCATAGGTCCATAATACTTGCAAAATTGTCAAACATCTAGTCAGGCACTCCTCTGCATAACACCCGCCTATGCCGCCTCACCTTCGCCTGTGTCGCATAACCCCAATCGACCACCTACTCCCCCGCCAAACGCAAAAGCGGTACGGAAAGTGGTCACCTGACGCCTAGGCGTCCGCCTCGACCGCCATTTAGATCACTGGTTAGAATAAATGCCTACATCTGTCAGAAAATAATGTACCTAGACTGAAGTTACGATTTAGTATATTTCTGACACCACAAGACTCCACTTTAAGCTACTCTTCGACGAAGGAGCAGGTATCACTAGATTCAGAAGGCTCAACTCCAAGGAGCCAAATTTCCTCTTCACTCCAAATTGATTTTTGACAATACTAATCTTATTCTTAATAAATGCCTACATCTGGCAGAAAATCTTGTATCTAAACTGGAGTTACGATTTAGTACAGTTTTGACACCACAAGACTCCATTTTAAGCTACCCTTAAACAATGGAGCAAGTATCACTAGATACAGAAGGTCCAACTCCAAGGAATCAAATTTCCTCCACTCCAAATTGATTTTTGTCAATGTTAATGTTATTCTTAACAAAAGATTATACAAAAACGGTACTTCTTAAACTTATTACCAAATTTCCGTTCTTTTTTTATAGTGTTTTCCCAACAACCATTCACCAATGAAACCGCAACTTTAGCTAGGGGCAGTTCTGATTCTCAGTAAATGAAAATACCATGCAGCATTTGTTGCCTGTAACATGTCGTTGTAAGTGGTGTAGCAAATACCATGTTTGATTGCTACTTATTATGTGCACGATAAATCCAGTGTTCATAATGATGTAATTACAGTCTGGTTGAGAGTTCTTGTTTGGTTAGGACTTTATTATACTGATTGAAGAGGGGAGGGAATTGTGCTAATGATGAAATAAAATGTATTACAAGTAATATTGCAGGTAATGTTGCAATCATTTTGGTACCAACAAAAGTTGTAAGATTTGAGGAGCAGTTGCA
This sequence comes from Iris macrosiphon, assembly GCA_036927795.1. Taxonomy (NCBI): domain Eukaryota; kingdom Viridiplantae; phylum Streptophyta; class Magnoliopsida; order Asparagales; family Iridaceae; genus Iris; species Iris macrosiphon. Next base: position 184,301,544 of record JAYESA010000013.1, read on the forward strand.
ACATTAGTGGCAGTAATCGGCACTGCTACAGGAAACAAAAGCACAGTCACTTGGATCGCGGTTTGCTATGATATGTAGTATTATGCTATTTTCCCTGGTTTGCAGTGTGAAAGTGACAGGCTTAATCAGTACAGTATGAATCACTTAAGATCGTCCATTCGCGTGAGTGTATATATATTTGTGACTACTAGGAAAGAATTCGTTCTAAAAACTACAATATATTTGTGACTACTAGGAAAGAATTCTTTCTAAAAACTACAAACTACTCATGTACGTTTCATTTCGACAACTAATTGATTTCATTTTAGTTTATAGGCTAATTTGCATCTAAATACCATGAACTTTCACATTTGAACAACTTGCTACCATGAACTTTCAAATTTACTTGCTACCGTGAACTTCAAGTCAGTAAGTTAATACCATAAACTATCGCTTATTTGCAAGTAAATACCACGAACTATTGCCCACTTTGCAAGTTAATACCATGAAGTATAACTAGTTCATGGTATAGGAAATAGTTCATGGTATTAACTTGCAAAGAAATAATGGTATTAACTCTCAAAAGAAATAGTAGTTCTCAGTATTAACTTGCAAATTTGAAAGTCTATGGTAGCAAATCCAATTTTGAAAGTTTATGATAACAAATTACACAAATGTAAAAGTACACATGGTATTCAGATCACTATTCTAAAAATCGGCCTATGAGACCGCCTAGGCGGCGCCTACTGCCTGGCGGCCGTCCGACTAATGCGCCTTTTACAACCTTGGTTTAGATACAAATTAGCCTATTTTGTATTACCATTTGATCGATATTAGTATTCAACTTCATCCAATAAGATCCGGACCGCTCGGCCCATCACTCTTTAGCTTTAAGGATCGAGACACCGTTGCATTTTGGGTTGTGGGATCGGGAATTTGATGCCTAGGAGGTAAGCAGATTCCGATAACTATGATCAAAGGTTGATTATGTTGTACAAATTGCAACATATGTTGCACTAACACTACTTTGGATGCAACCAAACAACCTAAGTAATTGCATTCGGATGTATTCAAATCGTATCTCTCTGAAAACACTATCTAATTAACTTTCAAAAGTACCATTTTTTACGGAACATTTTCTTTTAAGAGTTAATTATCCAAATGGTGCCTGAGGAATGTAGTGGTTGCCATTTTCGTGATCAAATTTTTTTTGGTTAATTTGGTACATAAGCTTTACATTTTGGTTTAATGAGTGCATGAACTAAATTTTGTTTGTATTTTGGAATAAAATTCGATAAAAATAGACATGTGATGGTCGCATGCCTTATTTTTTATGGTTCTTTGGTCAAGTTTTTGAGTTTGGACTATCATTTTCAAAAAAATATGGGTATTCGAAAAAATTCTACATTAACAAATAGCTTTTATCGAGTACAAAATGACGGCGCTACAATCAATCATAGCCGACGTATCAGCTCGTCATGCTAAAAATAACCTTGAAGATAAGGCACGTGACCATCACACGTCCATTTTTAACGATTTATATGCAAAAGTACCAACGAAACCTAGTTCAAACAATCTTTAAACAAAAATGTAAAACTTTGACACCAAATTAACCCAAAAAAAATTCAATTACCAAAATGGCAACCATGACACTCCTCGGGTACCATTTTGGCAATTAACTATTCTTTTAAAATATCACATCATCTTACTCAAAGTTCCCACTCCACGATGTCAATCCACTGTGTCGAATCATGTCGCCTAGCGTCCGCGTCCGTATCCGTGTCCGCGTCGTGTCGGACACAGCGATCATCCGATCGACGAGAATGGACTAATCTTTCTCAACCAAATCAAGAAGAAGAAGAAGAGGAGGAGGAACGTACGTAGGTGTTGAGCTGGCGGACGAAGCTGGAGAAGTTGTTGTGCTTGAAGTACTTGGGGAGGAGATCCCTCGCGAACTCCGGCGGGTTCCACACCACGAAGCTGTTGTCGTTGGGGCCCCATGACACCACCTCGTCCGTCGAGGAGTCGTCCACCATGTCGTACGTCTTGCTCAGGAACGGCGGCGGGAGCGCGGCGCCGCCGTTCGCCGCCGGTGTGGCTCCTCCGCTCATCGGAGAGACAAATCTAGGCTTCGGAGTTTGGTGGATGGAGAAACCCTAACGGAAGAGTTGACAGAGATTGGGGATTTTTCTGTCGGAAGAATAGATTTGGAGACGACGATGGAGAAAATAAAAAACAATAAAATAGGATATTTGTAATTTTGTGGTGCAGTTTTGTATTTATATCCCTGTCAAATTTCTAATTGCATATATATATACTTAAATTTTCTTTTTTTGCATAGATACACTCATTTCTCTGCGAATATATGTGTATTCATCTTGATTAAGGCTTAGGTTTGATACATATCTTTTCTGAAAAATAACACAAGCTATTTGGTAACATTAACAATTGCTTATTTTTAGGATAAAATTATTTTCAGAAGTTGTTTCTACTTTTAAGAAAGCAGTAGCAATATCAAATCAAAACATAAATACAATACAACGCTTACTGCGCATAGCAAAATGTCTAATTTTAAAAATTATAAATATACAATAATATATTTTTAATTATTATTTATGTTTTTATCTGTGACAAAAGTTAGTTATAAGTAGCCAAAAGGAGATCTACCTTGACATCAATATCTCATCTGCATTGGAAAATTTATCCAAAAATCGAAATAATTTTTCAAAATATTTTGTATTGGACTTAATTTTCAAAATTAAGCAGAAACGGTTATGATAGACAATTCAGTCTTAATTATTTCTTCTTAGTTATCTTATATTTTGACTTATTTGTGATGTTCTATATTTTTTTTTTAAAAACTTAAAATATATATGTTCTTAAACCTTTGATGAACACAAAATAAGGACACAGGTTCTAACAAGGGTATATTGATAGAAGAGGAAAAAAGAAAGAAAAATAAATGTAATGAGGGTATTCAGGCAAAATTGAGTATTGTAATAGAGTATGCATGCCAAATTCGGACAGAGGAGAGAGAGAAGGAGAATGTTTTTAGCCCTGGAGATTGAGAGAATAACGGGAATGCCCTTATGTGGGTTTTGACTCTGATGGACTTTCAAGGGTGGTTTGGATATTAGTGAAAGAATAGGGGTAAATTTGGTATTGCAAGATTTAAAGTGCAGTTGGAAGAGAGACGGACATGCGGCATGGAGGGAGGAATAGGATAAGTTGGGGGCTTTTATCGGGTCGGGTCTGCATAGGGCTAGATCCGGGCCGGATCAGTCTTCCTATCATGAAAGAGACTCATTATGGATCTTCCTGTCATGAAAGAGACGAGGGCCAGCCTGGCCCAGGGCAAGAGGATGACCACGTTCAGTGCCCACGGATCAAAAAAGTCAAACTGTCTAAACTGTACATATATTCTCACATAATTAATAATTAAAAATTAAATATTAAATATTAAACAAATTTTAACTAATTGTTTAACTACATAATATTATATAACTATAATTAAATATCTCTTCTAGCTTATGTGGTTTAGGCGAAAAATATTTTTCTTGGTCAATCAAGTTTGTTTTCCCATGACGTTATTTATAACAAATTTATTTTTTCCAACAATTTTTTTTACGTAATATTAATTTTTTAAATAAATGGTTGAATATTTACAAACGGCTTAGACAGTTCACTTTTGAACCCTTTTGAAGGCTCATTATAAGAGTAGAGATGATCTCGACTCGAATCATTGTGATACAGGAGAAAACATTCTTGAATATCAATCAAACACAATGGCCATGGGACAAAACCTCTTTTTGCATTTCTACACCTGAGCAGCTAGATATTGGTACATTGTCTAAAGGATATGATTTTGAAATAGCATTACAGGGTTGCGCATGTACAGTTTGAACATGCTATAAGCTTAAGATATGGGCGATGGCAGTCAATTGTGTACAAATCAATCAACTGCCATGGCTTCCGAGACGCTGCCGCAGCTGCCGTCCTCAAAGCCATTCCTGGTTTCTTCCATGATGGTCCTCAGCTCGTCGGCCAAGCTCTTCTGCTCGTCCTCAATGGTGTTCTGCAGCTCATCGACCTGCAGGAACATGGAAGAGTCATTCAAGGCCAAGCAACATGAAAGCACCAGTTCTAGTGATTCTCAAATGATAATAAGGGAGCTCGGTTTGATAATTTTGGGGAAGATAATAACAAATACTAAGAAAAGTTTGTTCAAATGTTCACGGATGGCCTGTGAAGTTGAACCTTCTCACAATTTCCTCTTACTAGTCCCAGTTGGCATGCTCCAGCTGGAGAAGGGGCAGGGCAACTGGAGCAAGCACCAAATGAAATGATCATCCATTTGGTGCATGTGAACGTGCAAGGAAATCGATACGAGGGCAGAGCATACTCTTTCCAATATATGCGACGTATCAAACGTGTCCAAAACATATAGAATGCATTTCAATCAAGGTTCGCAGTATCGGTATAGAAATCGGACCCTTCCTGTAAGTATTGGGATCGGGCGTATCGACTATATCGGCGGTTTCGGATCGGAGTATCGGATTTTTGGGTATCGGAAAACAAATAACTATTAATAAATTTCTAAAAATTTAGAAAAAAAATATTGTGTACATTTAGGCATAATTTTAATTATTTTGTATTGTTTCGTAGTAATTTTTAAATTTAATAGTCACTATTGCTCGTTGATTTACCTGCGATAAATAAGTTTTTTTTATTTATATGCTTTTACACCCTTGCTCATTGGTCTTTTTTGTCATTTTCCTCTGACGAATTGACTACAAAAGAGATCTCGAATGTCGGTATCGGTCAGTATCGATAGTGGTCAGTATCGGATCGGGACACGCCAAATCGTATCGGTATCGGTCGATACTGCAAACTATGAATTTTCAATACTTTTGAAGAAATTGTGATCAATTAAGAAGGTTTTTATGAACAGGTAAAGGAAGTTGTTTAGATACAATTTTTTTACTTAACTGGGATGTAGTTTGCAAAAAAAATAAAACTAGGAGGAGGATTAGGGATCCTTCATATTAGAAATCAAACATTGCTTTACTTACTAAATGGATGTGGAGAGCTATCAAGAATACTTGTTTATTATGGGTGAAACAGCTGAAAAATATTTACTTCAATAGATATAAAATGTTTTATTTGACTAACAATATTCATAAGCAGGGTCCCAGTATTTGGAAGGACATTTGGATGTTGATGCCAATCTTCAAAGTTGGGATAGGAAAATTATGTGGTAAAGGTAATACATTAAATTCTGGACGGATATTTGGATTGAAATATCAGTTTGGAAATCATTTTTCCTAATCTTTACAGTATTCCAACTAATCCTGAAGCTTCTGTTGCATATCAATATATTATGCATAAGAATTGTAGGATTTGGAAGATCTAATTTAGAAATAGTATTATTAATCACTTGATTGAGGAGTACTGTTATTTATGCAACTTTTGAGTAGTTACTCATTTTATACTAAGGATGATTATTTTTGGAATCTCTCTAAAGATGGAAATTTCTCAGTTAAGTCAATTTATTCAGTCATTAATCATTCGTGGATCTTGTATGAGGTTGGCAAATATTTACCTTGTACCTTTAAAAGTTAAGATACTAATTTGGATATTACATCAAAAAGAACTACATACCAGTGATGTTTTACTTAAAAACATATTAATTGTAATAGCCTTTGTGTTTTTTGTAAAATTCATCAAGAAATGGCATATCATATTAATTGTAATAGCCTTTGTGTTTTTTGTAATACTCATCAAGAAACAGCATATCATTTATTTTGTTGAAGGTTTTTTCTTCTTCAGAAATATGGTATTATTTACAAACTTACTGGAATATTCATTCATATCCCTCAAATGTGAAAGATTGTTGGTCATCATGGAGGACACTTACATTCTTAAAAATTTGAGACTTGCTTGGGATTTAATTATGGCTGCTCTAATCTGGTCATTGTGGAATGAAAGAAATAATAGAATCTTACATGGAAAAAATAGTGCTGCTAGGAATGTTCTTTCTAACATTGTATCCTTGGCTAAGTTTTGGTCGAGTGTATTACCATATAGAAAGAGAAACAAGGTGGTACTTCCTACAATGCAGAGGTTTTCATGATGGACAGACATCAGGACAAGCATGATCAGGTGGAGGATGGTTGGAGCAAATTTGAAAACTTCAGCTGCAGTACGAAGGAGATGAGAAAAAGGAGGGCTCAATAGTAGTTCTTAGGATGTTCTTATAAACTTCTAGTTCTGTAATAAGTGGTTCACACTGGTTTAATATGTTTTGTTGTTGGCAGTCATGGTATGGTAGTAAGGTGAATATGTGATTATCATATACTGGATGCATTGGACCAGGTTTTGTAATATTTTTGTGGTAGTTTTAATAATGAAAGTTTGGTTGGGTGATTGTCAAGTGCTTCCTGGCAGTCATCTACCCAGTCTACTCCCAAAAGAGAGAGAGAAAACAAATGGAGTTTTGTGATCATGGTCAAATAAGGTTTACATGGATTTAAGTTAATGTCGATATTATTATTATCATTTCGTTGTTCCTATTTACGTAAGTGTTGTACTTTTTATTTCGTCTAAATAACATACTTGAATTCATGGTTTGACACAAATCCTTGAATTCATGGATTTCGCATAATGCCATAGTACTTTTTATGGCTGACGTGGTTTACTTACTTGGGCAAACCCAATGCAGATGTTACAGCTAACTGCAGGAGTCTTGATGATTATTCATGTTTTGACCCCAAACAGACTATATCCACCTCTTGAGCGTTGTGTGTGTGTCATCAGTAGGAGATGGAGATACTCGTCTTTCTGTCAGTTACATATCAGACACTACATGGACAATTTAAAATATCAGGGTCGTGTCCACTTGGCCATAATGTGTCACATCACTTTCGTATATGTGCAACATATATCATCAGTTATTATATCATTTATGGCATTATAATTGTCATCTGATGATAGAGTTATGCTTACATGATAGTGCATAGCTTTTGGCTCGAGAGGTGGCCATAATTTTTTGTTCTCTCTCTCCTTCCTTGTCCTACTCTCCCTCCATCTATCCTCCGGATTCTATGTAAGCATTTTTGTAGCCTAAATCCAATAGAAAGATACCCTTTTTAAGCTACTATCTAAGAGAATAATAAAACTAATAAAGTACTAGTATTGGAAAAGTCAATGAATGGAGTTAAAGAGCCAAGGACTCAGCGAAAGATAACAGGCAAGCTATGTCGCACGAATATTTATACGGATATGGGATATAGACATTATCGAATATGTACAAAAGTAGTTACCTATGTTGCACAAATATGGACACAGGTACGAGCACGATACGGTTAGGGACACCATCTTCCTGTGTCCACGCAACATAGCAGGCAAGTGACTCTTGTACAAAGTATTGGATCTCATTTAATCTTTACAGTTCTATTTTCTTATTCATATTCAATTTTCTTACCTGGTCTAAGTTCCTATAAACCTCTGATGTATATTTGGTCCAAAGACAATAGGACCTGACATATAACTGGTTTTAGCATTCTAGACAACATGAATGTACAGCAATATTCTTTAGTGAAACTAACAAGAGAACAGTTCCCAGATGCAAGGCAGTGTGTGGTGTTCCTAAGCCTCAAAGTAAGGCACTTCCTCATACTTTAAGCAAACCTAATGCTAACACCCCCACCCCTGCGGACACACCTACCCATCTTCCCCCAGAAATAATCAAAAGTCAACGCACATTAGAATCAAAAAGAGTAAGCTTCTTGGCCATGCTAAATTCTACAGAATAGAATAGAGTTTATATGATTGCAGAGCAACAAGCTTACCACATGCAAGAGAAGCGAGAACTGCTTCTTCCTAAGATCCAAAGTCCTCACACCTGCAACATTCTCTGCCTCCAAGGATGCTATTTCTTTCTCGAGATCCGATATTGTTTTCTGAGTTTCGGACCTCGGAGGCTGCAAGGCTATCAGTTTCCTTATTGTCTCACACTCCTCCTTGTGCTGCCTCTCAATTTTGCTCTCCTCCAGCTGCTCTTTTAAGTCCTCGATATCAGTCTGGGTCTGCAAGATCTGGCACTGAATTTGTTCCTGCAGCTCATTGAAGCTTTCCTTCTCTCGTCTATTAGCATCAACAACAGCTTTGCTTTTGAGCAGCGGCACCTCAAAGGTGGCCATCTCTTGTAAGAAAGCTTTGTACAGCCTCTCGCAGTCACCGTAATTATCAGAATCCTTCTCGACTTCAAGTGCAAATGAGGTGAACTTCTTCTGAAGCTTCTTTAATGGTGGTTCTCCCCTCGTTGTGGTCGTGCGAGTTAGAAGCCTGTGTTTGATTATCGCATCATCTTCAAGGGGACCAAAGGCATAATGTGCCCCCATGTCATCCCTCCCAGTGATTTTCCTTCCTTTAGTTAACATCTGATCGGTCAAAATTATCTAACACTCAGATCTGCATTCACAAGAAATCAATTAGATTTGATGCAGCGAAGAAGTTTTTAAAGGTAATAATTGGTAATTTTTTGATAGCTTGTTAGATATAACATCTACTCAAAGCTCAGAGAATCACTACATCCTCATGTTAGTCAATATAATAATGTCTAAGAAAAGTTAGCCAGCTTTTACTGAAATATAACAGTTGAAGATCACCTAAAAGTGAAAACATGTCAATGCAGTTATGCAAGACGTTCAGAAGCATATTTATTGCTAGAGAGGAAAGAATATAATCATGTACTGTTTTACAAGAATTTACAGCTGCCTCAAGTATAAATGATTTCATGCCTAAGTTGATTTTCAAACAAGGATACTCCCAAGTTGAAATTCAGTAGTTGTTTGATTTCAAAAGACAAACTCAGAAAAGAATATAATTTTGTGATCAAAGAGGCAACTCATGATGTTTGAGAAATGTTCAGTACTTCTACAGGAAAATATTATAATGATTATGTTCCATCATGAACATGATTCATATTTACCTACAAAAGCACGCTTAAAAAAGATGAATAAATTAGCAGGTTGTGAAATGAGAAACTACATGTGGAAGAATCTAGAAATACTTGAGGCCTATACTTGAAGCAAATAAGGACATGACAAGTGAGGCAAACATCTAGAACGATAACATCTATTTACTGCCTTTAATTTACAAAACTGACCCAGAACAAGTTCTTCAAGAACCTACTTCTACCATCACCTGTAGATCTTGGTCTATCTCTTACTGTGGCACCAAGAGCAAAAGAAAAGACCTTTTCAACATAACATGTTGATTTTCATTGCTAATGATCAAAACATCTTAATCAGCTATCCATAACCTTATTTCAATAAGTTTCTTTATTGGATAAAGTAATAGTCTTTATAAGTGAGAAGCAATGATTAGTGAGGTTCTTTAATGAAATTTCCTTAGACTTGTGATGTTATCAGATCTTTCATAGAATAATTCTTAGTTGTCAGAGTCAAAAAGCGCACAAAGGCGCAAAGCGCAAAAGCGAGGGGCATGTTTGAGCAAAGCAAGGTTGATGTATAATAAGAAGAAAAATAGAGTCTCTCGACCTCAAAAAAATGTGTTAGCTCTGTTCATAGTTGACTTGTTCACAACAAAATATGGAATCTCCGTCAGCACTCGAAATCTAGACGAGGAGAGTCAATGATTATATATTTGGTCCTTGTATAATGTCGCCCTTGTTTGCCGTAAAAGCAAATTCCACATGACTGCAGCGAGGCACAAGCCGCACAACCTTCCTTACTGCTATGCTTCTCGCCTGAGCACCGCAATTCAAATGACTACGAAATCATAATAGACCTGAGCTGAGGTCTCTTAGACATGGTGAAACATATACAACGCCTAGTGTATTTTGAATTGTCACTGTCGTGTCCGATACGTGTCCAACATAATGCAGCACGAACACAGGCTCCGGTTTTTGGAGCCTCTGTGCTTCCTTAGGACACGAGTAACTGCTCCTTTCAATCAAATGCTCGAATGGACATCTCTATGTATGTCAAATCTTCTCTAATATCAATTAGCTCACATTCTAACATCTTTGTTGGGTCTAGTTGACATTTTCTTAGCACCAAAACTTATAATAAACTAAAGAGTTATTTGTTTTTACCTGGGGGGTTGTACTAATAAAATTTTAAATTGGGGGGTAATATAGTTAATAACTCTAAACTTAAATATTGGACAAGGCAAATGGCAGAACAATTCAATCACTCCAATATGTAAAATTTAGCTGATGTGTTGAAAAATGGAAAATAAAAGGTACCGACATCATAATCTCTCCATTCTCCGAAAAAAAAATAAAAAAAAAAATGAACGTCACAGAGTTTGGAGAACAACTGAACATAGAAAGAAAGTAATTACAAGTGTCCAATCACTTCAAGATGCAAACTTTAGCTAACGATGTGATGGAAAATGGAAATTAAGAGGTAATCCAAGTCAAAATTTCTCAAAAAAATGGCAATTCTCCTATAGAACAATCCATCGCATCCCAAAATTTCCTTTTTTTTTACAAGAGAGGAAGAGAACCATGACGAACAAATTGGTGGCTCGATCCGTACCTGAAGATTCGACGAAGTAGCCGGCCGGAGACCCGGCGAGCTGTGGTTGTGGATGGCCGATTTCTACAGAGAGAGGGAGAAGAAATTGGGGGAAAAGAGGAGGAGGAAAATAAAATTTTCCTTAATTTATTGCTCATGCGCTAACATTTCCAAATTTGTCCCTCTAGAAAACTAGTTTAAGGCGCGGATGTCTATTTATTTATGTGGAGAGAAATGTGCAATGAAGACATTTTACAGGGGCTGATAAGTTAGAGTTTAAGACTTCGATACAGGTGGTGTATCAAAGTTTTATGGGCAATGCTGTGCTACAACCAAATGCTTACAACCTTCTTACAACCGTCATGTGGCGGGTACGTGACGACCGTCCATTGGAGGAGGGAGAGAGAGGTGGGATTCGGTGGCTGCTCGGTTGACCGTCACGTAACAGAAACGCCATGTGGCAGCCGTTCGTTGGGAGAGAGGTAGGGCCGGATGTGGCCCACAGGGGAGGTAGAGAGGGTTGTAAGAAGGTTGTAAGTATTTGGTAATAAACTTAGCATTATTGAAGTTTTATACAACCACTTTTTAACAAGTGGACCTACCTCAAAGTTTATATATATATTTTTTGTTACAATAAACGTAGAAGAAGAAAGAAGAAAATAAGAGAGAAGATCTTTTATTGGTGTCATCACATAGTGGGAGGCAAATGTCTTATTTATACAACCCAATGAAGATGTAATACTAATATCTAACCAATGTGGGACTAAAATACAAAGTGGAAATCCAACCCTTTAGTAACCCACGTTATAACACTCCCCCTTTGAATGACCACCATCTCTAAGCATATTACCTCGTTAAAACTTTGCCAGAAAAATTCATTAGGACAAAACATGTGCGGAAGAAAAGAGTACAATATTTGGGATGACTTAGATAGGTGTTGGACACGTTTAATGTTGCCTCATTAAAACATTGTCAGGAAAAGCCCAGTGGAAAAAAATTCATGACTAAGAAAAAAGAGTACAACGCGTTATAGACCATACAAAATGTATCTCCCCCTGAAAAAAATCACTCTTCCTGATGATGTTGATCCTGAACAGTCAGCTGATGAAGACGTCGTATTCCAATTCCATGAACTAGTTTCTGAAAAGTTGACTTTGGCAACGATTTGGTGAACAAGTCTGCAAGATTATTACTTGAGCGAACTTGTTGGACATCAATATCAAAGTTCTTCTGAAGCTCATGAGTATAGAAAAACTTCGGTGAGATGTGCTTGGTCCCGTCTCCTTTAATGAATCTACCTTGAATTGTGCAATACATGCTGCATTTCTGAAGCTCATGAGTATAGAAAAACTTCAGTGAGATGTGCCTGATCATGTCTCCTTTAATGAATCCACCTTGAATTTGTGCAATACATGCTGCATTATCCTCATGAATAACAGTTAGAGTATCTGTGGTAGGGGAAAGGTGACAGGAGCTACGAATGTGTTGAATCAACGATCTCAACCAAATATGTTCTCTACTTGCTTCATGGAGAGCCAATATTTATGAGTGATTTGAGGAGGTAGCAACCATTGTTTGTTTTGTTTAACATTAAAAAATAGCTGCATTGCTATTAAATAACACATATCCAGTTTGTGAACGACCTTTATGGGGATCAGATAAATAATCTGAATCTGCAAAGCCAACTAGATTCACAATGTCAAATATACCATAAGTATAAAATAATTATATGTCGGTAGTTCCACGAAGATATCTCCTCACATGTTTAATATCATTCCAATGTCTGCGAGTTGGCGCCGACTTATATCTAGCCAACAGATTAACAGAGAATGATATGTCTGGTATTGTACATTATGATAGATACATTAATGCCCCAATGACACTAAGGTACGGTACTTCGGGTCCTAGCATTATTTCATTGTCGTCCTTAGGACGATATGGATCTTTATTGATATTTAAAGATCGAACATCCATTGGAGTGTTAAGGAAATGAGCTTTATCCATATTGAACTGTTTTAATATTTTTTTTGTATATTTGGATTGATGCACTAAAATTCCATTAGTGTAATGCTCAATTTGTAATCCGAGATAATATTTTGTGTCTCCGGGATCTTTCATCTCGAACTCATTTTCAGATAGTTTGCAGTCTCATTGATTTCATGTCTTGTCCCAACCAAGTTTATGTCATCGACATATACTGCAACTATAGCAAAATCCTCCTTAGATTTCTTTATGAAGACACATGGCATATATGATTATTCTCATATCCCTCCCTTTTCATATATTCACTAAGACGGTTGTACCATATCCTTCCGAATTATTTCAAACCGTACAATGAACGTCTTAGCTTTATGGAATGCATGTTCTTAGCTTTTGAGCTGGGTAGGTTAAATCCATCTGGGGTTTTCATATAGATATCGCTATCTAAATTACCATATAGATAGGCTATTACAATGTCCATAAGTCTCATGTCCAGCTTTTTCTCAACTGTCAGACTTATCAAATAACGGAACGTTGTTGCATCTATTACGGGAGAATACGTCTCTTCGTAATCAATCTCGGGTCTCTGAGAAAATCCTTGTGCCACTAATCGTGCCTTAAATCGAGCAATTTTATTCTTTTCATTTCGCTTTCTTACAACACCCACTTGTAACCTACCGGTCTGACGTCTTTTGGTGTTTCTACTATAGGTCCGAACACTCCACGTTTATTAAGGAAATCCAATTATACTTGAATAGCATCCTTCCATTTTGGCCAATCTTTTCTTTGTCGACATTCATCGATGCTACGTGGTTCAGTGTCATCAATGCCCTTAGATATTTCAGTAGCTACTGATAATGAGAATATCCCATCTATTGTTATATCTTTGCGATCACATATCTCTCTTGTATATGTATAAAACATAGAGATCTCTTTGCTTTCAGGTACCTGGGCCTCCTCTTGGGCTTGTGTCTTTTCTAAGACAATAACCTCTTCTGGGTTTTCAGAGAGTATGGATCTGTCATTCATAACCTCTTCTTGAGCGTTATGTGTAACCTCCTTAAGAGCGTTACTTGGACATTTTTTTTTCTAGGGACTAAGTCCATCGAACCTATAGGTCTACCACGCTTCTGGCATGCAGTAGATTCATTAGCCACTCTGCTATTTTTTTCTACGGGAATATCAATTCGAGCTGGCGCATTTGCAGCGGGCACATGTGATTTAATTACTTTAGCTACATCAGTAAATGCATCTGGCATTTGATTTGCAATCTCCTATAAATGCAATATCATTCGTACCTCAGTTTCACATTGATTAGTACGAGGATCTAGATAAGACAGAGTGGGATTATCCCACGATAATTCATGCCGTTTATTTATGACGAATGGTTCTGTAAGAACATTCTTTTCTTTCTTATCTTCCCCTAACGGCGGAAATTTAGTCTCATCAAAATGGCAGTATACGAATCTAGCAGTAAAAATATCACTAGTTAAAGGTTCCAAAATATCTAATGATTGAGGACGAATCAAAACCAATATAAATTCCTAAACGGCGATGAGGTCCCATTTTAGAGCGTCGATGAGGAGGAATAGGAACATAAACAACACAACCAAATTTACGCAAATGAGAGATGTTAGGTTGATGGTCTGTCACAAGTTGTGATGGTAAAAATTTATGATATGCAGTTGGCCTAACAATGATCAATTTAGCAGCATGTAATATGGCATATCCCCAAGCTGAAACGGGTAAGTTTGATTGCATGAGTAAAGGCCTTGCTATGTGCTGAAAGCGCTTAATCAAGGACTCTGCTAAACCATTTTGGGTATGAACATGAGGGACATAATGTTCAACTTATATTCCTACGGAAGCACAATAATCATCAAAAGTATGAAAAGTGAACTCAGCTGCATTATTAAGCCGAATCGTTCTAACATGTTGGTTAGGAAAATGAGTCTTAAGCTTAATCAACTGAGAAAGTGGCTTGGAGAACGCAAAATTTCTAGACGAAAGTAAAAAAACATTTGACCATCGACTAGAAGCATCTATTAGAACCATAAAATACTTGAAAGTTCCGCTAGCAGGATCAATTAGTCCGCAAATATCACCTTGTGTTCTCTGAAGGAATGGTGATGATTCAGAAGCTATTTTGAGAAGTGAAGGTCTTGTAATTGTTTGTGGTATTAAACGAAAGAATGAAAGTGTATTTTAATGACGGGATTTATACGAAACTCGTGCCCTTTGGTTTACAAACAAATTTGTACAATTTAATCCTATACGAGGATGTGGGAGTACAATTTATTTAATCTGGGTATGAATTGCTATAGGTGTCTGATCTGCAGTCGATCACTTTAGCCCTTGGACCACACGATGTTGAAGAAGTGCCGTGGAAGACAGGTAGCAGCTTCGAAGGTTGCAAAGGAGGGTGGATGCACGATGCCAAAGTCGTCGATCCCTACTCTTTGCCTGAGCTCCGGACTCTCTCTCTCTCTCTCTCTCTCTCTCTCTCTCTCTTGACCTCCGGTTCGATCTTTTTTGGAAGTTCGACCTTGTTCGATCCTTCTTTCAAAGTTTCGACCTTGTTCGATCTTCAAGTTTGAAGTTTTTCGACCTTTTTCCCCATTAATAGGGGTCTCTATTTATAGAGTTTTGGTGACAGTGACCACTCCGTCGGTGTAAAAACCGAGGAGTGGAAAGTACAGCACCCTTTTACACAATGGTTAAAATAACCAATGCCTGCGTATAGATGACCTTTTGAGTGAGCATGTGACGCGTGTCCAACTAAGGGGACAAAACGCGTATATCTGCTGCGAAGATCACGGCGTAGAAGCCAGGTAGGTAGGTATCCCTCGTGTAGAAGAGGTTGGCGTAGAAGCCAAATGACTGTCACCCTGGCGTAGGAGCCAAATAGGCATAGAAGCCGAGTAGGCGTAGAAGCCGAATGGGCATAGAAGCCGAGTAGGCGTTGAAGCCGAATGGTCGTAGAGACTTAGTGGGCGTTTGAAGCCGAATGGTCGTAGAGACTGAGTGGGCGTAGCAGCCGAGTGGTCGTAGAGACTGAGTGGGCGTAGAAGCCGAATGGGCGTAGAAGCCGAATGAGCACAGATCCTGAATGGGCGTAGAAGCCGCTGTGTACCGTGCCAGAGTGCTGATGTGGACGTCTTAGCCGAAATTATGGCTTTTGAAGATATAATCAAATATCTTGCAGAGATTTGCCACCATCTTGTGCATTAAATACGGAGGCGTATTTTTGAAGGTCTGCAACCCTTCTGTGCATCCGTCACAGAGACGTGCCTTGAGAGAAACTGTCACCGCTCTGTGCAATTAGACGTAGAGACGTGCCTTGAGCCCCGTACGAAGAGCAGCTTTTGACGTGGCAGGCGATTTGTCTACTGCGGAGCGTAAAATAGCTCATGTTTGCCTGTGTAAAACAAGGCAGCGTATCCCCTTATACGCGAAAGAGCAGTTTATGCTGAGGGTACGTCAGTAAACGGCGGTTCGGTGATATTTTAACCAAATCCTTTGTATTAAATGCAGAGATCCGCCATCATACTGTGGTGCACGTCCCGAGGGGTCTGTCATCGTTTCCAACCGTTGTTTGGGTAGCCGTGCAGCACTTTTTGTCAGGAGTCAGAGGTCAGGTTCACTGTGTGACTTGACAGGTTTATTTCGGAGAAGACGAAGCGTTCCTCATACGCTTTAATGCTGCTTTGAGAGCGGCTGAGTTTTACGCCATGGAGGCGATGAAGAACCCTGTTTACGCTGAAGCGGCCTGGACGTACTGTACTTACGCGGATGGTCCTTTGAGCTTGTACTTCACGTTGTGTTTAGCGGAGAAAGCTCTGCTTGTACGCTTGATGGCTCTGAAGGCCTCTGTTTACGCTGCTCTGCATCAGTATGCTGCGTAGCTCCTCCCAGCATATTTTTCATGCTTCTACAAGACCCCCTTCAAAGCTTTTAAATTCCTCGTAATTTGAAACGCTTTGAATGAAGCATGAACGGCCCCTCGTAACTCGAAACGTTTCTGAATGGAGCGTTGAAACGGTCGATGCTGACTTTATGGCGAATTTTTATTGGGGACCGCTGTGATCTCTTTCGCCTATAAAAAGGCTGGGGGGTTAACCCGTTCTCCCCACATTCCCATCATCACGCAGAGATGATCGCCAGAGTTCGTCGGGTCGACCTGAGGAAGAAGGAGATCATGTTCTTCCAGCGTGTAAGGAGCCAAAAAAGACGGCATCTTCGAGCAAGTGTCCACTGCAACGATGTATCATGGAAGGATATCTTAGCCTCCCTTGCTCGGGATAACCAGCAACTTTGTATGGCGGTTCTCCAGGAGAGAGGAAGGGTCATTTTAGACCACGGCGCTTGCAAGTGGCGCCTTCTCCCGTTACCTCCGGTGACGAGAGTCAGACAGACTAGCTCTGTCCCGGCTTGAGCGGCGGTGGTCTGTAGGACAGCAGATTTACCCTGCTTTCCTTCTGTTGGAGGATGGGTCTATGCCCATTTTTGTATCCTCCTGCCACTGATCATCTTCTTGGAAGAAGAGGAAGACCTTCACCAATGTGAGAACCTGTCAGAATGGCTTCTCGGTGCGATCTTCAGACGATGATGAGGAAGCCCTTTGTAGACGGGATTTTCCTCAGATGTAATCATGAAAATGAAGGAAAACCCTTGTAGATTGGATTTCCCTCATATGTAATCATGACTTTAATCTTTAATAAAATCGTCTTGCTTCTTCATATGATCATCTTGCTATACTTTGCTGTGAAGTCTGAATATGTGTAGCTTCGACACGTCTGATTCTTTACGCCAACTCTGTTTAGAAAGAGTGCTAGGTCCTGTCCTGTCTTTTACGCATAACTAAGGATGCGTAGAAAGCCGTTGTAGCATTCGAGTGTTCGAACCGTCCTGCTGTTTTTAGGAGTGAGGAACCGCGTAGAATTCTGAACTGCTGCTTCTGATGAACAGAATTCTTGTTTCAGACTTCATCTTCAAGAATGAATTCTCGAAAATCCCTTAGAACAGGGTCGAGGAATGGCTGTCAAACTGAGTTGCCATCTTGATAGATGAAATATTCGGACTGGAGTCTGGATGAACCTCCAATTGACCCGAGAAGAGTAATTTCTCAATGTTTGAACTCTGTATGTTTCGGGTACTTGGGATATTTTGAGGTCGAGAAGGAGTATCTTCTGTGTGAACTCCTGTAATCGACCGCCTTGAGGATCGTTCAGATGTACGCTTACTCTGGCCTGCATATCTTTCAGATGTGCGGGAAGTCATGGAGCGCGAAATCATAAGTTGGCAGCCTCTGAGCATAAACTAAACACCATCGAGCGTGAAATCATAGACTTGTAGTTCATGAGCATGAAGTCGTAGGTTTGTGGCCTCTCGAGCATAAAAGCTACCGAGCAAAAAGGCATCCGGGCGTAAAACCCGACTTGTAGCTGTCGAACGTAAAGTCGTAGATCTGTAGCTGTCAAGCGTAGAAAGCTCCTTAGCGTAGAACTGTAGATTTGTTGCTTCTGAAAAGAAATTTTCTGAGCATGAAGTCGTGGATCCGTCGCCTCCGAGCGTAAACTAAGCGCCACCGAGCGTGAGATCATCGATTTGGTATCTGCTGAGCGTGAAGTTGTAGGTCTGTAGCCTCTCGAGCATAAAAGCTACCGAGCACAAAGGCATCCGGGCGTAAAACCATAGACTTATAGCTTGCGAGCGTAAAACCATAGATCTGTTGCTGTCGAGCGTAGAAAGCTCCTTAGCGTAGGAACCGCTGACCTTCTTCGCGCGAAAAACTTTTCGAATTCGCTGACTGTTCGCCTTCTCTGAGTGATAGGCTGACGTAGTACGATACCGTATTTGTTGAGGACATCCCACTGGGGGATTTTTAATGGACCTATTATTTGTTGCGCACATTAAGTGCAAATAATAAGTTCAAAATAAACCCTATCAAAGGTAGTATGGACGTGATAGGTATTGTGGACTTAACACCACTGGCGTACTTAGAGTTAAGTACAGGTACTGAGTTGAGATGACAACCGATATCAGAGGTAATATGACATGATAATCGATAGCCGGATCAGGGAGGTTTGTTCAGAGGTAATATGAACATGACAAACTCTCTAGGGTTGTGACTCTATCGGGGATAGAGGCATACATCTGCTCAGAGGTAATATGGACATGGCAGTTTTTGTGGACTAAACACCACTGGCGTACTTAGAGTTAAGTACGGGTGTTAAGTTGAGATGACAATCGATATCAGAGGTAATATGAACATGATAATCGATAGCCGAATTTAGAAAGATTTGTTCAGAGGTAATATGAACATGACAAACTCCCTGGGTTGTGACTCCATCGGGGATAGAGGCATACATCTGCTCAGAGGTAAATATGGATATGGCAGTTTTTGTGGACTCAACACCACTGGCGTACTTATAGTTAAGTACGGGTGTTAAGTTGAGATGACAATCGATATCAGAGGTAATATGAACATGATAATCGATAGCCGAATTTAGAAAGATTTGTTCAGAGGTAATATGAACATGACAAACTCCCTGGGTTGTGACTCTATCGGGGATAGAGGCATACATCTGCTCAGAGGTAATATGGACATGACAGTTTTTGTGGACTCAACACCACTGGCGTACTTAGAGTTAAGTACGGGTGTTAAGTTGAGATGACAACCGATATCAGAGGTAATATGACATGATAATCGATAGCCGGATCAGGGAGGTTTGTTCAGAGGTAATATGAACATGACAAACTCCCTGGGTTGTGACTCCATCGGGGATAGAGGCATACATCTGCTCAGAGGTAATATTCACATGGCAGTTTTTGTGGACTCAACACCACTGGCGTACTTAGAGTTAAGTACGGGTGCTAAGTTGAGATGAGAACCGATATCAGAGGTAATATGACATGATAATCGATAGCCGGATCAGGGAGGTTTGTTCAGAGGTAATATGAACATGACAAACTCCCTGGGTTGTGACTCCATCGGGGATAGAGGCATACATCTGCTCAAAGGTAAATATGGACATGGCCGTTTTTGTGGACTCAACACCACTGGCGTACTTAGAGTTAAGTACGGGTGTTAAGTTGAGATAAAAATCGATATCAGAGGTAATATGAACATGATAATCGATAGCCGAACCAGAATGGTTTGTTCAGAGGTAATATGAACATAACAAACTCAGCTGGGTTGGACCTGAAGAATCCACTGGGGAAACTTTTTAGAGATTCATCATCTGGTATTTTCTTGAGGGAGCAGATTGTCACATTAAAGTGAAACCAATTTGCAGTGATCGTCCCCTCGTTTATAGATGCAAAGTGATGACCTTGGCATTGATCAACTCCTGAATTCTCCTTTTTAGTATATAGCACGCCTTTGTAGGATGATGAGTGTACTGATGGAAGAGGCAATAATCGGGGTCATCGACTCCGCCGGCCCTCTCAGGGTATCTGATATTGGGTAGCCGAAGTTTGTGTTCCTTCATCAACATATTGAAGATTTTAATGATGTCATCTTCATTGAAGGAGAAAGTCCATTTTGGCCTTCGGGCTCCTGATGCTTGAGTTCTATGGTCTTCTGGGAAGATCGTCATCGTTGTATCATCTTCGGATTCTGAGAGAATTCTACCCCCAGCTTTGGATGTTGCTCAGTTTTGTCGAGGGAGACTACCCACAGACTTGTCGTTGCACTTGCGGAGATCACAGAGCTCATCTGGTTCCCCGTAGAGGTCAGATGTTGTCTTGCGCACGAAGCGTGATTTGTACTTCCGATTTGGCGCTGAGGCATCATCAGAAGTTTTGTCTGTACCGCGCGTAGCGGGAGACTGGTTTCTACGCGTAGAGCGCAGTGGATACTTCTGGGTTAGCGTTGAGGCTTTGTCCGAAGTTTTGTCTGTACCGCGCGTAGCGGGAGACTGGTTTCTATGCGTAGAGCGCAGTGGATACTTCTGGGTTAGCGCTGAGGCTTTGCCCGAATTTTTGTCTGTACCGCGCATAGCGGGAGACTGATTTTTACGTGTGGGGCACGGATACTTCTGGGTTAGCGCTGAGGCTTTGCCCGAAGTTTTGTCTGTACCGCGCGTAGCGGGAGACTGAATTTTACGTGCAGGGCACGGATACTTCTGGGTTAGCGCTGAGGCTTTGCCCAAAGTTTTGTCTGTACCGCGCGTAGCGGGAGACTGGTTTCTATGCGTAGAGCGCAGTGGATACTTCTGTGTTAGCGCTGAGGCTTTTCCCGAAGGTTTGTCTGTAACGCGCGTAGCGGGAGACTGATTTTTACGTGCGGGGCACGGAGGGAGCAATGCTACAACCTCATTGGTCGGAGAGATCGGAGAGTCCACAGGAATGGTAGAGGATGTCTTGGGCATCCAGACCTTGCGCAGCTTCCTGTTGTCTTGGACGGAGAGAGGGTGAGAGCTACCCCCGGTTCGAAGCATGTCTTCGTAGGCAGACTAGTCGAATTGGACGACCAGTGTCTTCTTCACGGATCCCACGGATACCGCATCGTGTTGAGCAATCGCTTCCTCGTCAGAAGAGAAAGATGTCCCCAGCAGAGTCGCCATCTTGTTTGTAGTATTAAACGAAAGAATGAAAGTGTATTTCAATGACAGGGTTTATACGAAACCCGTGCCCTTTGGTTTACAAACAAACTTGTACAATTTAATCCTATACGAGGATGTGGGAGTACAATTTATTTAATCTGGGTATGAATTGCTATAGGTGTCTGATTTGCAGTCGATCACTTTAGCCCTTGGACCACACGATGTTGAAGAAGTGCCGTGGAAGACAGGTAGCAGCTTCGAAGGTTGCAAAGGAGGGTGGATGCACGATGCCATAGTCGTCGATCCCTACTCTTTGCCTGAGCTCCGGACTCTCTCTCTCTCTCTCTCTCTCTCTCTCTCTCTCTCTCTCTCTCTCTTGACCTCCGGTTCGATCTTTCTTGGAAGTTCGACCTTGTTCGATCCTTCTTTCAAAGTTTCGACCTTGTTCGATCTTCAAGTTTGAAGTTTTTCGACCTTTTCCCCATTGATAGGGGTCTCTATTTATAGAGTTTTTGTCACGCCCCAGTCCCAAAATGCCGAGGGACTGGATGCGCGGCAATGGCCAGCAGCACGCACCGATGGACAACCCAATTTAATGGATCCATCAGGGCATGCTTAAGCTGTAGTCTAACAGTAATTAGAGCAAATGTTACAAGTCCCAGGTTGTTCTAATCTCATCCACAACAGATAATCACAGATAAATGACAGAAATAATGCAATAGAATAAATAAGCAAATCTCAAATAAGAGTGTCTCGGGAACAATCCGAGAATCAGTCTGTTACATTAAAGGAAATAGACAAGAAATAATCAGCTGAAAATAGAAATACTGAGTAGATGAAGCCGGTACTCAGGAGAAGTCTTCTGCCACGATCTCGTCCTCAGGTTCCTGTTCTGTTCCGAGAAGTGCTCATGTTCCGTACACCTCGGGGTAGTTTTCTTCAGCTATTCCTGGGGACATAATCCGGATCCAGGTCCTCAGGGGACAGCAAGGTACAAAAAATACAAGCCAAAATAAATGCAGTGCAGCAGATAAATAAACAAGAGGGTAAGCTATGTAACCAACTTATGTGATATGCAAGTTGAGAGCATCACTAGAACTCAGGCTGAAGCCACTACAAGCTCTGTGTCGGGGAGCCGGTAGCGGCAATAACTATGAATTATACTCTGAAATATACTATGTTTTATATATATAATATCAGCCTGTGGTCTGTGTGTCTCTCCCCACCCAATGTAATCCCACGTCTCATGTCCACGATACCTCATGTCCATGTCACGCACGATTATAACTAATGCAGCAAGTCGGATAGCTATGAATCAATTGTCTATGAATGTAATGTCTAGGTTATAAAACATGTATCCTATGCAGAATCACCTTGAATGTCTCAGGAAGACTCTGTCTCATGAATAGTGTCAAGTGTCCTGGGCTCTGATGTACTTGATAAGACAAGTACGAGAAAGTAAAGGGTCCGAAATGTCCATCTCTAGGTGACGTACCCAACACCTCGTACGGTATTGGCACCCGACTGATAATCGGACGCTAAGTACGTCACACGGTCTTAGGTTAAGCATGTACAACAGTTATAAATAAAACAAGGAAATATGCAACAAGACTGTAAGGTTGGCAAGGTATACTTGCCCTCTGATGTATAACTAAGCCAAGGAATATTTAGCAAAGACTGCAAGTTTTGGCGAGGTACACTTGCCTGTGGTTCCGGTTCCAGTTGCGGCTCTGACTTCAGCTGAAATTGCAGGCGGTACTCCGGTTGCTGAAATAAACATCACCATCAGATCCAGAAAATATCAATCAGCTAGAAACGCCTGTCCTTGAGTCCAATTTGGAGACAAGGGCAAAAATGATAATTTCGGGTCAAAACGGGGTCCACATGTGGGCCCGCTTTGCACCGAAAACGTGTCAGGGACAAAGGTCTCCAAATTCCACAAACTCAGTGTCAACAGGTCAGGAACGCTGATACGAACCCAACGGAACTTTCAGAATTGGATTCCGATGAGCCGATCACAAAATCGCCCGTCGAGCGGGACCTATGGGGCCCACGACACGCGATTTCGTCAACGTTCTCAGAATCGAACCAAACTTGGCTCACAGGACCAACGTATTGCTACGAGTCCGATAGCGCAAGTTTTGTTTCAATCCGACGTATGTACACAAAGTTAGGACGCGATTCAGAAAAGTTGGATACGGGGCGATGTCCGCGGATACGCGTTGATCCCGGTGTGCACGTACACCCGAATCGACTTCTGCGAAATCCCACACGTCCGTATCAACGACGCGCACGTATCTGTGAAGACCGTGCGTGACCAAGTCGTCCCGTTTGGCGGGACGTACCCAGTTCCGGGGTGAATCGGGGCATTGTTTTTCCTGTTTTTGGATCGCGGTTCGCGATCACCACAGGACGCGATGCACCGAGCGGGTTGCACGGGCACCGAGAGGGTCACGTAGGGTTCGCAACGCAACAGACAGAATTGAAAATGGGGCAGCGAGGAGAGAGAAACAGGTACCTGAACAGGGCTCGAGAAACTGCGTTTTCTCGTGTCCGACACGTGTTCCGTGTCCTGTGCACTGTGTCCACTGCTAGGGTTGAATCGTGTCCGGCCTAGGGCTTGCTGGAGGACACGGTGGAGGCGGCTAAGGCGGCGCTGGCGGCGGAGGGAGCCGGGGACAGCGTCGTCGAGGGCTCGGGACGCGGGCGGCGCCGGCAGAGGGTCGCCGGAGGCGACTCGAGCAGCGAGGAGAAGAAGGAGGAGGGCTGGTGGTTTCTGGAGGCCGGGGTCGGGGTCGTGGTGGCTCACGGCGGGGAAGGAAAAGGGAGGCGGCGGAGGTGGTGGTTTCTGGAGAAGGGCGGCGAGTCTCGGGGGTCGTCGGAGGGTTCCGGCAGCGGGGATGGGGAGGCGGAAGAGGGAGGAAGGGGGAGAGATTTATAAGGGAGAGGGAGGCCGAGGTGGCGGGGGCGAGGCCGTGAAGGGCGGAGGCGAGGGCGAAGTGGGCGGGTCAGGCGCGGCACGGGGGAAATCATGGCCGGCTGGGCGCGCGACGGGCGGCGGAAAACACGGGACTCACGTTCGTGGGGAGAAGACGGGTGGCGGGTCGGGTCTGGCGGGCGGGTATGGCCGACCTGACCCGACCCGATAAGAAACGGGCTGGGCCGGTGGGCCGGTCTGCGGGCTGGGCCGAATGGGTTTTATAAAAACAATTAATAATAAATAAGTAAATACATAATTAAATAAATAAATAAATAATAAATAGTTTTTAGGTGTTTAAAAATAGGTCCGGGGCCCAATAAATTCCAAAAAATTTCCCTAAGTCCAGTTTTTCATTTTACACCCAAAAATATTATTTCCATAATATTTTAATATATTTTAAAATCATTTGATTTTATTTAAGGCAAAAAATACCTTATTTTTAATTAGTAAAAATTCTCGAAAAAATCCCAGAAAATTCTGAAAAATTCGGTTTTGAAAATCTTAAAAAATCAGGGGGTTTACAGTTTTGGTGACAGTGACCACTCCGTCGGTGTAAAAATCGAGGAGTGGAAAGTACAACACCCTTTTACACAATGGTTAAAATAACCAATGCCTGCGCATAGATGACCTTTTGAGTGAGCATGTGACGCGTATCCAACTAAGGGGACAAAACGCGTATATCTGCTGCGAAGATCACGGCGTAGAAGCCATGTAGGTAGGTATCCCTCGTGTAGAAGAGGTTGGCGTAGAAGCCAAATGACTGTCACCCTGGCGTAGGAGCCAAATAGGCATAGAAGCCGAGTAGGCGTAGAAGCCGAATGGGCGTTGAAGCCGAGTAGGCGTTGAAGCCGAATGGTCGTAGAGACTAAGTGGGCGTTTGAAGCCGAATGGTCGTAGAGACTGAGTGGACGTAGCAGCCGAGTGGTCGTAGAGACTGAGTAGGCGTAGAAGCCGAATGAGCACAGATCCTGAATGGGCGTAGAAGACGCTGCGTACCGTGCCAGAGTGCTGATGTGGACGTCTTAGCCGAAATTATGGCTTTTGAAGATATAATCAAATCTCTTGCAGAGATTTGCCACTATCTTGTGCATTAAATACGGAGGCGTGTTTTTGAAGGTCTGCAGCCCTTCTGTGCATCCGTCGCAGAGACGTGCCTTGAGAGAAACTGTCACCGCTCTGTGCAATTAGACGTAGAGACGTGCCTCGAGCCCCGTACGAAGTGCAGCTTTTGACGTGGCAGACAGTTTGTCTACTGCGGAGCGTAAAACAGCTCATGTTTGCCTGTGTAAAACGAGGCAGCGTATCCCCTTGTACGCGAAAGAGCAGTTTATGCTGAGGGTACGTCAGTAAATGGCGGTTCGGTGATATTTTAACCAAATCCTCTGTATTAAATGTAGAGATCCGCCATCATACTATGGTGCGCGTCCCGAGGGGTCTGTCATCGTTTCCAGCCGTCGTCTGGGTAGCCGTACAGCACTTTTTGTCAGGAGTCAGAGGTCAGGTTCACTGCATGACTTGACAGGTTCATTTCGGGGAAGACGAAGCGTTTCTCGTACGCTTTAATGCTGCTTTGAGAGCGGCTGAGTTTTACGCCATGGAGGCGATGAAGAACCCTGTTTACGCTGAAGCGGCCTGGACGTACTACACTTACGCGGATGGTCCTTTGAGCTTGTACTTCACGTTGTGTTTAGCGGAGAAAGCTCTGCTTGTACGCTTGATGGCTCTGAAGGCCTCTGTTTACGCTGCTCTGCATCAGTATGCTGCGTAGCTCCTCCCAGCGTATTTTTCATGCTTATACAGTAATAAGTTTACCCTGTGAACAAGCTACACACAAATGTTCAGTAGGAAAGGAAAGACTTTGGTATGATAAATTATGCCCATTGGTATTGTTGATGACCTTTCTCAACATAGTCGATCCTGGATGACCCAATCTGTCATGCCAAAGGATTAGATTCTTTGGATTCTTTAACCTTTTGCTAGTGATGGGGTGAGATTCTACTACCTTCAGAGTAGTTTGATATAGCCCTGAGGAGATTAACTTGTACTTTTCTAATGTGAGCTTATTGCTTCCAACATTAGAGGTGATACAAAGACACTCTTTGTTATCATCATTCATGGTTTCAACATGAAACCCGTTCATTCGAATATCTCTAAAGCTGAGCAGGTTTCTACTAGATCTACTAGAGAATAATGCATTTCGAATGACTAAGTGCGTTCTATTTGGCAACACAACATCGGCCTTACCATAACCTTCTATAATCTGCACGGGTCCAGCAATGGTGGCCACCTTGGCAGTGTTTGAGGCATATGTTGTGAAAAACTTCCTAGTTTTAAATATAGTGAGTTGTTTCACTATCTATCAAGCATATGCCATCATCATTGTCCATACCTTTCAAAAATAAAAATTAATAATATATTAATATGCTACTAAATGGTTAAACGTGGCGTATTGCCAATTATTACAACTTGGTCTAAATCTAAATAAAACTCCTTCAAAGAAAGTAAACTACCTAGACTATTGATCATATAATGACCAATTTATTCAAAGTGGAAAGTAAATAAACTTAGATAAGCATACAATAACTATTCATTGACTTCGCCTATTATGGCGTTGAACTGGTCTTCCGAAATTGCGTTTCCATCATGATCTTGGAAGAAATCATTAAAATCCATGTGTGTTGTACCCTCCATGAGATTAGTCTCCACACCCTTTGATGCTGCATACTCGTCCACTTTCTTTTGTGAGGTGCGACAGTTTCGCATCCAATGATCAGCCCTTCCACAACGTTTGCAAATATCAGTTGGACCAGCTGGATTGAAAATTTGGGCATTGTTTCTTCGAGGATTAAATCACTTATGTTTGAACTGTGTATCGTTCCTTGGACCCGGATTGTAGCTATTTCTTTGGCTTCCACGGCGTCCATGCCCTCTACCTTTGTGATTTTGTCGACCCCTAGTATTGGTCACATATTTTCGAGCACTAGTCGCATTCACTTCAGCTGGAATTGGTGTAGACCCAGTTGGTCTACTAGTGTGGTTTTTGATTAATAACTCATTATTTTCTCGGCCCTGAGTAAGACAACAATGAGTTCAGAATACTTCTTAAAATTCCTCTCCCTATACGTCTGTTGTAGGGTCATATTAGTCGTATGAAATATGGTGAATGTTTTCTCTATCATGGAATGCTTTGTCACTTCTTCACCACATAACTTTAATTGTGAAGTAATCCTGAACATAGCTGAATTATAGGCTGCAACTGTCTTATAATATTGGAAACATAGATTGAGCCATCCATGGAGTGCACCTGGTAGTATGACCATTTATTGGCGATCATATCTCTCATCTAGAGAATTCCATAGCACCAAGGGGTCCTTGACTGTTAAGTACTCAGCCTTGAGATCATCATGAATATGATGTCTTAGGAAAATTAAAGTCTTCGCTTTATCTTGTGCAAATATTGGCTTATCAGTCACAATTGCGTCACCTAAGCTTTTGGCTTGAAGGTGCAATTCTGCATCCAATCTCCAGTTGAGAAAGTTATGCCCTTCTAAGTTTAGAGGCTTGAAATCATGCTTTGTGAGGCTCGACATATTGTTGTATAAGATCAATAATACCAAGTTAACATAAGAACTTGGTAAATCACCAAATAATTCATGTTCATGGTGTATGCTTCAAACAATGATATTTCAGAAGTCTATTTATACCAAACAAATCTTGTTCATGGTATGCTTCGAACAATGATGTTCCAAAAGTCATAGCTAAATACCAAACACTAGATGTTCATGGCATGCTTCGAACAATGATTATGTTCAAGAAATCTTTCAAAAATACCACATATGGTATGCTTCGAACAATGATGTTCCAGAAGTCTTATATATATAGACCAAAAAATTCATGGGTTATCAGATCTCTGGTGATTTTGATCTGAATGTATTAACATATATAAAAGAAATAAAGAAAGAAAGAATAACTCCAGCGTTCTTTCCGAGAGATCTATATGGGATTAACATCGGAGTGCTATTAGAATTAACTAAAAAAAATTAGATGAATGGATAAAATTATTTCTTTTGTCCTAGCGGTATGCCAAGAGATGTATAAACATCAACATCAGGCTGCGCCTAGGGTATGCATATGCAAAAAAAAATAAAAAAATAACCATACATATTACCGAAGTGGAGAATCTGCAAATGGCGGCTTCACTGAGATGCTCTCGCTTATTTCCTCCCGTTAGAGCTATGTGCTGATAACGTGTTAGAATAAACGTAGAAGAAGAAAGAAGAAAATAGGAGAGAAGATCTCTTATTGGTGTCATCACATAGTGGGAGGCAAATGCCTTATTTTATATAACCCAATGAAGGTGTAATACTAATCTCTAACCAATGTGAGACTAAAATACAAAGTGGTAATACAGCCCTTTAGTAACCCACGTTTTATATATATATATATATATATATATATATATATATATATATATATATATATATATGTGTGTGTGTGTGTGTGTGTGTGTGTGTGTGTGTGTGTGTGTGTGTGGTAAACGGGATATGAATCATAGTGCTCATATTACTACATGAGTCATACACATGTAGACCAATAGAAATATAATGTACTAGTGTTCATGGGTGTACATGAGATATATGATTCTATTTCTATTGGTCCACATGTGCATGACTCATGTAGAAATATGAGCACTATGACTTATATCGTTTACCCATATATATATATATATATATATATATATATATATATATATATATATATATATATATGATCTAGAACCATCCGGGTGGTTCCATATTATGGAACCACCCTATGTTACATGGGTTGAATTTGGATTGGGTGGTTGAGATTAAAAGGTGTAGACCACGCCACATTTTAATCTCACTCACTCAATCTCAATCCAGCCCATGTAACATATGGTGGTTCTATAATATGAAACCACCCCGATGATTCTATAGATATATATATATACATTTGCACATTGTACGAAAAGAGAGGGGAGGCACTTTTCATACAGTGGCTATATCAAAACTTTGATACAGTCATCTATATCAAAGTTTTACTCATTAAGTTATTTACGTAATTTTTTTTAATACAACCACTATATGACAAGTGGATCCTCCATCTCTTCGTAAAACGTGCAAATATATATTCATATAAACTTTAAGATAGGACACACTTATCATACAGTGACTGTATCAAAACTTTGACATATACATCATCTGTATCAAAGTCTTTCTCGTTATTTACGTGTTCAAATTCTAAAATTTTGTTCAAGCCCCTCTAACTATTCTTTGTCAAGCGGATGTCGCTCTTAATTCTCCTGAAATAGTTTTATTAAAGTAAATGTTATTAATATTATGATTTATATTCCATTTACGATATTAATGGGAAACCTGAACAAGCTCGATTTAAATATTGCATGTATAAAACACTCTCACCATAATTTCTGGCCATAAATAAGTGATGCCATATTCACATTAAATACTTGAAGAAAGATTTAAGGGATTGTTTGGATTAAAATCAAAATATTGAACCACTTCACATGTTTAATTAGAGAATTAGAAAATTTATGGACAAAATTTAGCGTAATTTAACATGAATAGTAAATTTTATCTGTCACGAAATAGAAATTTTGACATCAAAATTTTTTCTCCGAAGTGGAACGTGAAAGTAAAAAATATTCATTCCCACTTCCTATGTTCGCTTGGAGATCACTTTCTTTCTACATTAACTAAAAAAGATTTACTATTCATGTCACTTCAAAAAAAAAAATTTTCACTCAGTGCAAAAAAAATTGTACTTTTTCACTAACTGAGAACAACCAACCAAACACCAAACTTTTAAATTTTTCACTTATAATCTCCACTTCTTCAAAACATCCAAACGAATAAATTTTTGCTTCACTCCACTTCACAAAAATGCACACACTTAACTTCACTGAACCAAACGGCCCCAAGAGCAGCATACAAGTATATTAATTATACTTTTTATATGAAGGCAATTTAGGTCTATTTCACTATAAAATGCAGCTTCTTTTACAACAAAGGACTCAGATAATACAGAAATAATAATTTGGATACTAAATTACCCATACAATACAAGGCCTTATTGTAATTATACTCCATGTAATGGCAATAGATGGCCAAAAATCGATCAAAATCATAATGTCACATTCTGGAACAGTATGGGGGTCCTCTGAATGAAGAATAGGTTAAAAATTGATCAGCTTCACAGGTCGGAGAGGCATTTCCCGTTGATATAATCAACCACTTGCGTGACGGCCTGGTCGAGCGCTGCGGTGACTGCTATAAGATTCTGCAAGAACTCTTCGGCCGTGGGCTTCTCTCCGTCGACAATGTCGGTGACGGCTTTGACAAAGATTGCGGGAACCGAGAGTAGGTCGGACACATATGCAACTGCTGCTCCCTGTAAAGTGCAGTGGCATTGTAATAAGTTGGATGCTATGTTGTTAGTAGCTTATGATACACGATAGTATCTTATTCGATACAATATATTATAATTTCGTTACGTGTCGGTTGATCCGATACAGTACGTATAGGTTGATAGGTAGTATTGGTTTTTTTTTTCTTGTTACTCCGGTCATGTAATGTATATTTTACGAATTTGAGTTTGGAACTAACAGACATGTAAAGGTAAAACAAATTTAAAAAAAGACTAAATTACAATTTTATATCCTCAACTATTCAAGTTTTTCGACTTGATATCCTAACTTTGTTAGATACTAACTTAACATCCTCTCCCAATTTTCTTTCTACCGGTATTAATCTAAGATGAAAAATGACAAAAATACCCTCTTATTCTCTCTCTCCCCTCCTCTTTCTCCAGCAGGCCCTCCCCACTTCTCCGGCGACTTAATTTTAATTTTAGCGTTAATTTTAACTTTAATTTTTATTTTAGTGTTAATTTTTTTTTCATATTAATTTTACTTTTAACATTAACAATAAAATTAAAATCTAAAATTACAATTAAAATTAAAATTAACAGTAAAATTAAAATTAATATTAAAATTAACATTAACATTAGTTTTTAATTTAAAATTTAAAATTAAAAATTAAAAATTAAAAATAAAATAAAAATTAAATTAAATTAAAATTAAATTAAAATTAACACTGTGCCTATCCATTGAGCAAGGATGTTCGTTGAGCAAATGAGCACGGATATTCTAGACCTTTGGATTTAATTTAAGTTAGGTGGAATGGCTAAGATCTATTGTTTTGGATGAATATATTATAAACCATTAGATGGGCTAAAATGAAAAACAACGATTCTTATTTAATTTTAATGTTAATATTAATTTTAATTTACTTCAATTTTAATGTTAGTTTTAATTTAAAAATTAACATTACAATTACAATTAACATTAAAATTAAAATTAACATTAAGATTAGTTTTTAATTTAAAATTAAAATTAAAATTAAACGGCGACGCAGCGGCAGCAGCACAACAACAACAACAGCGCGCGGAGCAGCACGTGGTCGCAACAACTGCAAGGGGGGGCGCTGTGGGGGAGTAAGGGGGAGCCGGGAGGGGTGGAGTGAGGGCACGGCCGACGGAGAGGGTGGGAAGGGGGTCGGGGAGAGGGGAGAGGGTGCAACTCGGGCTAGCTAAACCCGAGTCCGATCGGGTAAAGCCATTAATTGGTTGGGTTAGGATTGAAGACATTCGAGTCTGGGCTCGAGTTCGGGTTAAAATATTTGAACCAAATTAAAAACTAGATTGGGCTCGGGTTCATGTGTCGGGTTACCCAAAGAACCCAAAACTCAATATATATATATATATATATATATATATATATATATAGTGCCTATCCATTGAGCAAGGATGTCCAACACTAAAATTAATATTAATATTAAAATTAAAATTAAAATTAATATTAGTTTTTAATTTAAATTAAAATTTAAAACTAACACTAACACTAACACTAAAATTAAAAATAAAATTAAAATTAAAATTAATTTTACTTTAATATTAATTTAAATGTTAATATTAATATTAATTTTTTAATGTTAATATTAATGTTAATCTTAATGTTGATTGTTAATTTTATTTTTAGTATTAATTTTAACGTTAATTATAATGTTAATCAGAAATGTTTTTTATTTTAGCTCATCTAACGATTTATAATGTATTCATCATAAACAATAAATCTTAGTCATTCCACATAACTTAAATTAAATCTAAAGGTCTAGAATATCCGTGCTCATTTGCTCAACGGACATCCATGTATATTTCTTAAATAAAAAGTTTAAACCCTAAATTTCTCCATCCAAACTCTTCAATTCCTTATCCTAAATGTCATTTCAATTTGTATTTTGTAATGACTGAGGCTTGATTGCTATTTGATTGTGTTTGATATTACTCTTCTTTAAAATTATTTCAAATATCATACTAGAGTCCGATAAACCAGATGGACCCGACCTGACTCGAGCCCAACCCGACTCTCCGGGCTTGATCTTGGGCTAAATATGTTGAACCCGAGGTCGGGTCGGACTTGGACTCGGACTAGGCTTACGATTCATCGGGTTGGGCTCGAGTTAAGCTCAAACCCGACCCAACCCGCCAGAGTTGCACCTATATCTAACGGTGAGTGACGGAGTGTAAACCCCCTGAATTTTCAAATTATTAAAACTTGGATTTTTCCCAATTTTCTGGAATTTTCTGGGAATTTTCTGTAATTAAAAATCAAGGCTTTTAATTAATAAATGATTTTTAATTGCTAATAAATAATGTTAAAATATTATGAAAATAACATTTTTGGGTGTAAAATAGAAAATTGGACTTAGGGCAAATTTTTCTGGATTTTTCTGGGCCTCAGACCTATTTTTTAAATGCCTAAAAACAATTTTACTAATTAATTAATTAAATTAATTATTTATTTTTATTATTATTATTATTATTATTATTATTATTATTTATTATTTTATTTTTTTTCTTTTTTCGGCCCAGGCCCGTTGGGCCGCAGCCCGGCCCGCTAGCCCAGCCCAGCCCCTTATCGGGTCGGGTCGGGTTCAGCCGAACCCGACCCGCCGCAGCCCGACCCGCCCGCGTGAACAGTACCCCCACGACCCCGACTTCTCCGGCGAGCCCCGCGTCCAGCGCCGGCCGCCGCGCGCAGCGCCGCGCTTCCCGCGGCCACGTCGCCCCGCTCCGCCGCTCCCCTCGGCCCCCCGCAACCGCCCGCACACCCTATAAAACCCTCCCCTCTCTCTTCCTCCTCCGCCTCACACCCTACTCCGACCACCGCTCACCGCCACCGCCGTCAACCCTCGCCGCCGTGCGCAACCACCCGCCTCCCCGACCTCGCCGCCACGCTCCGCCCGAGCGCCGCCCGCCGTCTCCTTCCCGCCAGCAGCAGCAGCAGCAAACAGCAGCCGCAGCCGCCGCTGCCGGCCGCCTAGCGCCGCCGCCGCCCCGTGGTCGGCGCGCCTCGCTCCGGCGAACAACCCCCCGCCCTCGCCGACGTCCCTCCGGCCGCCCTCCGCCGTGTGCCGCCGTTTCCCGACCGAACCCTAACCCTAACACTGTGCTGTGTCGGACACGGGACACAGTGTCCGACACGACTCGGACTCGATTTTGACCCTGTTTTCGGGTCCCCTTCAGGTGCGTGTAACTTTCGCCTCGTAGCTCCTTTTTCAATTCTGCAAATTGCGTTGTGAAGCCTGTATGACCCTCTCGGTGTCCGGACAAACTGTTCGGGACATCGCGTCCTGTGGTGATCGCGCACCGCGATCCAAAAACAGGAAAATCAGACCCTGTTTCGCCCCGCTCGACGGACGATTTTTGTGTTCGGCTCATCGGAATCCAAATCTGGAAGTTCCGTTGGGTTCGTATCAGCATTCCTGACCCGTTGACACTAAGTTTGTTGTATTTAGAGACCTTTGACCCGGACACGTCTTTCGGTGCAAAGCGGGCCCAACGGCGGACCCCGTTTTGACCCGAAACTGCCGTTTTTGCCCTTGGCTCCAAATTGGACCCAAGGACAGGCGTTTCTAGCTATTTGACATCTTCTGAGAGTGATGGTAATGTCTATTTCAGCTTTTGGACTCATCTGTGGAAACTTCCCCTAGAACATTAATCGGATCCAAACAACAGGCAAGTACCTGCACTTCAAGTTAATCTTTATATTGTGATAATTAATTCCCTGCTCTACTAGTACCCTTGCTGATTTCACGTAGTGCTAGAGTACTGTATTTCATGTCTTGAATATTGGAATTCATGTCTTATTTACATATCGGGTGGGAGAATACTAGGAGGCATGTAGTTTACCCTTCCCCTAAGGATTGTTTAATAGCTGTTGGCACACGACTGTCCATCAGCCAGATCTCGATTGCATTGTTTAATAGCCGTCTAGGACGGCCAGATTAGCCTTATAAGCCCCTACATGCCAACTATGTATTCTAAATACACAAGTTCACACACATAGTTTCTAGTCTTGTTATATCTCTTGCTGACTGTTGTAGTTCATTTCCTGTCTCATTTATTTCCTGCTTTTCTCATATTCCTGCTTATAACATTAAACTCTGAAATATTGATGTTTCCTTTATGCAATGTTCTCAATATGATACTCTATTTAATTATCATAAATATTTAGTTTAATTTTGTTGTGCACTGTGTACTTTGCTCCTTTCCTGACTGGATCCGTTGTTTAGGTGATGATGAGAACTTGCCCTACTTATTATGGTCCCTATGAGGATACAGTTGATACCTGGGAGGAGCCAGATCCTACCCAGGAGACCCCTGCTACTGAGTAGCTAGCCGTAGCTATCTTTTATTTCTATTTCTTGTCTTATAAATCGGGTTTGTCCCCGATATAAATCTCTGGTTCTGTAATAAACTCTGGATCTGATTTTCATATTCTGGTTATAAAATCTTAGCATTCCTTTCCTGCTATTTTCTTGCCTATTTTTGTTGTGAATGAGCTAGATTTATTGCTTGTGGTCATGCCCTAGACAGCGTACTACCGCCGATTCTGCGGCGTAGGCTGGACGTGCCCACGCACTCGTGCCCGAATATCCGGGTGCGGGTCGTGACACGTTTTTATGGTGGCCCATGCAGGTCAAACGACTAAATTGTTCGGTTTCAACTTAGGGACCGAACAGGCCTGCAATAAGATTGAGGATTTTAGGAAAAGCTCATCCACTTGATTGAATCGTTCTTGATATTCATACCGGTTCCGAATCATTTTATTGACTTGCATCCTGCCTTGATTTCTGTGCGCCTCTTATCGGTTATTGTGAATGCAGGAAATGGACCCACCAGCCAGCAACGAGGCTCACACCGAAACACCACAAGCCGTTGTGGCTACCCAAGAAGACAATGTGATACCAGTCGTCCAATCATCGCAAGGCAGTCAAGCAAGTCAGCCTACTCCACCGATGCCTTCCTTCCCACTGGGACCGACTATGGACGAACAACAGATGTTCCGCATGTTCTACGCAATGATGCAAGCCTATCAGAAGGTTCAACAAGAATCTCAACAACGCCAGGCGGAGAACTTCATCGACAAAATTAACTCGGAGTCACGGAAGCCAAGCAGTTCAAATGCAATTACCTTCGACGAGGGCGTTCTTACTGCAGCGCAACCTGTGGAGTGCACCACAAGGATCGAGTCCAGCCGGAAGCGGCCGTATGCGTCAGCACCCGACCACGCACAACAGGAAAGAGCTGCAAAACGACCCCAGATGAATCCAACCCAAGGGCAGAACAAACGAGTTCCCATTTGTGGCTATTGTCGAAAACAGGGTCACATTTGGAAGGATTGTAGAAAGAGACTAGGTACCTGTCTGTATTGTGGATCAGCAGCACATCGAGTGAAGGATTGTGCCGTTATTCCAAGCTTACGCGATGATCATGGAGAACGTGCAGACTCTTAGAGTCACTAATGCGCGTAAGTGATTTCTTTTAGCTGCCTTTCTATTATTGTTTAGCTCGCGCCTATTGGTTCGTGACCTCAGCCCCAACCTAGAAATTTTGAACTTGCTAATAACCTGGTATGCTTTTATATTTAATAACTGTAGAGATTGTAGAATCTTCTGTTATTTTGCTTATTTTGTGAAATTTAAATTTTGTACCTCCTTTCATCATCATCTAGCGCACTTGATTTTGACGTACTTTGTTTATGCTGCTATTCTATAGCCTAGTTTTGCAAGCTTACTCTTTATCAGGCTTGTTCATGACACATGTATTATTGGACGCGTACACTAATACCAGTGTCTATTCAGAATCAGTGTATTACGGTCTGATCAACCTTAGTGCATTTTGATTCGCACTTCGCACGACTACTTTACGTGGATTGAGATACGTAGTGATTAGTAGACAAATATACCTGACCTAGACATGCTGAGCATATCGTATCAGTTATATAACTGAACTAATACGAGCATGCGAATAATTGACTATCAGAATAGAATCTCAATCTATACCCGCCTGACAAATCCCATTAGAATTCTTTAAAACGCCTTGATCCCTATACCTCTGTTCTACCACCACGCCCTTAAACTCTTTATTTGATCCTCGTCTTCCCTTATTTCGGAAAGACAAAATCCTGTGTTTGGTACAAATTCGATCTGTAGTGCTAGATGTACCCCTCAGACCGGTCAAATTGATGATAACCTCTATGACTAAGGGAATACCATAGGTGGTGTATTTTGTTGCAGACTTAAAAGATTTCATACCATGATTTATTAAGTTGGGACCTAGCTTTACTAGTTGTACAGCCTTAGAGGATATATGGGTACATTCTAAGTTGGGTAGCGACCGCAATCAAGTGAGATTGGACAGAGAGAACCCTGCTATAATTTTAAATTTCGAGGACGAAATTTTTGTAAGTTGGGTAGGTTGTAAACCCCCTGAATTTTCAAATTATTAAAACTTGGATTTTTCCCAATTTTCTGGAATTTTCTGGGAATTTTCTGTAATTAAAAATCAAGGCTTTTAATTAATAAATGATTTTTAATTGCTAATAAATAATGTTAAAATATTATGAAAATAACATTTTTGGGTGTAAAATAGAAAATTGGACTTAGGGCAAATTTTTCTGGATTTTTCTGGGCCTCAGACCTATTTTTTAAATGCCTAAAAACAATTTTACTAATTAATTAATTAAATTAATTATTTATTTTTATTATTATTATTATTATTATTATTATTATTATTTATTATTTTATTTTTTTTCTTTTTTCGGCCCAGGCCCGTTGGGCCGCAGCCCGGCCCGCTAGCCCAGCCCAGCCCCTTATCGGGTCGGGTCGGGTTCAGCCGAACCCGACCCGCCGCAGCCCGACCCGCCCGCGTGAACAGTACCCCCACGACCCCGACTTCTCCGGCGAGCCCCGCGTCCAGCGCCGGCCGCCGCGCGCAGCGCCGCGCTTCCCGCGGCCACGTCGCCCCGCTCCGCCGCTCCCCTCGGCCCCCCGCAACCGCCCGCACACCCTATAAAACCCTCCCCTCTCTCTTCCTCCTCCGCCTCACACCCTACTCCGACCACCGCTCACCGCCACCGCCGTCAACCCTCGCCGCCGTGCGCAACCACCCGCCTCCCCGACCTCGCCGCCACGCTCCGCCCGAGCGCCGCCCGCCGTCTCCTTCCCGCCAGCAGCAGCAGCAGCAAACAGCAGCCGCAGCCGCCGCTGCCGGCCGCCTAGCGCCGCCGCCGCCCCGTGGTCGGCGCGCCTCGCTCCGGCGAACAACCCCCCGCCCTCGCCGACGTCCCTCCGGCCGCCCTCCGCCGTGTGCCGCCGTTTCCCGACCGAACCCTAACCCTAACACTGTGCTGTGTCGGACACGGGACACAGTGTCCGACACGACTCGGACTCGATTTTGACCCTGTTTTCGGGTCCCCTTCAGGTGCGTGTAACTTTCGCCTCGTAGCTCCTTTTTCAATTCTGCAAATTGCGTTGTGAAGCCTGTATGACCCTCTCGGTGTCCGGACAAACTGTTCGGGACATCGCGTCCTGTGGTGATCGCGCACCGCGATCCAAAAACAGGAAAATCAGACCCTGTTTCGCCCCGCTCGACGGACGATTTTTGTGTTCGGCTCATCGGAATCCAAATCTGGAAGTTCCGTTGGGTTCGTATCAGCATTCCTGACCCGTTGACACTAAGTTTGTTGTATTTAGAGACCTTTGACCCGGACACGTCTTTCGGTGCAAAGCGGGCCCAACGGCGGACCCCGTTTTGACCCGAAACTGCCGTTTTTGCCCTTGGCTCCAAATTGGACCCAAGGACAGGCGTTTCTAGCTATTTGACATCTTCTGAGAGTGATGGTAATGTCTATTTCAGCTTTTGGACTCATCTGTGGAAACTTCCCCTAGAACATTAATCGGATCCAAACAACAGGCAAGTACCTGCACTTCAAGTTAATCTTTATATTGTGATAATTAATTCCCTGCTCTACTAGTACCCTTGCTGATTTCACGTAGTGCTAGAGTACTGTATTTCATGTCTTGAATATTGGAATTCATGTCTTGTTTACATATCGGGTGGGAGAATACTAGGAGGCATGTAGTTTACCCTTCCCCTAAGGATTGTTTAATAGCTGTTGGCACACGACTGTCCATCAGCCAGATCTCGATTGCATTGTTTAATAGCCGTCTAGGACGGCCAGATTAGCCTTATAAGCCCCTACATGCCAACTATGTATTCTAAATACACAAGTTCACACACATAGTTTCTAGTCTTGTTATATCTCTTGCTGACTGTTGTAGTTCATTTCCTGTCTCATTTATTTCCTGCTTTTCTCATATTCCTGCTTATAACATTAAACTCTGAAATATTGATGTTTCCTTTATGCAATGTTCTCAATATGATACTCTATTTAATTATCATAAATATTTAGTTTAATTTTGTTGTGCACTGTGTACTTTGCTCCTTTCCTGACTGGATCCGTTGTTTAGGTGATGATGAGAACTTGCCCTACTTATTATGGTCCCTATGAGGATACAGTTGATACCTGGGAGGAGCCAGATCCTACCCAGGAGACCCCTGCTACTGAGTAGCTAGCCGTAGCTATCTTTTATTTCTATTTCTTATCTTATAAATCGGGTTTGTCCCCGATATAAATCTCTGGTTCTGTAATAAACTCTGGATCTGATTTTCATATTCTGGTTATAAAATCTTAGCATTCCTTTCCTGCTATTTTCTTGCCTATTTTTGTTGTGAATGAGCTAGATTTATTGCTTGTGGTCATGCCCTAGACAGCGTACTACCGCCGATTCTGCGGCGTAGGCTGGACGTGCCCACGCACTCGTGCCCGAATATCCGGGTGCGGGTCGTGACACGGAGGGTACCAAGTTGAAAATATTAGTTGAGGTAAGATATTAAGTTAGTACCTATTAATGTTCAGATATCAAGTTGAACGATTCAAATAGTTGAGGATATCAAGTTGTAATTTAGCCGGAAAAAAAACTATGAAAAAAATCATATTAAATCATGTTCCTATGTGAATTTAGAAGAGTACCCTATGTGAATTTAGAAGCATAGACCTAAACTCCTAAAGTTATTGTAGTATACGATATATGATACGACACTCGGTACACGATGTGATATACAAGCAATTGATACATGATACGATAAGTGAGTTGACAACATAGGTTGAATGGAGTTGAGGCAGTCAAGAAACTCATAAAGATGGTTGTTGATGACATATGTTGTCAATATTTCCTCTTAAAAGCGATCACGTACTGCCTATTTATAATTCAACCACCACCAATATGCCAAGTACGGTCTTCTGAACATATAAGTTCCAAGGATATCTCTAAACTTATATAAATACATAGGGAGGGGGCATTGAAATACAACAACAACAACAACTACAACCAAATCTTTATTCCAAATTCTTGGGGTGGGCTGTTCTTCTGCCATTCAGCTCTATTAAGGGCCATGTCCTTGGTAATGCTTGCAAATTCATATCCTTCTTTAACACTTCAAACCATCTTCGTCTAGACCTACCTCTAGTCCAAGCGGCTCCTATTAACTATTATATTATCACTCCTTACAGGAGGATCTATCGGCCTATGTCCCACATGTCCAAACCACCTAACTTGATTTTCTCTCATCTTGTCGTTAATTGGTGCCACTTGTAACTCCTCACATATACACTCATTTTTATCCTATCCTTTAATGAACTGTACTGCAACCCATCAATATTAGCATTCTCATTTCCGCTACACTAACTCGACATGTTTCAATTTTTTAATTCAATACATGTGGCACTCCTAGTAGGTTAAAGAGTTAATATGACTTCCATATCCATCTTCCTGCTAATTGAAGTATCAAATTTACCGGTCTTTGTTGATTCATAATCCATACCTGTGCTTTTCTAATAGCCTGAATTTGGGTGTTACTAAGGTCGTTGAAGCAGTAAGTCCAAGTGTATATGATAAAATGTATCATTGGCAATAGGAATTCACTCTCTCTCTCTGGACATGTTTCAATTTTTTAAATCAAATACATGTGGCACTCCTAGTAGGTTATAGAGTTTATATGACTTCCACATCCATCTTCCTTCTAATTGAAGTATCAAATTTACCAGTCTCTGTCGATCCATACCTGTGTTTGTGTAATAGCCTAAATTTGGGTGTTACTAAGGTCGGTGAAGCAGAAAGTCCGAGTGTAGATGATGTAATATACCATTGGCATTTGGCAATAGGAATTCACTAATCTGGTAGTCAGCGGTTACACAGCTACTTAATCCAATATTTAGCTTCTTTCCCCAGTACCAAAATTCATCTTTCAATAGGATTAACAAGGACTTGTACAGCTATTCCATGTCAATTCTTTCAACATCTTGGTTTATTTATTAAAAAAAAGGTTAAATGTTACAGAAAAGCACAATGAAAAACTGACCTCCATGTCTTTGACTGTAGCATCATTTGCAGTAATTGCTGCTTCATCATGTGGGGACATATCAAGAGAATCACCAGTAGACAATTTACCCCCCTGTGAAAAGTAATACAATGTCCTTCAAGATAATATCACAAAGTTCAAACACAAAGACCTTTAAAAATATCATTCACATTTTAAAAACAAATGATGAAACATCCAGAAATCAAATTAAATTCTCACTACAGATAAATATGAAGTAAGCAGTCCTGAGAAAAATCAAAGTAAATCCTTGGGTGCGTCTGGCAATCAAGGCTAATTTACACTTTCTTTATTCTGCACGTTTTGGCACTGCATAATAGCAGGGAAATAAACCAAGTGTTAGAGTGGCCCAACTGGATCTAGCCCACACTGGCTTTCCTTCTTGGGCCTAGGGTTTCCTTATGTGTTGTGTATATATATTCTCCTAACCTCTAATGAAAACTAGGGCAATTAAACAATTCTCTCTCTTCTTTTACACAAAGTACGCTAGAGTCAATTATAGTCATGCACCATGGCTAAGTGACTATTATGGCATGCTAATTCATCTCTAAATGTTGCAGTCAAACAGTTTCTAATAGAAGTCCATTGTCATATGGAAAGACTAGGACATTCAGATTGTGAAGTGAACTAGGCGCGAATATTATATAGGGTACTGCCCGAATCTTGAAGTCTTTAGCAAATTCTAGGAACAATATGGTCTCCGATAATACCTTTTACCTAAACACACCAGAATAGATCCTTTGGATTGGTACCAATCTCGCATCAAATGCTTTATCCACCTCATATATTATTCATTGAATATATATGCCAACTAAATCTTACCATCAGCAGGTCAACTAGGAAACGACAACTACTACAGCAAATTGTCCAACATTGAATACTCCATCCATTATGTGGGCTAAGAAATCTTCACAATACACTTTTGTAATAAAAAAGTAAACAAATATTTGGTGTTGGTCCAGTTAGTTGCTTAAGTTGTACCACCACATTTATCCTAGCAGGAAGTCTAATACATTCAGATAAGTTCTTGCCATTTGCTTTAGCCTTTGCTCAAACACCTGCACGTCTCGCTATCATACACAAACTTAACAACATCATTGTTAGTAAATATTTCTAAAAGTTTATTTCTTATAAATTTACATCATGGTTTTTGAGTCATTAGCATATGTGAATACTTGACTCTAGACTCTAGAAACCAAGTGGACCTATAAATTGTTGGGACTTCTGATATAGCAATACTATTAATTTTCAGCATGAGTCGATAATATAACACAGATACCGTAAATACCTTCAAGTTGAGATCCTTTACAAGATTAGGAGTAGAGAAGGTCCGTCGCGCACCAATTCCATATAGATCAAAAACCTGCAAGGATTGAAATTTTAGAGAGAGAAAGAGAGGTTCTTTCAATTCTATCTAGTCATCAACTTAGTACCGTAAAGCACAAAAAGTTTCTGGATAAACAACTCTACAGAACAAAATATAAACATATTTACTTGACAGACTTGTATATATAAGACAAAACCATAACAGGTAGGAAAAGATCTACTGGATAACCAAATCCTATCTTTGTTAACAAAAGACAAAGTTCAAGGTCCTTTTGGGAAAGAAACTTACTGAGAAGGATGTCATACAAGGTGAAGAACAGAATCAAATTGTCATTCAAAGTTCAAACACACAATTTTGATTTTATTGTAAATTACCTTCATAGATATCAAAAAGTAACAAATATCAATTTAAATAGATAATTTCCAAATGTATAAAGAAGCTTTTGCCTAATCTACTTTCAATGGAGACATCAAGTTCAACATGGAAAATTAGAAAACCACAGTTACATGAGTACAATAAAAGGTTAGACACAAGTTCACAAGTGAGATAAGACTAAACAGAGAATCGTCAACTGCAAAAAGTGTCTGAAGTTTGACTTAATGAGCCAAATCCTATGTAAACCATCTGCAACACATCAAATTATATGCTGCATATTATTGCACTAATAAGTTCTACAATATATCCAAGAAAACTCACGGGTATTGGTATCCTTCTGTCATGGAAGGCAGCATCAGAAGCCACATAAACATCTCCAACATTTGCCCCTTTTGCCTGAAAGATTTAAGACACGACTAGTTTATTTTTTGTTGCATAATCTCTACTAATCACCAAAACACAACATTTGAGAGCAACCAATAATTATTTATGCAGTACAAAAGTTCTTACTGAAGCTTCAGAAATAAAATGTCGGAAAAAATTGATGGTATCAAATCACCAATACTTGAATTAGATAAGTATGCCAATAAAGACTAGCCTTTATATTGTGATCCTCGATGTATTCTGAAATCTGTCCTACATTAACACTTAACATAGTTGCTTTATCAGGGCCACATGTTCTGGAAACATGTATTGCCCACATGCATATTGCTTGTCTACACAAATCCTTCAAACTATAGTTTATTCTGAAATTCCAAATTCCTTCAAATGATCAAGTATTATGATGCCATCACAAAATTTTAATAGGATGATTTTAACCAAGTCAGAAGATTTTTTTCCTTTTTCTTTTCTTTCAAAATGACTACTTATTGCATACTTAAATCAAGGGTGGCCCTAGACCAGGGCAGGCTGGGCGACATCCCAAATACTAAAAGGGCACCAACATGGGCGTATCTAGAATAGATGCAGGATGTACTATGGGCCACCTTTAACTCACAAGAGTTGTGGTGTAGTGGACACACTAGAGATCTTTAGTTCAAATTTGGGCAGCAACTTTTTTTTGTTATATTTACTTCTTCTTTTTTCACATTATGTATTGGGGCCCCATTTCGGGAGTTCGCCTCGGGACCCCATGAGCTCAGGACCGACACTGACTCAACTGTTATATCAATAAACTCTACTGCTTCAGATGGATTATATACAGCCAGAAGATGCAGCCTTCAAGACATTTGTGCTATATCATATTTAAGTGAAGGAGTTTGGGCAGTCAGAAGTATATGATTTATAAATTTTGAAGCATCTTGTGCTTAAATACAAACAATTAAAGTTTCAAATAAATGGTTGAAAGAATGACCAAGAAGAATAAAGAGTTCTGTAGCTGAATACAGGATTTCACATTCAAACATTCCAGTATGAGGAACAGCATTGACATAGATAATGGACCATATCTAACGATGCAATTTTCACAGGCATTCAACTTGTGCTTTAATGTAGACCAGCGGAATGGAAAAAACAACACTTCATTGTATTCTAAAGTTAACACTTAACAGGTTCCAATTCAGCTGTTTATGTATGAAGAATTATATAATGCAAGAACATGAAAGCAGCACTACGAAAACTAATAACTCCATAGATGGGACATCAAATTTGACATCTGTATGTTGGCCACTCAAACAACAGCCAACATTAGACCATTTTGTTTGTGATTTCCATCATACTACTACAATATCATGATAAGGAATGAATTCTTTTATTAGCCTTCAGTTGCGACATTGAATTGAAAATATAGAGTAGTCATATGGAAGTGGACACAAAAGGTTAGGAAAAGATGGAAGTCATCAAGAATTCTTCTTTAGGAGTAAGAAAGAAAGAGGTAGAGCTAGGTGGAAAAGGTTGATGAGATAGACTATTAGTGATAGTTTGCTTGGGGATAAGAACGAGAACTCAGTGGGAATAGAAAACCCCAAGAAAATGAATCACCAATAGAGATGACACTAGAAAATAAAAACTTTTCACTGTACGCTATATCCCATATGATGTATGTAAGCCTATAAAAGAACGTAGAAAAATTAGTTTTCAACATTTTTGGTCAATAATTTGATAACCTTCTGGAGTTACCTCTCTTCCTAACTTATAGCCAATTAGCTATGGAATTAATGAATCATCTAGGAAAAAAATTCAAGACTGGTAGAATGCATTGCAGCGGGGTAGATACTTGAAAATTTTGTTTAGACTAGTAATAACAAATACACATACTTTGAATCCCCCAGCTGTGCCTGCGTTAATGATTAGGTCTGGCTTCAATGCTTGGATAGATGCATATGTCACAAGAGACGCTGATATGGTGCCAACACTGTCAACACCT
This sequence comes from Iris macrosiphon, assembly GCA_036927795.1. Lineage (NCBI taxonomy): Eukaryota > Viridiplantae > Streptophyta > Magnoliopsida > Asparagales > Iridaceae > Iris > Iris macrosiphon. The sequence continues at coordinate 184,346,530 of JAYESA010000013.1, forward strand.
GAAAAGAAATATGTGAATTTGTCTGAGATCACAAAAGATATTAAATCTAAATGATAATGCATCCATAAGGAGATTCCATAAGAATATGATGTTTCTCATTACTCGAAAGTCCAAACAATAGAGAAAAGACAAAAAAAACTATAGATAATGCCTATCAGATGAAATCTTACACGTGGCTAAACTGCTATATACTGTTGAGATCGATGCACACACACACACACACACACACACACACACACACACACAAACCAAGGTAGTCAAAGGCGCAAGGCGCACTCGAGGCGCAAAGGGTCCAAATCGCCCGAGGCGCAAGGCGCACTTAAGGCGCGCGCCCGAGCGACGCGAGGCGCAAAAATTAATTATATATATATATATATATATATATTCACATTGGATTTCTACATTGATAAACATGTGTGCTTCAAATTCCCTCCTGTCTAGGTTGCAATCACTTTGAATTGAGTGAGTGAGAGAGAAAACAGTAAAAGAAAAAGTACATCAGTTCAAAAAATAATCTAAAAACAGTACAACAGTTAAAAAAAACAGTCTAAACATGTTATTTTTTTGACAAGATTTTCAAGGCGCGCCTTGGCTATTCTAAGACGCTCGGAAAAGGCGCACCTAGGCGCGCCTTAGGTGCGCCTTAAGAATTGCGCCTCGCCTGGAGTACCCTGAGGCGCTACCCCTGCGCCTAGGAGCAAGGCGCGCCTTAGGCGCGCCTTAGGCGCGCCTTTGACTACACTGACACAAACTGCTATATAGATCAACTGCTATATATATATATATATATTTGAGATAACTGAGAGAGTCCCCTTCATCTTATCATAAAGAATGTTTAGTTTAATAGTACATGTGGTGAACCAAAAATGTCATTCTTGATATATAATATTACTATAGTCATATGACGCATATACACACAACTCGATTATGTCTAAAGAAACAGAAATGGTGAAATAATCTGTTTGTCTGAAGTGCTTGCACAATCTAATATCATCAAAGAGTAAGATATCTTGGAAATTCTATGTTGTCCACTTCTTGCATCCTCTTCATATTCTGTAGCAGCACAGATTTGCCTATTAGCTAATTATTTTCGTGTCTTCTCATTTAGACTCACGTCTTAGCAAGGATATGCAGAGCAACAATTGCTATTCATACAATTATGACAAGAGAAAAGAACACAAATGTTTACCTAGAGATGGATCCTTCCCTGGCCAGACTAAATTAATGTTAAGGTCTTTATATGTCCCATGATATCTGACCCATGGAACACCTTTCGGGAATCTGTTCGTCAGTCAAATGAAGAAGAAAGTTATTATATAACAGCATGATTCTAAATCTACAAGTGTAATCAAATTCACGTTAAAGCATTTTGTAGTAATTAATTATAATATTGGCTATTAACAACAACCAAGGAACAGGACTAAGATTGACTGCAGGGATAGAAATATAGAGAAGTCAAGAAAAGAAAAGGAACAAACATAGCTGCATTTATCCTATGTGGAAAAAACAATTCTTTTACTTGATTTCCCCCAAAATCTATGTGCTTAAAACTTGAAGTCTTAACTATCCTGCAAGGTATTTTTGTAATTAAATAATTTTTTTCAAAATATACATACTGAAAAATATTATCAAATTACAACTCTTTATGAAATTGCTTATTGAAAATGCGACTTCATACATGAAAGTCGCAAGGTGCACTTGATTGCATCAATAGAATCTCGTTTCTAAAATGCGATTCATTAGCATCAGGATTCTGAAACGGCAATTTCAAAAAGAATGGTATTTTGGTAATAATTTCTGGATGTACCATTCCTATGAAAATTAAACAACAATCACCTATATAAAAAAAAATCCAACCTTCAAGCACTCTCAAGTAACTGGCTAAGTTTTCATCAATTACATCTAAAACTACTCCATGATGCATCAAATCTCGTCGCTAATGACTTATTTTTCTTCAAGCGCTCTAATTTTCAGTTCAAATCGATAATTAGTCTATAATCAATATGAAACCAATCAAAATCCAAGCTTTCAAACCGAAACGCACTCGGACGCACCAAAATCAACGCCGCATTCGTGTCGTGTCCGTGTCTGCGCAAGATGGAGTCAGGTGAAGCGTAAGAGAAGGGGACTCACAGGGATTCGTCGGTGTCCTCGGAGAGCTGGAACTTGGTGACGAGCGGTAGCGCCTCCGTCTGCATCGCTATGCCCAAAACCAACAAACAATTATAGAGATAGAGCGAGAAAGAAAATTAGATCGAGAGAGAGAGAGAGAGAGAGGGGGGGGGGGGGGGGGGGGGGGGTGCTAACCGATGATTATGAGGAGAGTGGAGATCGGACGGCTGCTCTCCACTGCCGCCGCCTCTCCGGTGATCTCGTCGGCAGGCGCCATGGTTGTTCCTTCTTTCTCTCTCTAGAAACGAAAAGTCCCTTCTTTCTCTCTCTAAAAACGAATATGAGGGAGAGAGAGAGAGAGAGAGAGACGAATGAGATCGAGCGATCGAGAAGAAGAAGAAGAAAAAGAAGGGGGTAGGTGCTCCAGTTGGGTCCTTTTCTCATCTTAGTCCCTGTCAATCTTTTCTTATTGCAAATTGAAATACAAATGTATGTCAAAAATTGACCCATGACAATTGGGCCCAACTTTTGTGCGGACATACTAAAATTAGTCAAAACCGAAACCGATATTATAAAAATTCAAATCCGAATCAAAATTAGTTAAAATTGAAACTGAACTGAATAATCGATTTGGTTTATTCATTTTTTCGGTTGGAATACTTATATTGTTTAATGGACCGAAACTAGTCGTGATTAAATTATATTAAAATTATAATTTTTATACACACATTGCTTTACCTCAAAATTTGTGCAAAGTTGGACTAGTTGTTAAAAAATAAAAGTTGGACTTTAAAATATATACATAAAAAAATTATTTTTAAAATATATAAATTTTTAATCACAAGATATGCATATAACTGAGAGTATTTACATCATTGCACAAGTCGTATTTATTTTTTTGTTTTAGACCGAAACTGAAACAAATAATCAAAACCTAAAAAAAAAATAGTATTTTCAAAATTAAACCATTTTTTTTACCGAACCAAATATCTTATTAGGTTCGGTTCGCTTTCGATCTAAAACCGATTAATGCTCACCCTAATAACAAGGAAGCTAACATTTTAGATTATATAAATTACTTTAAGTAAATTTTATTAAAAACTTAATATGCTTGTTGTTACGTGAATTGAACTATTTGTTAGAACTTATGTTAGAACAATATAAATATTATAAATTTTAACATTCGCTAGTATTCTAAAATTTTGATGTAGTGGTAACAAATTCGTTATTTTAATGACCGCACTTGGTTCTTGGAATCATGACATTGGAAAAGGGAAGGTATTCATTTTGCGTGTTTGGATGCCTAAAGAAAGTAGGAGGAAAGAAAAATAATTCAAAAAAAAGAGGGAAATGTTCCCTCAATCACCCAATTATTCGTTTTCCCTTCATATTTCTTTGGTCTTCCAAACTCAGGAAAAAAAATTAATATAAATTAAAAAAATTAAAGAGAAGAAAAGAGCAAATAATAATTTCATTTTATTCCTTTCCGTGAACCAAACGATGCCTCACTGTGTCTTATTTTAAGATGTATCATTAACGTTATAACTAATTAGCGTTTAGATCCTGAATTTTATACCATCTCAGAGTTTAAGCATTGATATGTCCAATTAAAAAATTAGGATCATAATTTTTTTTTTCTTCTATTATATTCCGAACATGAGTACAACTAACATAGGTTGGAAATGAGGATATAATAGAAAAATAGAAAAAATAAAATAAAAATATAGGATCAAAATTTTTTAATTGGACATATTAGAAATTAGACTTAAGCTGGTACAAAATTCAGGATCTAAACGCTAATTAGCTCTTAACTTTACTCTTATGACCAATTTACCATTTAGTTATTGGTTAGGCTCTTTCGGTAATTTTGGTGAAAATAATGGAATATACGTTGTATATGTGAGACAAGTTTGACTCGGTTTATTTTTTATAATTATCAGTTCTTAGGAATTTAGTGCAAAATAAGAAGTTTATTGAGGTACTAATATGCAAGTCAAGTTTTTTGTAATGAGAATTTTCTCTATTAGGGACACATGGGATAATGTCTCCACTAGAGACACGTGGCAACATACGAGAGCAGTTTCATTTTGACCCGCCGGTTCAGCCCACCAATTTCTTCAACCGGATTGGTCAAGCGCACCCAATTTCTTTGGGCATGACCAGATCAGCTGTCTTGATTGCAACAGCCAACAGCTAGCTACTAAATTGGGTTTCAAGTAGGACCACTTCATTTCTTACTCGGAACTATCACAAAATAGTTGTTTTTATTTATAAATTTGTTATTATAAAAACTTAATCAGAACTAACCCACTACATAGTATAAAAGCCAAAAAAAATTTATTTTCATATTTTTTTCTAACCTCTCCAAAATTCCAAATATGGTAGGATTCCATTTTTATGCATATATTCGTCTTATAGGGACTAAAATATGGTTTATGGTTCATTTTTGGAAGATTTCTGAAGTTTCGAATACATTCTAGAATTTTGAACTTCGAAAATTCGTGCACAGTCGCGATGGGACGATGATGGTCTGTCAAAAAAATTGACAATCCTGACTAACGCTAGGACTGTCAAAATATTTTGACAATCATGACTATCGCTAGGACTATCAAAATATTTGACAACCCTATAATATAGAGATAAGTGCAAGATTGGATTAAAAAATTCGAGTATTATAGTACTGTCAAAAAATTTGACATTCCTAGGAATCCAATAGCTTTAAATTAGGACTATCAAAAATTGTATAGTCAAGACTGTCAAAATTTTTGATAGTTCTAAGAATCCAGTTGCTTTTCATTAGAAATGTTAATTTGTCCAAATTCTTTGCAATTCTTATGATACTCACAATATAGCAATTTCATATTAGATTAAACATCGATCACACAACCAACATCAAGTAGCAGTAAATCATGTATTCATTTGTAACCAACATTTTACTGTACTCATCAAAGTTCCAAAAATTTAGCAACTTTACATTAGATCAAACACTCATCTCAACAATTTTATATTTTTACATGTTACAACCAACATAAAAGTTCAAAAATCGATTTTTTACAACACGAACATTAAAGTTTCTTTACACAAAAATTATAGTTGTTTTCGCATTAATCATGTGATTAGCGGTCTTAACTTTCTCACCTACTCCAACGTATAAAGTAATCACCGCTACTGCATAAGAGATTATTCTTGCTGTAAATATGAGAGTTTATCCATATTCATGTCGTGTCTTGTTTAATGGGTCTCCACAGGTCATGGATCCTCAATAAACAAGACACGATATGAATATGGATAAACTCTCATATTTACCACAAGAATAATCTCTTCTGCAGTGACAGCCTTGCACTTTGGAGTAGGTGAAAAAGTGAAGACTGACATGAACTGACACATAATTAATCTCTCGCATCCTCTCATTCTTTGGATGTTCTAAGCATAAGATGAAATGAATGAGGACGTTCTAAACATCCTTCCGTCATTTTCAATTTTCTGTATCCATGGCTCCAGACCAATTTGATTTCCCGTAAGTTATACCAAAATAAGAGATTAAAAAATATTTCTAATAAAAAAAAAATGAACATGTAAGATTGTATAAAAAATATGTGCTAAAACTATGTCATATATACCCGTTAATAAATTATTTATAATGTCAGGACTGTAGAAAATCTCTATGGTCCTTGAAGTATTCAGGAGTGTAAAAAAATTCTACAGTCCTACAGTCCCGAATCTATCCAACCACGAGTGTGGCAAATTTTATTACTTTGAACCTCTAAAATGGGTTCGAAAGTTCAAAAATCCGTCCAAAGTTAATCCTAAACCTATCTTATATTACTAGACTATGATATTTTTGGCATTAATAAGGATTGAAAAGAATATTTAAGAAAATAAAAATACAAACCCTAACATTAGATATGGAGAATACAGAGAAAGAAGATTGAGAAGATGAGTTGTACCTTGATTGTGAACAAACTTGGATGCCATCAAAGTTATAAGAAAGAAGATTAGAATTTTTGAGGAGATGGAGAAGAAAGAACAGTAGAATTTTGAAGAGAGAGAGAGAGAGAGAGAGAGAGAGAGAGAGAATGATTGGGTTTGAGGGTTGGGGTGTGGGTGTGTGTGTGTGTAGTGGGGTGGGGGGTGGGGGGGGGGGGGGACAAACCCTAGTAAGAAATTGGCTGCCCTGAGTAAAAGTTTCTCTAAACCGAGCTAGCCCCAATCCTTGCTAGCCTTGAGTAAGAAATGAAGGGTATTGATAAAAACTAAAAAAATTCTAAATTGCAACTTAATACCTTAACTATTCAAAAATTTTAACTTCATACCTTCAACTTTGATATATACTAACTTAATACTCTCCTTCAACTAATATTTTTAACTTGGTATCATCCGTCATTATAGCGTTAAGTTTTTCGTTAAAAAAATCTAAAGTACCCCCTTCTTTCCCCCTCCGTGCCCCCCTCCCGCGCCACCTGTTGTCACGCCCCGATCTTCCGCAAGAATCGGTCGTCCCCGCTAGGCGCTAATCACCGCGTCAGCGCTCCCACAGGACAATCGCTCCCATTTGGACGTGATGTCGAACGAGCACAAGCCGCACCCGTGTAAGGCCATGATCCAAACATGCGGTAAAATAACTAAGCCACATAGTCGCACAGATAGTCTGAATGCAGCAGAATAAGAAACAAACATGCGATTGGTAACAAGTTCACAGAGTCGTCAATAGCGAAAGTAGTGAATAACACAAGTATAGAAGTAAAACAAGCACTTTATTGATATTGCACAAGTACTACAAGCGGTGCTAGGCCGAGATTTCAAGTCCCTTTATCTCGAAACAATAAAAGCGTGCCAAGTAACTACATTTGTGGAATGATACATAGGCAATATTTTAACATTATGTCTTGTATATGTACTTCAGCTCCGGACGCAACGGTCCAAGGCTCCAGAGCGAACTCCACGCCTTAGCATGCACGAAGGGGTTTCTGTACCGAACTAGATTCTCTTGCACCCTGCAAGCAATCTGGTGGGTTATCAGTACATGAATGCACTTGTGGGGAGGCTTCTTGTCACGCTCCAGTCCCGTAAGGGTCGATCGTCCTCGCTTGGTCCTTACGGAACTGATCGTCCTTGCATGGTCCTTACGGAACTGATCATCCTCGCTTGGGCGCGATGTCGTACAAGCCTAAGTTGTGCTTGCACTAGACATAGTACCTTCACAAGACATAAGTTAAACAAAAAAAATATACATATATATATATATATATATAAGCACGAAATGTAAATGCGGAGAACCAAAGTTGAACACATTTGATAGGAACACAAAATACTTTTTTTATTGAATACTTGAAGATTGGATTATAAAGTACTTGCTTGGCTGAGTTTTAAAATATGCCATAGATGGCTTACAACTCTTTTTACAAACCCAAAACTAGCCACAACGCCTAAACATTATATCCTTTTAGGAGGACAAAAAATTAAAACAACTAGCAGAAGAAGAGCTTGCACACAGGAAAGGAAATCTAAGAAAGCAGCATGAGCATGGTTCCACTGGATGGATGTGCTAGTACTGGTTCAAAATGCTCGCTAAGCTCTCGCTACCAGAACCTGAAGATTTGTCCACAAATGTGGGTCAGTACTACAACATATACTGGTGAGCGACCATGGCCAAACTTACCTAGAAAATCCACACTAAGTAAAATAGGTGCAACTAGCATTATTAGGTGATCTTTCAAGTTGTCTAGTTTCTTTTAACAATTCATGCAAGAAAACATAAACAATAGATAAAGTACGTATATGATAAATCTTACCTATGGTCGAGCAGTTATCCTTGCAGCAGACACACAAGTTAGCAATAATTTGCATATATGTATATAACTCATGCATCTGTGTTGGCATCAAGTGTCAAGTGTGCATAGAAGGTAACTTATCATGCGACCTAACTATATGATGGTCCATAGGAAGCCCATGCTATATAGACATGAACACCCCCTGATCGCGAGGACTTCATTGCCTCAGGGTGTTCCTCTGATCCCCCCTAGGGCGAACGATCCCCATTGCCCCGGAAACCGTTCGTGGGATTATCCTTGTGCACAAGTTGTCTAAAGACCGATGCATGGTATGCAGCTCTATCATATAAACTCTTACTATATAGCAGTTAGACTATAAATGAACATCTCTATCTCTTTACTCTTTTCTCTGGTAACCCATGCGAGGTTTCTCTAAACATCTCTTATGCAACATATGAGTAAAGAACAAATACACGTCTATTTGAACAAGCATTTGCAACAATTATATATATATATATATATATATATATATATATATATATATATATATATATATATATATATATATATATATATATCAAGCATGCAATTCATCTCTTTTAGCTTATCTCGTTCAGTGAGGCATCAATAGGATTTGGAACGTGCAATTCGTACAGACTAGAGATAATTTTATTAAAGCGTATGGACTGAAGGATTCATCGAAGGGCCTAAGCCACTTACCGATTGAATCAAATGAGAGGATGGGAAAGCCTTATGCAATGATCACTCCTTGGTTATGCGTCCTAAAATTACAATAATACTTGGCTAGCATCCTTCGATCTCTTTTTTTTACGATTCTAAAAGAATGCGCAAGCGAGAAAAGTGAATCATGAAAACCAAGTCATCGAAAGCAAGACAAAACACAAAGCAACACAAAACCAAGCAGCAAAATAACCAACGAAAACTCTTGGAATCATTTCAATAGAAGCCGTTCCATTAGTTTGAAGGGTTCATTGCATTTCGTCTGTGTTGATTGGTAGTAAGGTTTCCCCGAGACTCGATTCTCAACCGAGTCAAAGTAACAAGTGTTCCATAAGTAAACTGCTAGAAGCGGGGCATTATACTTCTCGCCCGCTCGACAAATCCAAATACGTTATATAGATTTCATGCACCATCTATTAAGTTGTCTTTCTATTCTTGTCTTGGGATCCGTTTTATGACATAATGTAAAGCCTAACTCGTGTGGCAGTGTGCCGTACGATATAAGAGTAACACGGCGAGACTTACCAACTTACCATTCGTCCTTCCCTGTCCAAGATAAACCAAGTTAAACCAAGCACGAGCATATATAATAAAATCCAAGAGAAAATTGCATAAGCAAACACGAGTGTCACGGGCGGGGTTATGACTAGGTACACGAGTTACACGGATACAAAAGATATTCAAGTGTTCAAATATGTACAAGTGTCTTATACTCACATCCGTTAAGTATTCCAGATTACTAGGCACAATGCAATAACTCGCACGCGGATTACCGCTAAGCGAGAATGACTTATCTATATGAACATGAGTCACTGGCATAGCCATAAAGGAAGAGTTATAGTCTTTGACGAGGATGGTATGCAACGAAAGTACCCGGTGCGCTACAAGCCATCCCGTCCAGTACACGAGACTATCATCTTTTTTAGCAAGATGGCACGGCGTGAGAGGAGACGCCATCCTGGTCGCACACGAAAGGTTGCACGAGTTCCATCCGGATCGGATCAGCCTCGGTGCTCCGGAGACAGTCTATGGAACAAGATTTAAAAATCTTTCTTGTTGCCAAGTTGTCTGCGACATGCAAGTCTTGGGTCTTCCAGATTCACGATACGATATACTCAATCTTGATTCTTGTTCTGAACGAGTACTGCTCTACGAGTTATGATTCTTGCTTTACTTGACATGATTCTCGTTCAGAGTTCAAATTAACTTGATGTATTTTCTTTAGTTTGAAAACTGCCTTGGTGACCTAACAGTCCCGGATATTTGCAGGTTCATATTGTACAGAAGGACTATTTGATAGTCTTCTGGCTAACTAGATGCATGCACGATATGGATAGTATTATAGGATCAGGACACAAAATTATGTGACAAGCATTGAAATAAGGCAATGAGTACAAGTTACAATGTAAGTAGGCAAGCATGCATTTATATGAAACATAAGCATTTATGTTGGCACGGGTCTAAGGGTAGTGCGAGGAGTAAAACCGTACAGGAACATATCGAGCGACATAATCTATAAAGCGAACAGTGTAACCAACTGAACCAGTGTACTATGGAGAGTATATAATGATCTACTCGAGGCATAGCAGGGTCTACTTGCACGATGCTAAGATAGCATGCAAGGTGTAACGACTCATTCTGCATCAATGCGGATAGCCGATTCAAACGACACAAGTGCGATAACCCGAACCATTTTGCTCAATGAGAAGACTCGTTCAAGGCAAAGGATTCTAGACTTGGCCCTTCAGGAGTTCAGACTTAGACTTTCAAAGGTCGCTCGGAGTATCGCTCGATTGAGGCGAATTATCGCTAAGGTGGGTGACTACGATGAACTTGTCTTTGCTTAGCTAGCATACTTAAAATATAGACGATGCATACTAGTCGCTATGTGAATCACCCCTTGCATGCTAATAAAGAATACCACACACCTAGTTAAGGGAATAATCCTATCTTATATCTCTTTGCATAGAATATGGAAGTTGATCGGTTGAACTGAATAATATGCTCGCTTTACAGTTCTTATAACCTCACCCTCGTAGCGTTACTTTTTTTTTCTTATGTTCCTTCAAGTATATTGCTTTATATGTCTTGAAATGTTCGTCACATAGATATTGCCTCGATATAGAAGCATAACACAGATCATGGTTCACTTACCTGTGGCAGAAAGACTATCAAAATAGTCATTCCAAGCCAAATAATAAAAATATAAAAAGTCTTCAGGACCGTTGTGTCGCCAAGGCAACTCCTAAAACGAGAGCTACAATAAGTAGTAAAATATTAGCATAAATGGTGCATTGAATGGAACATACCAGATCATGAGATCTCTGAACGAGTAAATGCATAGTATGTCAAGTAGCTATGTTCATTCAAGGTCTTAAAATATTGCATATAATAAAAGCTTAGTGTTGATCGTCAATGGTCATGGACAATATGTGCACATGCTTATGGTTCCTGCGGATGATACGCTGGTCGCACTGGGGCAGATCCGAACCGGTCAGGAATATTCAGATAGTCGTTTGCTTTGGACGGGAAGGCGTGTAGCGGGGCTCGCTGTAAAACCCCTAATCCTAAAAACCGTATTAACCTTTTTATTAATTGTTTAATTGAATTATAGTAATTATGAGCTAATTAGAGAAAATAGAATTTATTTAATCTTTACTTTAGGTGTTTGTGCATTCAGGAGATTTATGGAGCCATTATAAATTTTTCCTAATTTATTTCATGAAGGAGACCCTCTGGACAGTTGCTAGCTTAATGGTACAAATTTTAGATTTTTCTATGTGTGTGTGTATATATATATATATATATATATATATATATATATATATAAAAGAAAAATAAAAATAAAAAGAAATATAATTCCTTAATGGATTATTCCTAACGAATCCTACCCAAAACCTGACCCTTTAGGAACCTACCCAAGACCCTAAACTAACCCAATCCCTTCTTAAGAAACCCCATCGGCTATAAGTAGCAAACCCGCGTTCAGCGAGTTCCCCCCTGTTCTCTTTATATATATATATATATATATATATATATATATATATATATATATATCATAAGAAACTTAAACCCCAAACCCTAATCTCTCATCCTCCCTCTCCCCGACCCAGACCGTCGCGCCGCCTTCGATGCCGTGTCGCCCGCCGTGCCCGCCGACCGCCGCGACCAACCCCGGCCGACCGCGCGAGCACCGCGCACTGCAACATCCGAAATAGACAGCGATGTACTCTTGTTCAGGCGCAGATTCTCGCTTCCTTGTTCGACCAAACTCGACCCCGTCTTCACCGGTATGTTCACCACTTAACCCCCTTCCATATATGTATGATAGTTGACCTCGAACAGCGCATAACCCTAGGAGAAAACAGCGTCCAAGTTGACGAAAAAAAAGACAACTTTTGGGTATCGCAGAAAACTACGGTAAACTACCTATGTTCCCGGATTCGAATCTCCCACCCCAGAGATCTGAATTCAATTTTTCTTTTTGGTATGCGGAGACCACTTAACCTAGTTTAATTTTTGTAATTTACATTAATTTATTGCTGTTGTATGTTAAATTAAATCAGGTAGAAAAACCCAAAAATATACTTTTTGGCAATTTTCAGAAATTATGAAACGGAGCGCGCCCCGCCAAACGGGACCGCCCCGCCGTGTACCAAGTGTACAAAAAGGTGCGCGCAGTGTACCCGGACACGTAATATTTCGCAAAAACTGATTCGGACGCGTGTGCGCGTCGGAATCAGCCTGTATCCGCAGCAATTCTCCCGTATCGCAACTTTTGAAAAAGTCTTACGCATTTTGTGCACGCTCGTCAGATCTCGACGAAACTTGCGTCACTGGACTTGTGGTATCGTGCTGGTCCTGTGACCCAATTTTCAAACAATTCTGATATAGTTGACCAAGTCGGCAATTGGCGGGCCCCACGATTGACTTTTTGGGCGAAATTGTGTTCGGTTCACCGGAATCCACATTTGGATATATCATTGAGTTCGTGCTAACATTTAGAGTTTGTTTGACCTATAATTTATCTTATTTAGAGACCTTTACCCTTGGCACGCTTTTCGGTACAAAGTGGGCCACATGTGGACCCCACTTTGACCCAAAATTATCGTTTTATCCCTGTATCCAAATTGGACGAAAGGTAAGTAATTTCTAGCTATTTTGCTTATTCTGGGAACGTTGGTGATGTCTATTTCAGCATCCGGGGACATCTGTTCTGAGGCCATAGCTTCTGATCTTGTGTGTTTGACATCTGGACGTTACATCTTTCAGCTTCCTTGCCAGGCAAGTATACCATGCATCTTTATTTTCTGTCTTTAGTTCAAATATATTAACTGTTATATAAAATGCGCGCGACGGTGTCGTCGCAATTTATTTTTATTTATGTATATGCATTGACCTTATTTATGAGATTGTCCCATTATCATGTAGCATCATTAGGTTTCATTGGCCGTGACACAGCTATTACACGAGTTTGAGTCTCATATAGATCACGGACTGCGTGACAGGTCTGGCCTCCTATACGTATGGGCCGTGCGTTAGGGATGACTGCTGATAGAAACTTTGTATGCTAGAAGACTTAACAGTTATTAGAGGTCCATTGACATAACCTATTGTAGTACGGTGGTCCAATCCTTGTCCTTGTTTGGTTGCAGGATTGGACTATGGTACTAAAGATAGGCTATGAACCAAATTGTGTCATGGATGTGACATGCTTAGAGCATGGGGTGGGGAGAATAACAAGTAACGCATTTGGGCTCCTTTGCACTTTTCCTATTGTGCGTCCGGATTCTCCGCCGGAGATACGGGTGGTGATGACCACTATATATTATATATTATCAGGCGGCCTCTGGCGTTCAAAAGATGACATGCTTTTTAGGCCCCTAGATCTCCAAGAGAACCATACCAATCCCAGTTTTCAGCCAGATAGCCCACTTGTGGGAAAAGTTGTTCTTAAACTGCATTCACTTAGACGGTTAGGTGAACCATTGGATATTTATTTCAGTACTTTATTGGCATGCTTTTATGTATCTTGTTATGTCCCTCTGAGGACCTGGCCCCTTCCAGGTGTAGTTGTTCTTGAGTATTCGCAGGAGCGCAGATTTGGATGGTTATATATGTTTCGAGGATGTCTTCTCTTTGAGCCCGTGATTTTTAGCTGGTATTCTTATATTGTGTTTGTTGTGGTGTACTTATATTGTACTTGCTCTTATATTCGAGTTGGTAATGGATTTGTTTCCATCCAACTATCATCTTTAGATACTTTGTATTGAGATCTAGTTTCATAGATATTGGTTATTTATTTATATTTAATTTTCTGTGGATGAGATTTAGATTATGTCCTGTGACTTGTGACTTATATATATACCACCGGTGAATTGTTATTCATATTAAAACGTACGTGTGTTATGGTTTCCATATATTGGAGTGCCATATACATGCGGCTGGCATGCTTACGTATTTTTAGTCCTACGTATTTTGGGACTGGGGCGTGACATATTTTTAGTGGTGGCCCATGCAGGTCGAGAGCATATTGTCTCGGTTACGTTACTGTGCCGAGCAAGCCTGCACCTAGGATTAGAAAATAGGATCTCATCCACTATTGACTATGACTCGCATTCTTTCAATCTGTTCTATTTGATTAGTTGCATTCTGCTTGATTAATGTGCTTTCCTAATAGTTTCTTGAGTATAGCCCCCTCCTAGAATATAAAAGTCCATGTTGTTAGATGATAAGTAGGGTAACCTTCCTATTAAGAGTACAACTAGAGTGTTGACACATCACTGAGTTAGAATACTTAATGAACCATAGCACCCTCACCTGTAGATGGATTGACCATTATCCCTTAATAATTAGGGATGACTTGAGATAGTATAAACACTACTAGAGTCAGTTAGAAATTTGGACATAGTGTTTGACCCTAGCATGAAGGAACCAATAGAGATCCAAGATTTAACAATTTGACTAAACCTAACTTTTATAGTGAGATAATATTAGAACTATAAACTTAGATTATTGTCTTATTATTAGTAGACAGCACCTTAGGAAGCCTAGAGGAATGTAATCAACACTCTTTCCTTGATCATACCTCGAACATAGCAACTAGCATACCACTCCCCCCTTGAAAAACTATGATGCTATCTAGAGCCCTCTATTTTAATTTCATATATTGTTCCTCTGCTACCTTAACGTTCGCTAGTTGTGCGACAACTAAATTATGTTCTTCTTTTCTTCATCTTTTAACTCGTGCCACCTGACACCTCTGATTATATACCAAGTGATTTCATTCTATGTTAGGATATATAGCTTGCTAGGATTTTGGTTGTTACTCTTGAATTTTGAATTATGTGCTTAGTAGTTAGAACCTGATAGTTTGAGTTGTTCTTGTAGATTGCGACCTGATGATTATCCCTTAGTTTTCAAATTGCATAACTTGTACCACACCTCGATACGAGTTATATTTCCTTTTTCGTTGAAGGCCAATAACTTTTCCATTCATACTATTGACACTTGTTCTATAAGCACCATGACTAAGACTTAAGATGGCCGTTACCTATATAATACAATAGGAGACCATAATAGGTACCAAGATCTTTTTCTCATATACCCTAATAAGAGTTCTACTTTATTTACAAGACCAAGTTATTTTGTAGAATCTCATTTAAGGCAATTACAGTATTAGTTTATTTGTTTTTGTAAGTTGGGTAGTATGCCTCACAACACAGCATCACCTAGCCCTCTTGAACCATTGATGAAGTATAACCGAATGGCACCAACTAGATACTAGCATAAGACGACAATGTTTATTCAGACTATAAAAATTAGAGGCACATACTCCTGTTTGGTCGACTAGCGACTTAGACAAGGAGTTTGTATGATAACTGTAGAGATTGTATAGTCTTATCTTCTTGTGAACTTGAAATATTTTGTGACTTCTTTCATCATGATCTAGCACATTTATATTTCATATACTACCTTGACTTATGCTGCTATTTTATAGCCTAGTTTTGCAAGCTTATTCTTTTATCGAGCTTGTTCTTGATATATGTATTAATGGATGCATACATTAATACATTTCAAAATTAATGTATTAAGGTCTAGCTAACCTTAGTGCGCTTGGTTAGCCCTTCGCATAACTACTTTACGTGGATTGAGATATATAGTGATTAGTGGACGAATGTACTTGCCCTCTAGATATGCCTGAGCATATCGTATCAGTTACATAACTGTACTGATACGAGCATGTGAATAAAAATTTCCAAAATAGGATTCAATCCACAACTGCCTTAACAATTCTCATTGAATTCTTTAAACGTCTTGATCTCCATACTTCTATTCTGTTACCTCTCCCTTGAACTCTTTATTATTGATCTCCGTCTTCCCTTATTTCGGAAGGACGAAACCTCGTGCTTGGTATAAGTTTGATATACATATAGTACTAGATATACCCATAGGCCAATCACATTATTTGATGAATATCTTTTATAATTGATTAAGGGCACATCATATATGATATAATTGGTGCTAAAGTTTTGAGGATTGAATGACATGAGTAAATGAATTAAGGAATATTTTTCTTAAGTGAATAGCCTTATATAATTGATGGGTAAATTCTAAGTTGGGTAGAAGATTGCATTGTCAACTTGAGGTGGATTTCCTTTAGATTGTGATCAAGTAAGATTAGATTGAGATATTTAAGTTATTTTAATTTTTTTTTTAGAAGAATGATTAAGATAATAAGGATTTAACGAATTTTGAAATCTTGATATTGCGGACCAAATATTTATACTTTGAGCACATGATTTAAAATTTGAATATTGAAGGTTGAATCATCGATTTAAATCTTGAGGAAAATAAATGGAACTCTAAACATGAACGTTGACGGATTGAATTCCAAATCTGAGGATTTGAATTAAAAGTTAAAATTTATGATTGGATTACCTATTTGAAATATTGAGAATGTGAATTGAATTTAAAAAATTGAAGAATACAAAATTTATAAGTAAAAATAGGAATAATATTGGACTAGAATTATTTTCTAGAGGAGATTATGATAGTTGGAGATCGTGAGGTAAAATTTATATACGTATTTAATTCTTGAAGATGTTATATGGACTTAATTTAAATTTGGATATTGATAATTTAAAAAAGTGAGAAGAGATTACAATAGGTTGAATTTTGATTGGAACAGTGATTATCTTAACCTTGAAGTGATTGCGATGGATTAGAATATATTTTAAATCTTGGAAGAGATTGTGATTGACTTGCCTTATATGCGAACGTGAAAGAATTAACGAATTATGCCTTATTTAATTTCGAGGATGAAATTGTTTTTTTTAGTTGGCTGGATTGTAAACCCCTCACCCAAAATTTGACCTACTTGGCTTAGATAGAGAGACTAAGGCTAGTTTGAATCCAATTAGAAATAGAACTCGATATTTTATTTAACTATACAATATTTGTACCACTTAGCGTACCATACCGTGCTTCAATAATTTGAGCACTACCCTAGCCACTGCCTTCCTATAAATCCTATACCCTTATCCTAGACGTGCCCATCTTCTATTTTGACCTTTGTGCAACTTATAATTAAGCTCTCTTGTGCTATATTTTGGTCGCGCAACATCGTCCCTCATTTAAACCTGGCCTTGCATTTTATAATACAAATTATAGCCCTCCAAACATCCCCATGACAATTAAAAAATCATGGAGGTTAGGATGGAGGAAGGTACATAATAAGTTGCAGTCTCTATCTTATATCATCCTTGACATTCTATCGTGGCTTAGTTTTAATTTCGAGGACGAAATTTTTATAAGTTGGGTAGAATGTAAAACTCCTAATCCTAAAAACCGTATTAACTTTTTTATTAATTGTTTAATTAAATTATAGTAATTATGACCTAATTAGAGAAAATAGAATTTATTTAATCTTTACTTTAGGTGTTTGTGCATTCAGGAGATTTATGGAGCCATTATAAATTTTTCCACCCTCTGGACAGTTGCTAGCTTAATGGTACAAATTCTAGATTTTTCTATGTGTATATATGTGTGTGTGTGTATATATATATATATATATATATATATATATATATATATATATATATATATATATATATATATATATATATATATATATATATATATATATATATATAAAAGAAAAAGAAAAAGAAAAAGAAAAAGAAAAATATATAATTCCTTAATGGATTATTCCTAACGAATCCTACCCAAAACTTGACCCTTTAGCAACCTACCCAAGACCCTAAACTAACCCAATCCCTTCTTAAGAAACCCTAGCGGCTGCTAGTAGCAAACCCGTGTTCAGCGATTCCCCACCCCGTTCTCTTTATATATATATATATATATATCATAAGAAACTTAAACCCCAAACCCTAGTCTCCCATCCTCCCTCTCCCCGAACCAGACCGCCGGGCCGCCCTCGACGCTGTGCCGCCCGCCGTGCCCGCCGACCGCCATGACCAATCCCGGCCGACCGCGCGAGCACCGCGCACTGCAACATCCGAAATAGACAACAACGTACCCCTGTTCAGGCGCAGATTTCCGCTTCCTCTCTCGACCAAACTTGACCCCGTCTTCACCGGTATGTTCACCACTTAACCCCCTTCCATATCTGTATGATAGTTGATCTCGAACAGCGCATAACCCTAGACGAAAATAATGTCCAAGTTGACGGAAAAAAAGACAACTTTTGGGTATCGCAGAAAACTACGGTAAACTACCTATGTTCCCGGATTCGTATCTCCCACCCTAGAGATCTGAATTCGATTTTTCTTTTTGGTATGTGGAGACCACTTGACCTAGTTTAATTTCTGTAATTTATATTAATTTAATTGCTGCTGTATGTTAAATTAAATCAGGTAGAAAAACCCAAAAATATACTTTTTAGCAATTTCTAGAAATTGTGAAACGGAGCGTGCCCCGCCAAACGGGACCGTCCCACCGTGTACCAAGTGTACCAAAAGGTGCACACAATGTACCCGGACAAGTGAGATTTTACGGAAACTGATTCGGACGCGTGTGCGCGTCAGAATCAGCCTGTATTCGCAGCAATTCTCCCGTGTCACAATTTTTACAAAAGCCCTGCGTATTTTTTGCACGCTCGTCAGATTTCGACAAAACTTGTGCCACTAGACTCGTGGTATCGCGCTGGTCCTGTGACCCAATTTTCACATAATTCTGATATAGTTGACCAAGTCGCCAATTGGCGGGCCCCACGATTGACTTTTTGGGCAAAATTGTGTTCGGTTCACCGGAATCCACATTTGGGCATACCATTAAGTTCGTGCTAACATTTAGAGTTTATTTGACCTATAATTTGTTCCATTTAGAGACCTTTATCCTTGGCATACTTTTCGGTGCAAAGTGGGCCACATGTGGACCCCACTTTGACCTAAAATTACCGTTTTGTCCCTGTGTCCAAATTGGACGAAAGGGAAGTGATTTCTAACTATTTTGCTTATTCTGGGAACGTTGGTGATGTCTATTTCAGCATCCGGGGATATCTGTTCTGAGGCCATAGCTTCTGATCATGTGTGTTTGACATCTGGACGTTACATCTTGCAGCTTCCTTGCCAGGCAAGTATACCTTGCCATTGTACTGTTATTCATATTCCATATGTTGCATGCATCTTTATTTTCTGTCTTTAGTTCATATATTTTAACTGTTATATAAAATGCGCGCGACGGTGTCGTCGCGATTTGTTTTTATTTATGTATATGCATTAAACTTGTTTATGAGACTGCCCCATTATCATGTAGCATTATTAGATTTCATTGGCCGTGACACAGCTATTACACGAGTGTGAGTCTCATATAGATCATGGAATACGTGACAGGTCTGGCCTCCTACGTATGGACCGTGCGTTAGGGATGACTGTTGATAGAAATTTTGTATGCTAGAAGACTTAGCAGTTATTAGAGGTCCATGGACATAGTCTATTATAGTACGGTGGTCCAATCCTTGTCCTTATTTGGTTGCAGGATTGGGCTATGGTACTAAAGATAGGCTATGAACCAAATTGTGTCATGGATATGATATGCTTAGAGCATGGGGTGGGGAGAACAACAAGTACCGTATTTGGGCTCCTTTGCACTTTTCCTATTGTGCGCCTGGATTCTCCGCCGGAGATACGGGCGGTGATGACCACTAAATATTATATATTATCAGGCGGCCTCTGGCGTTCAAAAGATGACATGCTTTTTAGGCCCCTGGATCTCCAAGAGAACCATGCCAATCCCAGTTTTCAGATAGCCCACTTGTAGGGAAATTTGTTCTTAAACTGCATTCACTTAGACGGTTAGGCTACCCATTGGATATTTATTTTAGTACTTTATTGGCATATTTTTATATATCTTGTTATGTCCCTCTAAGGACCTGGCCCCTTCCAGGTGTAGCTATTCTTGAGTATTCACAGGAGCGCAGATTCTGATGGTTACATATGTTTCGAGGATGTCTTCTTTTCGAGCCCATGATTTTTAGCTGGTATTCTTATATTGTGTTTGTTGTGGTGTACTTATATTGTACTTGCTCTTATATTCGAGTTGGTAGTGGATTTGTTTTCATCCAACTATCATCTTTAGATACTTTGTATTGACATCTAGTTTCATAGATATTGGTTATTTATTTATATTTGATTTTCTGTGGATGAGATTTAGATTATGCCATGTGACTTGTGACTTATATATATACTACAGGTGAATTTTTATTCATATTACAGCTTACATGTGTTATGGTTTCCATATATTGGAGTGCCATATACATGCGGCTGGCATGCTTACGTGTTTCTAGTCCTACGTATTTTGGGACTAGGGCGTGACACTCGCTACCTGCGTTGCATCCCATTCCCATACCGAGACTATAACTTTTCCATGGTGGCTCGTCAGGTCATAAGACCAATTATGTATTATTAAGTATATTTCATACGTGATGACAACCCGTGTATGGGCTCGTATGAACTTGTGGCAAGTAACGAATGTACGACGCACTCTGTGTATAGATCGTTAGTTGAACCAAGTAATCTGAAACTTTGAACATATTTAAAATAGTCTGAGTATAGCATGCCTATACACTATAACATGCCTGTGTAAAATTAGTATAAGACATATGAGAAATCTGTACAGCTTGAGTATAACGCATTTGCACAACCTGAGTCACAAAGTAATATGAGTATCGTAATTTGTGAATATCGTGCACCTGACTAAGAAACTCGCTCGTAGCCTACATGTGTTCGTTATGCGATCTTGGAATTCCTATATATATATATATATATATATATATATATATATATATATGTGTGTGTGTGTGTGTGTGTGTGTGTGTGTGTGTGTGTGCACGCGCGCTTGGTTTAACTTGATTTTATACTTGGACAAGGAAGGACAAATGGTAAGTTGGTAAGTATCACCGTGTTTTTCGTATATCGCACGGCGCATTGCTACACGAGTTAGGCTTTGTATGTTATGTCATGAAATTGATCCTAAGGCAAGACGAGAAAGATAACTTAATAGTTGGTGCACAGAACTAATATAACGTGTTGGATTTGTCAAGTGGGAGAGAAAGTCTCCCCACCTGTAAGCCCCCTCATTTTTAACATGATTAATTTGGTAATTTTTAATTTAATTAATTAATTTTATTTTATTTAATGGATTAAAGTATTAATTTCTAAATTCTTCTTTTATATATATAACCCTTTGCCCTGGCTTGGATATTTTAAGCAATGTACAACCTTTTTTCTCTCAATAAAATTTATATTATTAACCTTGATTGTGCCTAATATATTTGGAACATGGATGTTATATTTGTTTGACCTCCCTCATGCTCCAAAAATATTGTCAAACATCTAGAACCATGGTTACCGTAAAACTGCCTCCTCTTGACTAGAACTTGACCCAAACCCAACCCAAATGCACGTAGTCATGTAGTGCGCGCACACACACACACACACACACACATGTATATATATATATATATATATATATATATATATATATATATATATATATATATATATATATTAATTTAGTTCTATTTATAGAGTTCTAATTATAGAAAGGGCCATAGGTGGCATCCTAGTTGACAAATTACCTAACTAACTAACTACCTAACCACCCAAGATCCTAAACAAATAAATCCCAACCATAACAACCCACCACATCTTCATAATTTCGTGCAAGAGCTTCTCCCTTGGTGGCCGACCCCTACATGCCCTAGGAACACCCCATCCTAGGTTTAAATCTATCGAAAAAGCCCATATTTATACCTCATTATCACAAAATCCTAACCCTAATAACTCTCTCCCCTTTTTGGCCGACCTCTCATCTCTCCTTCACATGTAAGAGCAGCCCCCCTTATCATCCACCCCTCACAATATCATCTCCTTTACCAAAAACCCTCTCTTCTCTTCCAAAGCTCCATCTTTCATCATCCTTCCACCCAATCTCCACCAAACAACCATAAAGGCTCCACCATTGTCATCAAATCCATCAAGAATCCATTGCCATCATCATCAATCCATCAAGAAGGGAGAAGCAAGACAAGCACAAGCACGAAGGTGCATTCTTGAACAAGAAGAGGCACCGTCATCCAAACCTTCAAAGCTTTCGGGTAATGATTCAAACTTTCCTTCTCAAATCCCTATAGCATGACTCTCTTAGATTTATCTAAGTTTAATTTTTTAGAACCCTCCCTTGCCATCTTTTTCTACCATAAAATCTATGAGAAAATTTATGTTAGATTGATGATAGATTGGACAACAGTAGGGCTAGTTTTAGACTTTGTGACACGGTTCTTGGAGGCCTTGTTGTTAATTCTTAGAAATAAATTTATTGGTGGTTTATTAATATAAACTAAGTATTTTAAAATTATTTTTATGGTATTTTTATCAAAATTTTGAACCCTAAAAATAAGTGTCACTAGCCTAGGTTTCAGGTGATTTTGTGGCATAGTTTTGCCCATAAATTGGGGTTATTTTGGAAGAAATAAAAGGTGATTATTTTTTGATATTAAAATAGAATAAAATATAATATAAAATAAAATAATTTTTCATAAATATAAATCATACATATGGACTGACAATGATCCGAACAAGTTTCGGACAAAACTAGTCAACTTAAAGTAGCCATAATCTTGAAATATAATTATTTTGTCAATTCTGGAATTTAATGGTTAAAAATTAATATAAATTAGTTTTAAATCAAGATTACATTATTTATTATGATTTATGTTCATGTTCTTCGATTGGAAACTTAACTGTGAATTTTAGAAGTCGTAAACCATGAAACTAGATTCCGATACCTTGTAAAACGTGTAAGTTATTGTGTCAAGAATTTACATGTTAGGATAAGGTTGGACTTGGGTATTAATGGTTTATAATAAATTTTATAATTTATTTGTGGTTACAAAATTCTTGATTAGATACTTAAAGTAGAAAATTTATTGTTTAGGTCAATTGGATTCCGAAGGAGTGAACGTCGGACTAACTTTGCAACTTCATACTGCAGACCCAGGCAAGTGTACCTTGTCAAACTTACAGTAGATCCTATTATATTATCTGGTTATATTTCTTTTCATATATATATATATATATACTCTTGTGATGTACATGTTCAACCTAGGACCGTGAGACGTTGCTTAGCGTCCGAACAAAATTCGGGTGTCGACGCTGTCACGCCCCCTGAAACCCACACTAAGTAATCATGTGGCAAAACATTGCATTACTAGTGATCTTGCTACTTTTACCTAAGTTCGTTTCATGCTGTTCAGAACTATTAGTCAGATTACATCTTTTGAAAACACAAGTTAGAAACCAGTTTTGCATATTCAAACTATAAGCATACGATTCGGGACAGTGCTCTATCGTGCAGTGCGCAGCATGTATTGTGCAACACAATCTATCTCATTAGGGGCAAAGTTAATCTAGCAGACTGAAAATATCGAATCAAGGCAAGCATATCAAGTAGACTATTATGCACTCAAGCACTTAAGGCAACACATCTATATAATTTTGGTCCCCGAGAAACTCAGGATTGGCAGCGGTAATCCAGCCATCCAATAACTCACATACTGGTACTATTAGCAGCTGTGACTGAGGTTCAGCTCTGCACTAATAGCCATTGTCCAACCGATGCAATGCAATAAAGCTCTATCAGATAAATCACGATGCATACTGAAAGACAAGCAGGCTATAGATAAACTCATAATATTTCTTACCCACGGCCGAACGGTTATCCCTGCAGCAGACACACAAGTTAGCCATAAATTTGCATAATATAATGTATACAGTTCTCTAGTTTCCCCTGTTCGTCCCTGCATCAAACAGTTAGGTATGCAAGAAGGCTAGCCTAGCATGCGCCCTAACTATATCATGGTCCCCTCATCGGAATTAGCAGTTGGGACGTACAAGCCCATCTCACTAATAGACTTGTCTTTGGTCTACCCAAGAACGTACAAGCCTTGGGTATCTAGATCTCTTCCCGGACCGAACGATCCCCAGTGCCCCAGGAACCGCTCGAGAGATAATCCTTGTGCACAAGTTGTCCTGACCAAATGCATGAATGCAAGCCCTATCAGAAAAATATGCTATCATGCAACTGATGAACTATGCACAACAAGTCTATCTCTTCTTTTCTCTTTTCTCTAACTCAAGTCCAGATAGCCGAAGCTCATTGTCTTAATGACATTGCCTAATAGCCATGTCTCCCCCGTAAGGTTTTTTTTTAGCCTCAGGGTGGGCTATTAGTCTAGATTCACAAGTTCACGCTATTCTCCAAGTTCCATTTCTTCATAAGCCAACAATAAAACATATTCAAGCAAGCTAACTCTTAAATAAGTAACAAGCAAGAACAGTTCTTATAACTCTAGCATGCAAATTCTATCTCTTGTGGACAAGCATTCTAGTATTCCAGTCTAGCATACGATATAAGTGCAAGCAATCCTCTTTACTCTTGTTATTAGCATGGCAAGGTTTTATCTCGTTTTAGACAAGCATTTCTAGTTCTCTTATTAGGCAAGCAAGCAGATTCATTTTAATGACAAGCTATGTGAGTTCTCTTATTAGCACGCTGAGTCGGTTCTATCTTTCTTCTTATGACACAATCTTATTAAGCAACAAGCATACAAAAACTCAGATTCATTATTAAGTCGTGCAAGAATCAGAGAATGCAGTTCTGCCCACTCACCTTGATTAATCGGCCGGGAACTCTCCGAAAAGACTTCCGTTCGAGCAAGCAAGTCGATCTCACTTGTACATAGTGCCTACGTGGAGCGGGACACTACATACTTACCCACCAACAAAGAGTTTCGTCCTCGAAACTCAAGGAGAAACTCACGATAACACAGAGCAGCGATAGTCCTCATCCCTCACCTTCCTTAATCAAAACTCAGCAAATCCAGAAATCACAAATCACTTCTCAAGCAATAAAAACAAATCCAGAAAACTTTTTGCGCGCATATTTGAGAATATTTATGGACTTATTGTATGGAACATTTATTGTAACACAATCACAACTCAGAGTCGGAGACAACGGAATGGGCAAAGAATCGAGTCGCTCTGATACCATTATGTCACGCCCCCTGAAACCCACACTAAGTAATCATGTGGCAAAACATTGCATTACTAGTGATCTTGCTACTTTTACCTAAGTTCGTTTCATGCTGTTCAGAACTATTAGTCAGATTACATCTTTTGAAAACACAAGTTAGAAACCAGTTTTGCATATTCAAACTATAAGCATACGATTCGGGACAGTGCTCTATCGTGCAGTGCGCAGCATATATTGTGCAACACAATCTATCTCGTTAGGGGCAAAGTTAATCTAGCAGACTGAAAATATCGAATCAAGGCAAGCATATCAAGTAGACTATTATGCACTCAAGCACTTAAGGCAACACATCTATATGATTTCGGTCCCCGAGAAACTCAGGATTGGCAGCGGTAATCCAGCCATCCAATGACTCACATACTGGTACTATTAGCAGCTGTGACTGAGGTTCAGCTCTGCACTAATAGCCATTGTCCAACCGATGCAATGCAATAAAGCTCTATCAGATAAATCACGATGCATACTGAAAGACAAGCAGGCTATAGATAAACTCATAATATTTCTTACCCACGGCCGAACGGTTATCCCTGCAGCAGACACACAAGTTAGCCATAATTTTGCATAATATAATGTATACAGTTCTCTAGTTTCCCCTGTTTGTCCCTGCATCAAACAGTTAGGTATGCAAGAAGGCTAGCCTAGCATGCGCCCTAACTATATCATGGTCCCCTCATCGGAATTAGCAGTTGGGACGTACAAGCCCATCTCACTAATAGACTTGTCTTTGGTCTACCCAAGAACGTACAAGCCTTGGGTATCTAGATCTCTTTCCGGACCGAACGATCCCCAGTGCCCCAGAAACCGCTCGAGAGATAATCCTTGTGCACAAGTTGTCCTGACCAAATGCATGAATGCAAGCCCTATCAGAAAAATATGCTATCATGCAACTGATGAACTATGCACAACAAGTCTATCTCTTCTTTTCTCTTTTCTCTAACTCAAGTCCAGATAGCCGAAGCTCATTGTCTTAATGCACATTGCCTAATAGCCATGTCTCCCCCGTAAGGTTTTTTTTTAGCCTCAAGGTGGGCTATTAGTCTAGATTCACAAGTTCACGCTATTCTCCAAGTTCCATTTCTTCATATGCCAACAATAAAACATATTCAAGCAAGCTAACTCTTAAATAAGTAACAAGCAAAAACAGTTCTTATAACTCTAGCATAAAAATTCTATCTCTTGTGGACAAGCATTCTAGTATTCCAGTCTAGCATACGATATAAGTGCAAGCAATCCTCTTTACTCTTGTTATTAGCATGGCAAGATTTTATCTCGTTTTAGACAAGCATTTCTAGTTCTCTTATTAGGCAAGCAAGCAGATTCGTTTTAATGACAAGCTATGTGAGTTCTCTTATTAGCACGCTGAGTCGGTTCTATCTTTCTTCTTATGACACAATCTTATTAAGCAACAAGCATACAAAAACTCAGATTCATTATTAAGTCGTGCAAGAATCAGAGAATGCAGTTCTGCCCACTCACCTTGATTAATCGGCCGGGAACTCTCCGAGAAGACTTTCGTTCGAGCAAGCAAGTCGATCTCACTTGTACATAGTGCCTACGCGGAGCGGGACACTACAGACGCCGTACGCAGAGTCGTATAATGTCACTTAGAGAGTTGATTTCACGATCCTATTTTTACGTGCTTGCTTTACCAAGTACGCCATACCGTAGGACACTTGATACTATTTCATGTGATAGAATCTTTCTTGAGTTATTTATGGTAATTATGTATAGGATTACAAGATTCGTGATATGAGACTTGCATATTATATAGATATCATTATGACTCATTGTATTAGCTAGAGGTCATGATCTTGCGTGTTATAGACATGAGACGTTATGGACATGATACGTAAGGTTACATTGGGTGGGGAGAGACACACATGCTACAGGCTGATTATGTTTATATATATATATATATATATATATACTATGTTACTGAAGGTGCTTTAGTCTCTGTACCAGAGCTTGGCACATTTACTGGCCCTACGAGATACTACTTTCTTGTATGGGCTTCCCGACACAGAGCCTGTAGTGGTCTCAGCCTGAGTACTAGTGATGCTCTCATTTGTATTTTACTTAGCTGGTTACATAGCTTGCCCTGAGGATCATTTTTTTACTGTATTTTATTTGGCTTGAGTGTTTATTGTACCTTGTTATGTCCCCTGAGGACCTGGATTCGGATTATGTCCCCAAGTGTAGACGAGAGAGCTATCCCGAGGTTTACGGGACATGTGCTGCTATTGGAGACGTACAAGTTGCAGAGGACGAGGTTGTTCCGGAGGACTTTCCTTGAGCATACAGTATTCTCACCATTTATTTATTATGCTTAGTGTTCTTAGATATTTGATCTTGTAGTAACTTCTGGATATTGTACTTGGAGTTATTTTTCTTTCTATTTTGATGACGGGTTGTTCCCCGTGACATTATTTATATTACTTTGATTGGACATATTATTTTATATTATTGTGAATGGAATTATCTTTTTGTGATTTCGTTACTTATTGTGGATGATATTAGATATATAAATTGTGACATGTATTTGTTGTCACGACCCGCACCCAAAAAATCGGGCATGAGTCGTGGGTACGTCCAGCCTACGCCGCAACATCGGCGGTAGAACATTGTCTAGGTCAACTATCTAGCTAACAATCTTACACAATAAATATATAAACCTGTCAAGATCTCAACTCCAAACGGAGGAGCAATATCATAATGATAATCATAAGTACTCAATCACGAATCTAAGCACGATAAGATAACACAGAAGACTAATAGCTACAAAGTCTAAACAACTGCTGCTAAAATACCACAACATCAATAATAATAAT
Organism: Iris macrosiphon; assembly: GCA_036927795.1. Classification (NCBI taxonomy): domain Eukaryota; kingdom Viridiplantae; phylum Streptophyta; class Magnoliopsida; order Asparagales; family Iridaceae; genus Iris; species Iris macrosiphon. The sequence continues at coordinate 184,374,599 of JAYESA010000013.1, forward strand.
AATACAACAATATCCAAAATCAAATACAATACAAGGTCTCAATACAAAACCAGAGACAAATCTGGTACCAAAGGCTAATAAACAACAATTGAGGTCTTAGTGATCCCGGCTACCAACCCGGAAATCACTCCTAAACTAGAGGGTCCATGTCTGCACCATCGACAGGCTGAGGTCCATAAAACGTCGGACACCAATCCTCCGGATACTTTGGAAAAAATATGTTCAGTCAGGACTGGAGCAAGTACACCTCTAACAGCAGTTCCAGTTAAATGATAAAAACTATAAAACAGTTGTAGCAAGTAGCAAGGAGAATGAAATAAAGTATAAACAAAAAATATATATATGTCACTGGTGCATAAAGGTAAAGATGCATGAATATCAGAAGCAAGATAGTAATGACTGCAAGATACAAGAAATCTAAACTAAGATCAAGTCTGTGCACAAGAATGTGTAGTGAGTCCAGCATAAAATATATGTAATGAGTCAAGTCCAGAAACTATAAGTGAGACCAGCAAGAAATGCAAGAGATTCCAGACTAGAAAGAATGAACTCGTGTCTTTGAAATACCTGTTTTGACATATAAACGGCTAGGGGGTAAGTACGGCTCACCGTACACTGGGTGTGCGGCTGCTATCATTCCAGATTAGACCAGAGGGGGTAATTCCAGTTGGAAATATTTACATATCTACTCGAGTATTTTCCCGCCCCGACTAGTACAAGTAAATTCAAGACCCGACATGTAAATCAAGTATGAGTCCAGCCAGAAACATGAGTGATGCCTGTAGTGATGCCAGTAGGTGATTCCAGAATAGAGGCCAGAAATATGAAATATACGTGTCGCAAGTAAATGAATCCAGAAATACCAGTCTGTGTCATGCCAGAAAATCAGATGATACTATACTAGAAGCTGAATCATAATAATCATCAGATAATGAAAACTATCAGAGAATGTACTCGCCTGACGTCCTGAGCAAATGGCGATCCGAACTGGTGTCGCAATGACCTATTACGAAAAGCAAGGTTAAACAGGTTTCTAATGAGTTAAACAGATATAAAATAGCTAAAAATAAGCTTCTAGGGTTGTTCTAGGTCAAACGGGTCAAACCAGAAAAATCTTGGTCAAAAAGTCAACTATGGGTCCAAAAAGTCAATCCTAGGTCAAAACTAGGTCAAATGTTGACTTTGGCGGTCAACCGGATCAACTACGGTCAACTCTAGGTCAAACTAGGGTGCCCCTAAAATTCTAGGTCAAAACTAGGTCATTAAGCTAATAAACCCTCAAACTCGCCTGTAAACTCCCTCACCCAAAATAGGTATTTGTGTATATTTTATATTATTATATTTATTATAGATGTTAAATTTATTTAGAGTATTCTCTTAGTTAATTAGAAAATACTTTTTTTAGTATATTTAATTATATAAATATTTATTTAGAATTATTTTTAGGCTATTTTTGATTATTGGGATTTTTCCATCAATTTTAGTTAATTAAAAACTAGTAACACTAATTTTTGAGGACTTTGAAGAATTTATTTTATGTTCAAACTTAATTAAAAATATTCCAAAATTTTATTTTAGGTTCTAAATAATAAAATATATTTTCAAGAATTTTTTGAGAATTTTTCGATTATTTTTAGCATTTATTTTGAGTTAATTATCAAAAACTGAATTAAAAACTAATTTCTGAAAAAGAAAATCCAAAAAGTAATTAATTCTGCCCAGTCAGCAAACAGGGGGCCCACCTGTCAGCCTCCAGTAGTGAACAGTGATGGGCCCGCCTGTCAGTGACCGCTGAGTGGGTGCGAGCCGAGCCGACCTCGAGCCGAGCCGAGACCGAGTTCGACTCGGACTCAGCTGAGCCGAGCCGCATCGAACTGCGACCGTTCGATCTGGGCGGGGCTGCACGGATGGCTACCACATGGCGCGCTGTGAGCCACGGCTGCACTTTCTCTCTCCTCTCTATATATATATAATAGTTTAGATATTAATTTCTAGGGTTTTTTCTTCAGCCGATTTTTGGAGAATTGTCATCTAGGGTTCCTTCATCTTCCAGAAGCCATTGCGCATAGCTCTGGACTCCAAACGAGGCCTAGTTTTTTTTGTTAGAACGATATTGAGGTTAGCTTTCTGATTACATAATTTATTTTATGAAATTATGAGAATTAAATTCTGGAAAATTTGCAGAGTACAGCATGTCCGAAAATAGATGTGTTTTGATGTTTTTGCGATTCAGGGAGAACCAGGAATCAGAATCATGAAGGAAAGCTAATGTCGAGATCATTGAGATATATTTTTCCCAGAATTTAATTTGAAGTATTTATATACTATTAATTCTGTAGAACTTCTAGGTTAGAATTTAACCATCGGTGCACAATACAAAATTTGTACGTGCCATTATTCCCATACGAATTTGAATTCGGACGAGCCGTAAATTCCAGCATGTTTTTGACGCTGAAATCTATAGGAAATCATGTATGAAAGTTGAGTTTGTGTTGGTTGACTTTTCGGTCAACAGATCGCCTCGATTTGTGTGCCATGAGTCTCAAGTTGACAAAATTTAGTTTCTTTGGACAAAATTCAGCTTCAGCAACAGCTTCTGGTACAGCTTCAGCTCCTGTCCCATAAACCTCGGGATAATGCTCTTCTGCTAAACCTGGGGACATCATCCGGATCCAGGTCCTCAGGGGACATAGCAAGGTACAGATAATACAAGCCAAATAAATGCAGTGAAATAGTAAATAGCATAAGCAGGGTATCTACATAACCATCTATGTGAATAATGCAACTGAGAGCATCACTAGTACTCAGGCTGAGACTGCTACAAGCTCTGTGTCGGGGAGCCGGTAGCAGTAATAACAAGTAATGGGTCTAGCTCTGCTCGAGAGTCTACAACCTCACAATAGTAGTAGATATATATATAACAGCCTGTAGCCTGTGTGTCTCTCCCCACCCAATATAACCACACATCTCATGTCCATAACGTCTCATGTCCATGTCACGTGAGATCATAGATAATGCAACAAGTCATAATCTCTAGGAATATAATATCTATGTCCATCTTGTATCCTACACAGAATTATCATGAATATCTCAGAAAGATTCTGTCATATGTTTGGTGTCAAGTGTCCTAGGTTATTGTACTTGATACAACAAGTACTAGAATGTAAAGGGTCACGAATGTCCATCTCTAAATGACGTACACAACTCCGCGTACAGGGTTGGCACCCGACTATAATCGGACGCTTAGTAGGTCATACGGCCCTAGGTTTAAGCATAATGAATAATATAAATAAGCAAGGAAATAATTATCAAAACTACATAATTTGGCAAGGTACACTTGCCTGGGGTTGGAATACCAGTAGCGATCCCTGTATCCGTGGGTTCAGCAAATACTCCTCCGAAAGCTGAAATGAACATTACCAACAGTCTCAGAACATATAAAATAGCTAGAAACGCCTGTCCTTAAGTCCAGTTTGAACACAAGGGCAAAAACGACTTTTTCAATTCAAAGCGGGGTCCAAATGTGGGCCGCTTTGCACTGAAAAACGTGTCAGGGTCAAAGGTCTCCAAATCAGTCCAACTTAGTGTCAACAGGTCAGGAACGATAATACGAACCCAACGGAACTTCCAGAATTGGATTCCGATGAGCCGTTCTCAAAATCGCCCATCAAGTGGAGCCTGTGGGGCCCACGACACGCGATTTTTCCAACGTTCTCAGAATCGAACCAAACTTGACTCATAGGACCAGCGTATTGCTACGAGTCTGATGGCACAAATTTTGTCTTGATCCGACGTGTATTCACTAAGTTACAGCGAAATATAGAAAAGTCGGATACGGGGCGTTGTCCGCGGATATACACTGATTTCGGTGTGCACGCACATCCAATCAGCTTCTGCGAAATCTTGCACGTCCGTATCTATGACACACACGTATCGATGAAGATCGTACGTGACCAAGTCGTCCCGTTTGGCGGGGCGTACTCAGTTCCGGGGTGAAACAGGGCGTTGGTTTTCCTGTTTTTGGATCGCGGTTCGCGATCACCACAGGTCGCGATGAACCGAGCGGTTTGTACCTGCACCGAGGGGGTCATGCAGGCTACGCGATGCAACTGACGGAATCTAAAACAGAGCTACGAGGAAAAAGATATGAGTACCTGAACAGGGCTCCAGAAAACTAGGGTTTTCGTGTCTGACACGTGTCCGAAAAGCTAGGGTTAGGGTTCTGGGCTACTGGCCGGAGCTGTGGCGGTCAGCTTTGCCGAAGGGAGGCTGGGACTGCACTGGCGAGGGCGGTCGAGGTCCGGAGGTGGCAGGGGACGGCGTGCTGGGCAGCGGAAAGGAGGGGCTGCGGGCCTTTTGCTAGGGCATCGAGCTCGGTCGACGGAGGCGGGGAGGGACGGAGCCGTCGGCGGGGGAGATGCTGCACGGCGAGGCTGCGACGAGTGCTACGGCCACTGCGGGGAGGAGCAGAGGGGAAAGGAGATGGGTGGTGGCGGTGCTGGCTTGGGACAGCAGGGCGGAGGAGACGACGATGGGCGCTGGTGGCGGCGTCGAGGAGCTGGGGGTTCTGCGAGGACGGCGGTGGCAGAGAGAAGCGGTGCTGGGGACGACGGGGACGGGGGCAGCCGGTGGCTAGGGGTTTTTCGGTTGGGGTTGCGGGGGAACGAAGGGAAATCGAGGCTGGAGAGAGGATTTATAAAGGGGTGGAGGGAGGCTGATGGCCGTCCGGTGAGGGGAAGCCGGAGCGGAGGGGTCATCGGTTGCGGGGAGAAGAAGAGGAAGAGGCGACCGGCGGTAGACGGCGGCGGGAGGAGAAGAGTCGGCCGTTGCGGTTTGGAAGAAGGAGATTCCGGTCGGGTCGGGTTCTGGCGGGTCGGGTCGGGTTCTGGCGGGTCGGGTCTGACCCGGATCCGACCCGCTAGCTGAGCGGTCTGGTTCGGTCAGACCGGCCGGTCCAGTCCGGTTCAGACTCTGGTTTGGTTTTTATTGGTTTAATTAATTAGTTAAATTAAACAATAGTTTTTAATGCTTTAAAAATTCATCCGGGATCCAATATATTCTCGAAAAATTATTCCATGTCCGGTTTTTAATTTTACACTAGAAAATATAATTTTCATCATATTTTAATATTATATAATATCTTTTAAAAATTTATTTTAAAACAGACTACCTTAGTTTAAAATTACAGAAAATGCTAATTAATTCCAGAAAATTAAATTTTAAAATTACTAAAATTTTCAGGTGATTACAATCTACCCCCTTAAGAAAATTGCGTCCTCGCAATTAAAGATTAAGCTACTAAAGAACAGAATTAAGGGATTTACAAAAATTACTTAGGTTATACCTGCATTCTCGAATAAATGGGGATATCGCTGGCGCATGATATCCTCCCGCTCCCAGGTAGATTTACCAGGTGAGTGTTGCTTCCAAGCCACACGAACCAGTTTAATTGTCTGCCCTCGCAGTGTCTTCTCACTGGTGCCGAGTATACCCACTGGTTGTTCTTCATATCTCAGGCTTGGGCCTACTGCGATCTCAGAATGATCAACTACGTGACTTGGGTCAGTCACGTACCTTCTCAGCTGTGAGACATGGAATACATCATGCACTCTCTCTAAAGATGGAGGTAATACAAGACGATAGGCCACCTCACCAATGCGCTCCAGAATATCAAAGGGCCCAATGTACCTTGGACTCAACTTGCCTCTGCTCCTAAAGCGAATGGTTCCTCGAGTAGGTAAAATCCTCAGGAATATATGTTCTCCTTCCTTGAACTCCAGGGGACGTCGGTGTGTATCAGCCCAATGCTTCTGTCTGTCCTGAGCTGCACGAAGATGATTCTGGATTTGTTTCACCTTCTCCACTGTTTGCATCACCAACTCTGGTCCCAAGATTTGACGCTCTCCTACGTCACTCCAGCATATTGGCGACCTGCACTTTCTACCGTATAACGCCTCGAAATATACCATCTTAATGCTTGCCTGATAACTATTGTTGTAGGAGAACTCTACCAAATGCAAATGATCTTTCCAAGACCCTCCAAAATCTAACATACATGATCTCAGCATATCCTCCAGGATCTGAATTGTACGTTCTGATTGACCATCTGTCTGTGGATGATAGACAGTGCTGAATTTGAGTCTGGTGCCAAGACTCTCTTGCATACTTTGCCAGAAATAAGAGATAAATCTCGAATCTCGATCTGATATAATACTAACCGGCACTCCATGCAATCTTACAATTTATCGCATATACATGTCGGCTAGTACCTCTGTGGATTGTCCAACTCTAAACGGCAAGAAATGTGCCGATTTAGTGAGTCGATCCACGATAACCCATACCGCATCTTTTCCGCTGGGGCTCCTTGGGAATCCTGTGACGAAGTCCATGGTGATATGTTTCCACTTCCATTCTGGTATGGAAAGCGGCTGCAACATTCCTGCAGTCCTCTGATGCTCTGTTTTCACTTGTTGGCAGAGTAAACATTTAGCTACAAATCTTGCAATCTCCCTCTTCATTCCATGCCACCAATAATACTGCCTTAGATCTCGGTACATCTTTGTCCCTCCTGGATGAACAGAGTACATGAAGCTATGTGCTTCAGTTATTAACTCCTGTCTTAATTCTCCATTTGGAACATATAGGCGATCTCCACACCTTAATGTCCCATCCTCATGTATGCGAAGTCCCATCTGCATGCCTGCTTCTGTCTTCTCTTTGAGTCTTCGAAATCTAGCATCAGTAGGCAAAGATTCCTTAATCCTCTCCACAAGCGATGACTTCACTTCTAGATTAGCCAGCAAGCCACTCTGTCTTGGTAGAATAACCTCTATCTGGAGCTCCTGTAGATCTTTCAATAGCTCAGGCTGCATTGTCAAGAAATAAGCTGTAGGCTTCCTGCTGAGTGCGTATGCTACTTCATTCGCCTTCCTTGGGTGGTACTGCAGATCTATATCAATGTCCACCATCAACTCAAGCCAGCGTCTTTGCCTCATGTTAAGCTCCTTCTGAGTATATACATACTTCATACTTTTGTGATCAGTGAAGATTTCTACCTTCTCTCCATAAAGATAATACCTCCAAATCTTCAGTGCAAATATTACTGCAGCTAACTCCAGATCATGTGTTGGATAGTTCTTCTCATGAACCTTCAACTGTCTCGATGCATAAGCAATAACTTTGCCATATTGCATCAAAACACATCCTAAGCCACTACCTGACGCATCGCTGTAAACAACAAAACCTTCCGACCCTGAAGGAAGAGTCAAGACAGGTGCTGTTGTTAGACGCCTCTTTAATTCTTCAAAGGCCTTCTGACACTCTTCTGTCCATGCAAACTCTTGATCTTTCTGTGTCAACTTCGTCATTGGCTCCGCAATCCTTGAGAAATTTTCTACGAACCTTCTGTAATATCCAGCAAGTCCTAGAAAACTCCTCACCTCAGCAACTGATGTTGGTGTAGGCCAAGTCTCAATGGCAGTAACCTTCTCGGGATCAACTAACAGTCCTTCTCCTGAGATAATATGCCCTAAGAATGGCTCCTTATCCATACAAAACTCACATTTACTGAGCTTAGCATATAGCTTCTCCTGCCTCAACGTCTCTAGCACGATTCTGAGATGCTCCTCGTGCTCTTCGTGGCTTTTGGAATATACCAGAATGTCATTAATAAACACAACCACAAATTTATCCAAGTATTGATGGAAAACTCGGTTCATCAAACTCATGAAAACAGCAGGCACATTGGTTAAACCAAACGGCATTACTAAGAACTCATAGTGTCCATACTTAGTCCTGAAGGTTGTCTTCGGGATATCTTCCTTCCTCACTCTAATCTGGTGATAACCGGATCTAAGGTCAATCTTCGAGAATACCCTAGCTCCACTCAATTGATCAAATAAGTCATCAATGCGTAGCAAGGGATACCGGTTCTTAATGGTCACAGCGTTTAACGCCCTGTAATCAATACACAGGCGAACTGTTCCATCCTTCTTTGGTACAAAAAGTATGGGTGCTCCCCAAGGCGAAACACTAGGCCGGATGAAACCCTTTTCCAGAAGATCATCAACCTGGTTCTTCAACTCCACTAACTCCTTAGGTGCTAGCCGATATACCGATGAAGTGATAGGCTATGCTCCTGGAGTTAAGTCTATTGTGAATTCTATTTCCCTATCTGGTGGTAAACCTGGAAGATCATCGGGAAATACATCCACAAACTCTGTTATGACTCTTAGGTAACCTGACTCTCCTTCTACAGATAATACCCTAAGAGTTGGCTGAACACCTTGCTCTACAGCTCCCCGAAGAAACTCAAACTCAGAATGTCCAGGTGGTCTAAATATAACCTTTCCAAGCCGGCAATCAAGAGTCGCATGATACTAAGTTAACCAGTCCATACCAAGTACAACATCATAGTCAGGCATAGAAAAGATCAGAAATTGGGCTCGCATTTCTCTTCCACAGACTACTACCGAACATGATCTATAGATATCACTAACCGATATAATTCTACCTCCCGTAAGAATTCTCTTAGTCTTCGGAAGGGGTGCAGTAGCTACTCTATGGTTGGCTACGAAGCTAGCAGCTATGAATGAATGCGATGCTCCATAATCAAATAAAGCTACAACAGGTAATGAAGCTACTAAAATAGTACCTGCTATAACTTCTCCAGCAATAGCTTCTTCCTGAACAGCCAATGCAAATGTCTGACCTCGTCCCTGAGCTGGACCCCTCTGCTGACGAGCCTGCTGGAATAGTGCTGCCTGAGGTGGCAATGGTGGTCTCTGCTGATATCCTCCTGGAGCTGGTGGTCTGACCCCTCCAACTCATGTCTGCTGGGCTCCCACTGCTGGATAAGCTGGCCTTGGTGCAGGTAAAGGTAGTGCAGGTAAAGGTAGTCGTGGTGCTCCCTGTCTGCGTTCAGAGCAGTCCCTGGATAGATGCTGGTTGGATCCACAAATCAGGCATAGTCCCAATTTGCGTCTGCACTCCTTTTTAATGTGGCCCAACTTGCCGCAGAAATGACAAGTAGGTAGAGTTCTTGTTGATGCTCTCTGAGGTAGATTCTTCTGGAGTCATTTTGCAGAATCCCCCTGTGATGCCTTGGATGGTACTGAGGTAAATGGCCGCTTCTGACTTGACTCCCTCCTGGTGATGCGCTCCATGCATCGTGCTGCAGCAAGGACGTCGGTGTACGATGTAGGTGCAACAGATCCAATCAACCTCTGAAGCTCAAACCTGAGTCCGTCAAAGAACTTCTCCGCCTTCTCTTCTTCGGTAGGAATTAGAGAAGGGGCAAAATGACTCAGGCGAATGAATTCGGCATTGTACTCCTCCACCGTCATATTGCCTTGGATGAGTCGGTTAAACTTGTCTCGAAGTTCTGACCGAGCAACAGCTGGGATATACATCTCTTGGAAGAGTCTGGAGAACTCCTCCCAAGTGACTCGGTCATTCCCGAGCCTCCTCTCTTCGGCTAGCCACCAGTGGTGCGCATTGTCCGTTAGTTGCATCCGGACAGCAGTCATCCATCTCTCCCGCGGAAGTTCAGCAGCTTCCAACTGATGTTGTGTGTTTGTGAGCCACTCATGCACTTTAGTTGGTCCTTCCTTGCCCGAAAAGGTACGGGGCTTGAGTTGACGAAAATCAGTGATAGATCCCGTCGCTGGTCGCCTAGCTTGCGGGTTTGCCTGCTCCAATGCATTTACTAGGCTGGTTCTCAGGTACTCTGCCTCCTGACGATGCACCTCTTGTTGAACTTGCTGTTGGACTTGCATCATGGCATAAAACATCTGGAACATCTGCTGTCCGTCCATTGCTTGCCCTGGTGGAAAGACAGGCATCTGCGGAGTGAACTGCGGCGGAGGTGGGATGTCGTCACGCCTGAACCTTGAGTTATGCTACTCAGCTTGTCCACTTTGAGAGGATTGTCCTCTGTTCTCTGGTGTAACTCCATCTCCATAGGTAACCACAGTATCTTGTGGTGTACTCAAAGGAATTTTATCTCCAATTCTTGGATCCATCTTTCTGCATCCAAAATAAACTTTATGAGAACGTTCAGTAGAATCAAAGCAGGATGCAAATCAAGTACTTAATTCGAATGCGATATAGAGTCTCAAAAATGATTCAACAAATGGATGAGATCCTATAACCTATCCTATCCTTTTACAGGCTTGTTCGGTCCCTAAGTTGAAACCGAACAATTTTGTCGTAGACCTGCATGGGCCACCACAAAAACTATGTCACGCCCCAGTCCCAAAATACCAAGGGACTAGTCACGTGGCAATGGCCAGCAACACGCACCGATGGACAAACCCAATTTAATGGATCCATCGGGGCATACTTAAGCTATAAATATAGGTCTACAATAATAAGTCTAAACTAATCTCATTCACACACAAATAATAAGAACAACAGCAAATAAAGAAAGTACATCAATGTCCAGTCTCAGCCAAGTATGTCGGGGAACAACCCGATAAAAGTCTAAAATACTGGTTCAACAGACCAGAACAAAGGAGTCCAAAAATAAAGTATCTGATGAGTACAAATAACATAAACTCAAGAAAAGTCTTCAGCCATCACCTCTGTTTCTAAGTTTGGTTCAGCTTCAGCAACAGCTTCTGGTACAGCTTCAGCTCCTGTCCCGTAAACCTCGGGATAATGCTCTTCTGCTAAACCTGGGGACATCATCCGGATCCAGGTCCTCAGGGGACATAGCAAGGTACAGATAATACAAGCCAAATAAATGCAGTGAAATAGTAAATAGCATAAGCAGGGTATCTACATAACCATCTATGTGAATAATGTAACTGAGAGCATCACTAGTACTCAGGCTGAGACTGCTACAAGCTCTGTGTCAGGGAGCCGGTAGCAGTAATAACAAGTAATGGGTCTAGCTCTGCTCGAGAGTCTACAATCTCACAATAGTAGTAGATATATATAAAATAGCCTGTAGCCTGTGTGTCTCTCCCCACCCAATGTAACCACACGTCTCATGTCCATAACGTCTCATGTCCATGTCACGTGAGATCATAGCTAATGCAACAAGTCATAATCTCTAGGAATATAATATCTATGTCCATCCTGTATCCTACACAGAATCACCATAAATATCTTAGGAAGATTCTGTCATATGTTTGGTGTCAAGTGTCCTAGGTTATTGTACTTGATACAATAAGTACTAGAATGTAAAGGGTCACGAATGTCCATATCTAAATGACGTACACAACTCCGCGTACGGGATTGGCACCCGACTATAATCGGACGCTTAGTAGGTCATACGGCCCTAGGTTTAAGCATAATGAATAATATAAATAAGCAAGGAAATAATTATCAAAACTACATAATTTGGCAAGGTACACTTGCCTGGGGTTGGAATATCAGTAGCGATCCCTGTATCCGTGGGTTCTACAAATACTCCTCCAAAAGCTGAAATGAATATTACCAACAGTCTCAGAACATATGAAATAGCTAGAAACGCCTGTCCTTAAGTCCAGTTTGGACACAAGGGCAAAAATGACATTTTCAATTCAAAGCGGGGTCCAAATATGGGCCGCTTTGCACTGAAAAATGAGTCAGGGTCAAAGGTCTCCAAATCAGTCCAACTTAGTGTCAATAGGTCAGGAACAATGATACGAACCCAACGGAACTTCCAGAATTAGATTTCGATGAGCCGTTCTCAAAATCGCCCGTCAAGTGGAGCCTGTGGGGCCCACGACACGCGATTTTTCCAACGTTCTCAGAATCGAACCAAACTTGACTCACAGGACCAGCGTATTGCTACGAGTCTGATGGCGCAAGTTTTTTCTCGATCCGACGTGTATTCACTAAGTTACAGCAAAATACAGAAAGTAGATACGGGACGTTGTCCGCGGATATGCACTGATTCCGGTGTGCACGCACATCCGAATCAGCTTCTGCAAAATCCCGCACATCCGTATCAACGACGCGCACGTATCGGTGAAGACCGTACGTGACCAAGTCGTCCCGTTTGGTGGGGCGTACTCAGTTTCGGGGTAAAACAGGGCATTGGTTTTCCTGTTTTTGGATCGCGGTTCACGATCACCACAGGTCGCGATGCACCGAGCGGTTTGTACGGACACCGAAGGGGTCATGCAGGCTACCCGATGCAACTGACGGAATCAAAAATAGAGCTACAAGGAAAAAGATATGAGTACCTGAACAGGGCTCCAGAAAACTAGGGTTTTCGTGTCCGACACGTGTCCGAAAAGCTAGGGTTAGGGTTCTGGGCTACTGGCCGAAGCTGTGGCGGTCGGCTTTGCCGGAGGGAGGCTGGGACTGCACTGGCGAGGGCGGTCGAGGTCCGGAGGTGGCAGGGGACGGCGTGCTGGGCAGCGCAGGCGGCCGGCGGCGTGCTGGGCAGCGGAAAGGAGGGGCTGCGGGCCTGTTGCTAGGGCATCGAGCTCGGTCGACGGAGGCGGGGAGGGGCGGAGCCGTCGACGGGGGAGGTGCTGCACGGCGAGGCTGCGGCGAGTGCTGCGGCCACTACGGGGAGGAGCAGAGGGGAAAGGAGATGGGTGGTGGCGGTGCTGGCTTGGGACAGCAGGGCGGAGGAGACGACGATGGGCGCTGGTGGCGGCGTCGAGGAGCTGGGGGTTCTGCGAGGATGGCGGTGGCAGAGAGAAGCGGTGCTGGGGACGACGGGGACGGGGGCAGCCGGTGGCTAGGGGTTTTCCGGTTGGGGTTGCATCATTAGGTTATGAGACTACCCCATTATCATGTAGCATCATTAGGTTCATTGGCCGTGACACAGTTATTACACGAGTGTGAGTCTCATATAGATCACGGACTGCGTGACAGGTCTGGCCTCCTGTCACGCTCCAGTCCCAAAAGTAGGACCAGGAATACGTGACACGCCAGCTACCCATTCGACCAGACTCTGGTCTGACTCGAATACGTATAAGCTGTAATATAAAGAGCACTATCTAGATATTCCATAAATGTAAACCTCTATGTCTCAATCCACAATGTACATCAGTATACAAGAAAGAGCTATATGTGCTAAGGTCGGCCGCCCAATAACACACTAACTCGAATAGACTCGAGAAGAAGTATGAGTTTACAAAACTAGGCTACAACAGCAGATGAATAATCAATGTAAAATAACCGTAATGTCGATAGATATAATGTGAGTAACTGGTACCATGCTCGCAAGATATGCCACTCCATCAGTATCTCCAAGTGCTCCGTAATCGTCTATGCTGCAAAACTGGCAGGGAACCAGGTCCTCAGAGGGACGTAACAAGGTACAAAAATATAGCATGCCAAGTAAACAGAAAGTACAAGTGCACGACAGGGTACTCTATCATAACCAACTAGTATGACACCGTTTAAAGACAATGTTCAACGCGTGGGCTTTCTAATATAAAACTGTAGCTCAGAACACAGAGACACACGGGTCGGACCGTAGCTCCGAGCACAGAGACACACGGGTGAAACAACTATACTGGATACAGGTATCACTACAAAATACTACATATATAAGCGCGTGCAGAGTAGCCCAAACGTCTAGTAACTGTCTTCCCCTTTCCAAGCGGTCAACGATTGTGCGCTGAACCTGAACCTCTAACTACAGTCTCGACACACAGAAATAACTCAACAGACGCGATCCTAAGGTCGTCCCAGTCTCTGGTTATGATGTCAATATCAGGAAACAGGAATCTGGTACGATCACAGTGTATGAGTGTGTCCTGGGGTATCGATGTACTCAGGTATGTGCATCGAGGTGTTATGAAGCATCTAGTATTTATTCTAAGACGTTAAGTCGAATGTCAACACCCGGTTGTGAACCGGACACGGAGTATCGAACGTCAACAAAATATGCGTACAATGTATAATAAGAATAACAATATCTGTAAACTGAAATACAGGGTGGCAAGGTACACTTGCCTGCGTGCGGCTGCTGATGACGGAGATTTGGTACCGCGTCCAAGTCCTCAGGTCCCGCAGTACCTAGTGAAGAGATACAAACCAGAATCAATAATCTACTTATAACAGACAGTTGTGCTATACACATCTACACCTAAACTCAGTCTCAGATACGACTCACAGGGACAAGTCACTAGGGGGTTGACTACAGTTGACTATCGGTAAAATGGTTAAATCATCTAATCAACGGTACACTCTCCTCGATTTTAATTCTTCGAAAATAAACTAACATTTCTACCATGTACGATACTTCCCGATTAGTTGGCTCCAAGGTCATAACTCTATTCTCCTCGAGCACATATTTTTAATCTTGATAATTTATGTAGAAGCCAACCCTAATTTTCCACCCAAGTATCATATCCCAATCCAACTTCATAATACGTAAGTTACAAGGTCACAACACTAAGCTACTTAGACTCTAAAACATTTTAATCATTGTTAACATAGTCCTCATTCATGCTCATATATAACTTCATTTCATAACCTATATATATATTCCACAACCATATATTTCATTTACCACTATACACTAGCGACCCTCATAAGTAATCCAACAACCCTAGCTAGCATAGCAAAAATAAACATCAACACAAGACAATTAATAATCATCTATACTTAACCCTAATCCCATATTAAGTATTCTTCCCCCTAACCATAAACATCCACACTATTAAACTACAAACCTAGCTAGTATTCACCCATCCTTGATTGATTTAAATCCTATTTAACCAATGATATAAATTTTTGGAATTAAAACACAAGAGAGAGGAGAAACGACCTTAACGACGCAACGCCGGTGTATGGCCGGAGAAGGTGGCCGAGGGTGGTGACGTTGGTGGTGGTGAACTAGTATAACCGGGCCGGGAGGAGGCCGGAGTGGCACCGTCAAAGTAAGTTGGACAGTCGGCGTCGGCCACCGTACTTTCGGTCGGGGGTGAGAGTCAAGCCAGAGCGGCACTGTCGAAGGAGCACAGGCCGCGGGGGTCGACTCAGACTCTGCACAGCAGCGTCGACCGGAGCTGTACAGCGGCGACGGGGACAGCTGTTCAGCGTGCGGCGGGGAATGCACTGGTCGGTCGGCGGGGAATGCACTGGTCGGTCGACGGGGAATGCACTGCAGTCGTCGGGTCGGCGGGGAATGCACTGCAGTGAAACACCGGCGGGGAAGAGATGGGCTGCAGCCGGAGCGAGGAAGAGATCCGCGCCGGCGGGATGCTTCAGCGGGGGAGGGAATCGACGTCCGGTGGCGGGGACGCACGGGAGCTGGGGAGACTGCAGTCGGTTAGGGAACTCAGGCCGGCGGGAGAATACGCACAGCCCGTCGGGCTGTAGCCGGAGTCGACGCGGAGGTCGACTGGCCGGAGCCAAGTCGGTCGGCGGTCGGTCTCAGGAAGAAGAATAAGAAATGAAGGAGGATGAAGAAGAAATGAAGGAGGAAGAAGAAGAAAGTTTCCTTTGCACGAAAGAATAAATGGAGGAGGAGAGAGAGATTTTATGGGGATTAGGACCGGTTGGTTTTTGTATTGAGGGTGGGGGAAGTGTTACTTTATAGGGGCGTGTGTGAAGGAGATGGATGGGTGAGATCATCCTATTCAAAATGGATGGGTGAGATTAATCATGAAGACGAGAGGATTTCTTCATGAGGGTGAATGGGTGGGTGAGAATGGGACCCCATTTTGGGACCCTCTCATTAGTTCTTGGCCAATAGGGTGTTGCCACACAATTTAATAATTGCGACTTAGCCCCGTAAATTCGAAAAATTGCATGGACACATAAAATGACACAAAAATTGCGGAGAAAAATATGTTTAGAAATTTTTATTGTGAGAGGGTATTGTGCGTTAGACACGGATTTAATTAGAAAGACATTGGGATTAAAATAGGATTAAAAATTAGGATTTACAAAGTCGGTATCCCCGATTAAAATAGAAATAAAGCATCCCGTATATTTAATTTAATTGGGACACTTGGGGTCAAAATTCAGAAATGACGCAAAGGTCAAAAATGGTAGGGGCTTGGAGTCAGTCTTGGACCCTTTAGTTGGTCCGACTCAACGGATTAAGTTGGTATCCCAAAATTTAGGGTAACGACACAGGTGTCCGACACGGAATTAAATATGTGTTACGATTTCGGAATATTGCGCAATTAATTTAGAGCACACAAAAATAAATTTTAAAAGACGGAGAAGTCCAATGCCTAATTTGGCGGGTCAGGTCAGAAGTACAATAATTGAACGAAATTTATGGGCTGATATTGGGCTCTGAAAAATCAGAAAATGATAGGGCGCGCCAAGGGTTTTAATTAATTGAATTAAATACCAGATAAAATTATCTCTACTCTAAACCTCGACATCTGCTATCAAAATTTGTCCAAAACCACCCTAACTATTTACAGAATAAATCGAGGGAGTTTACACCTCCTGTACGTATGGCCGTGCGTTAGGGATAACTGCTAATAGAAACTTTGTATGCTAGAAGACTTAGCAGTTATTAGAGGTCTATGGACATAGCCTATTGTAGTACGGTGGTCCCATCCTTGTCCTTGCTTGGTTGCAGGATTGGGCTAGGGTACTAATAATAGACTATGAACCAAATTGTGTCATGGATGTGACATGCTTAGAGCATGGGGTGGGGAGAACAACTAGTACCGCATTTGAGCTCCTTTATACTTTTCTCCTGTGCGTCCGGATTCTCCGCCGGAGATACGGGTGGTGATGACCACTATATATTATATTATTATCAGGCGGGCCTCCGGCGTTCGAAAGACGACGTGCCTTTGTAGGCCCCTGGATCCCCAAAAGGAAACCAAGCCAAATCCCAATTTTTGGCCAGATAGCTCACTTGTGGGGAAAGTTGTTCTTAACTGCATTCACATAGATGGTTAGGTGACCCATTGGATATTTATTTCATTACTTTATTGGCATGTGTTTTATGTATCTTGTTACGTCCCTCTGAGGACCTGGCCCCTTCCAGGTGTATCTGTTATTGAGTATTCGTAGGAGCGCAGTTTCGGATGGTTAGTTATGTTTCGAGGAGGTCTTCTCTTCGAGCCCGTGGTTGTTAGCTGGTATTCCTATATTGTGTTTATTGTGTTGTACTTATATTGTATTTACTTTTACATTCGAGTTGGTAGTGGATTTGTTTCCATCCAACTATCATCTTTAGATACTTCTTATTGAGATCTAGATTCATAGATACTGGTTATCTATTTATATTTGATTTTCGTGAATGAGATTTAGATTATACCCTATGACTTGTGATAGATTTATACCAGTTGTGGATTTGATATTCATATTACAGCGTATGTGTGGATTTTGGTGTCCATATATTGGAATTGCCATATCCATACGGCTGGCATGCTTACGTATCCTAGTCCTATGTATTTTGGGACTGGGGCGTGACAATATATATATATATATATATATATATATATATATATATATATATAATCTAGTAGAGGCAATACCTCAACTTACCCCCGATACCCAACTTATCTTAATACCTTGGTATCTCAAGGTATTGAGATACCTTACCCTCTAATTTTAGCTAACTAGCTAGCTATCTATAATATATATATATATATATATATAAAACCTAGTACATAGGCTACCTTAATATCTTACCTCTCTTACCTTACTACCCTCAATACCTTGGGTATCTCGAGGTATTGAGATACCCAACTATCCCCCTCTAGCGAACTATCTATGAATATAGATATATAACTAGCTATATGTACATATATCTATACATATAGATAGATATATCTAACTACCTATCTATCTATCAATCAATCAATCTATCTATCTATCTATCTATCTATCTATTGATCTATTCATCTATCTATCTAGATATTTATATATCTATTTATGTATCTAGATCTCTAGCCCTCTCTCTCACTAACACCCCTTGCTACCTGCACGCTAGCCTCGCTGCTGAAGCAATGCCTCGCCAAGCTGCTGCTGTTGCGCTTGTATGCAGAAACTGCTGCTGCTGCGCTGCGCCGCATCGCTTCCTCTGCTGCCGCGGCTGCCTCTGCCACTGCACTACAGCGCGCTCCTTCCCTCGCTGCCTTACTGTAGTACTCGACACGCCACACACACACAAACATGCACACACAATCACACATACACACGACCACACACATATATATATATATATACACCAACATATATACATATATATATATATATCTACACAAATATATATACACACACACACACACTTATACATATATACTTACACACACACACATACAAACACGCAAACACACACACACACACACTTATATACAAACACACACACATATATATATATATATATATATATATATATATATATATATATATATATATATATATACATATACACACACACACACACTCATACATATATATATATATATATATATATATATATATATATATATATATATATATATATATATATATATATATATATATATCCACACACTCACACGCACGCTCACAAACACACATTCACTCTAACACACCCTCACACACACACTCTCACACACACTAACACACACACGACTACATACACATAAACATATATATACACACACACACAAATATATATATATATATATATATAGAAACACACACACATTTATATATATATATATATACATATATATACCTATATAAACACAACACACACAACACAACACACAACACCCCACCAACGCACGTCCAACGACCCCTACACGCACAAACACAAATATATATATAAAATATAACCCGAGAACTCTAGCACACACTCCCTGAAGCTAACCCAACGCGCGCACAAGCCCGAAACTAAGAAACCAAGTCGAAATGGCTGTTCGGTCATTTCGACGAACATGTGGTGTGCGGTTCACAAAATCTCCTGAAACGCACACCAAACCTACTCGGAATCAGCCCAAAATTTATCCACGGATTCTAAACGATGTCTAGATCCTAGAAAAAATGCTAACTCGTCGATTCTAGGCCCGTGGCAAAAACGCGGACGCACATAGAACCGACGACGATGAAAACTCCCAAAATGCCCGAAACGCCCATTTCTCTGCGACACGACTTCACGTGTCCAAACGGAGACACGTACTAACCCTCAAGACACCCGACAATGTCTACCTAGGTCCGTCTAACCTAGGGCATCACCCAAAATTGGGCAAATCTCGGATTTTATCCGAAATTGACACAAAACCTAATGTTAAAGTCTCCAAACACAACCAAACTTGTTCTAACTTCCTCCCACGGGTAGCCCTTGTAACACCCCGTTCCGCTCAAGCGGACTGCCGTCTCAAAAGGCAAAAGTGCAACTGTCCTGATCCACTTTGCCTGAAATGAGAAGAAAAGGATATCCAGACTTGTCCCTACAGGAATTCAGCTTAGGCTTTCAGAGGCTCGCTTGACGTATCGCTCTACCGAGGCGAATCATCGCTAAGGTGGGTGGCTACGGTAAACTTGTCTTTGCTTAGCCAGCACACATAAAATGTGGAATATTCATGCTAGTCGCTAGGTGAATCACCCCTGCATGCTAATATGAATCCAACGCTCCTAGCTAAAGGAATAATCCCAACTTGTATTGTTTATGCTAGAACATGGAAATGAAACATTGCTTATATATATGTTCAGACCCTCGCATGCCAAGTCCCTTACGGTTTCAACTCTCGGCTTACCTTCGGGTCCGAGCAAACGTGTCTGCTTACGTTCCTTAGAAATGCATGCTTGCCTGCTTACGAATGTCTAACGTTATTGTATTGTGCATGCATTCTTGTTAGCCAGGAGACTATCAAATAGTCCTTCTGTACGATTGAACCTGCAAGTATCCGGGACCGTTAGGTCACCAAGGCAATCTCCATCCTAGGAGAAATGCATCAAGGCAAGTAAATACTGTACTGTACTATGATCACATCAAATTTCCCTTGAACGAGAATCCTGTACAAGCTCGTTTATAGCGGAAATTCATGGTTGTACTCGTGTTACTGACTGTATTGTGAAGGATGTGATATTGGAAAGACCTTGACCTGCATGTCGCGGACAACTCAGAAATGAGGTACAGTTCCACGGACGGTCACCGGGGCACTGGGGCCGCTCTGATCCAGATGGAACTCCATTGTTCAGCCTACTGTACTGGACGAGATAGTGTGCAGCGCCTACTGTTCTTTCGCTGCATACCATCCTCTCCACGGCTGAAATCTATTGTGTAGTCTACTGTACTGAACGAGATGGCTTGTAGCGCCTACTATACTTTCGCTGCAAACCATTCTCGTTTAAGACTAGGGTCTATAATGGCTATGCCAGCGACTCATGTTCATATAGATAAGTCATCCTCGCTTAGCGACTATCCGCGTACGAGTCACTGCATCGCATCAACGAAAAACTGAACACCTGAATGATCATGTTAAAACGACTCTCGTATTTGTATATGTTATTGCCCCTGAATGTTTATACTTGCTCGTGCTTGAATTAACAATGTTTGCCTTGGACAGGGAAGGTAAAATGGTAAGTTGGTAAGTCTCGCCGTGTTTCCTCTCATATCGCACAGCGCACTGCCACACGGATTAGGCTATTCAAATGTTGCGTGAAACTGATCCTAAGGCAACTAGAAAGACAACTTAATAGTTGGTGCACGGAACTTATATTACATGTTTGGATTTATCGAGCGGGCGAGTAGCTTCCCCACTAGTGCATTCAATGTACTGATAATCCACCAGTTGTATGCAGGGTGCGGGAGAACCTCGTTCGGTGCGTATGTCTCCTTCGTGCATGCTAAGGCGTGGAGATCACTCCAAAGCATCGCTGCATCGGGAACTGAAGCACATATAGAAGACATAATATTGTGAACATCACCTGAATATCGCCTATACAATCATTCCACAGTTGTAGACACTTGGCACGCTTTTACTGTTTCAGAGAGAGAGGATTGAGCGACCTATAATCTTGGCTATACGCCGCCTGTAACACTTGTTCATATCAATAAAAGAGCTTGCTTTACTTCAACTTGTGTTTCAATGCTTCCGCTATATTGTCAACTCAGTGAACTTGTTACCGAACGCCTATGCATTCATGACTCCGCTGCACTCGGACAATCTGTACGATTCTGTGGCTTAGAACTCTTACCGCCAGCAAATGAACCACGGCCTTGCACCGGCGTAGCTCACGCTTGTGCGGCATCACGCCCGGATGGGTCAAACGATTATTCCGCGGAAGCGCTGGCGAGGGTGATTCCCGCCTAGCAGGGACGGCCGATTTGCTTGTGGAAGATCGGGGCGTGA
This sequence comes from Iris macrosiphon, assembly GCA_036927795.1. Taxonomy (NCBI): domain Eukaryota; kingdom Viridiplantae; phylum Streptophyta; class Magnoliopsida; order Asparagales; family Iridaceae; genus Iris; species Iris macrosiphon. The sequence goes on from JAYESA010000013.1 coordinate 184,395,820, forward strand.
CAGCCCTAAGGTCTAGGAAGGTTCTAAACCACAAATTACACTATATAAGAGTAATTACAAGGGGAAAATTTAGGGTTTACCTCTTGGGAGTTGGAATCCCAAGCCAAAGTCTCCAAAAAGCTCCAAATTCACCACATCAAGCTTCAAAGCTTCCAATCCAAGCTCCAACACCAAATCTAAGCTCTACCCACCTAGGTTAGGGAAGAGTGTAGGGTTAGGGTTCACATCCATGAATAATAGAAGAAGAAAGAGGAGAAATAGAGAACTTACTTGAAGTTGGAAGAAGGAAAGAAGAAGGAAGAGTAGAGAATGGAGAAAAAGAATGAAGGAGTGAAGAAATAATGAGGGGGGTGCTGGTCGGGTCTGGGAAGAGAATAGGGGGCCTGCCATAGCAAGTAAAATAGGTTTACATAATGTCCAAATGACCAAAATGCCCTCTCCTCAAGTCATTCCAATTGGGATTTGGGTTTGGGGTTCCAAAATCACTCAAACTAACTCATAATCTCTCCAACTAACATATTAAAAATATAATAATATTCTAAACTCAAAAATAGGTCTCACAAGGGTGTTGGTTGGGTCAGACATGGGTCCACTAGGGTCTCACATGGGTCCAGGCTAGCCAAAACTCTAAAACAGTCAATAAAAAAATAATACAACCATTAATTAAATATTAATACAAATATTTATAATAAATACACAATTAACCAAATTAAAATAAAAATAAAAAAATACCCGGCTCTGGAAATGGGGTAGTGACATTTGTAGACCATTTTATATGTATTACAACTTAAGTGCACTCTGACGGGTCCATTAAATTGGGTTTGTCCATTGGAGTTGTGTTGCTGGCCATTGCTACGTGGCTAGTCCTTGATTTTTTTGGGACTGGGGCGTGACATAATTTTTGTGGTAGCCCATGCAGGTCTACATATATATTGCTTTAGTTTCAACTAAGGGACCGAGCAAGCCTACGATTAGGATAAGAATAAATATATAGGATCTCATCCACATGTTGACACGTTCTTGACCTCTGTATCAGATTCGAATAAATTCCTTGACTTGCATCATACTTGATTCAACTGTTCGACCCTACACTGATCCTGACAAAATAAGAGAAGGCGGAGAAATTTTTTTGACGGACTGAGCTTTGAGTTACAAAGATTGATTGGTGCAATTGCACCTACTTCTTATATGGACGTCCTTGTAGAAGCTTGACACATGGAATGCATCAATGGAAGAGAGTCCAGCCAGAAGCGGCCGCATGCACTAGCACCAGACCGAGCACAACAGGGAGGAGCTGCAAAGAGACCTCATATGCACCTGCCACCCAGAGCAACCCCACCGACACTGCATATATATCAATATTGTGGCAAGCAAGGCCATCACGCGAGCGAGTGCAGACATAAGTTGGTACTATGCTTGATTTGTGGATCAGGACAACACTCGACACGGGACTGTATGGAACAACGGAGAGGAGAACTGATGACTCATCGACCAGCCCTACCAGCACCAGGACTCCCTACTTGTCATTATTGTGGCAAGATAGGCCATCTCACCAAGGAATGCTGACGCAGATTGGGATTATATTTTTTTACGGTTCAGACCAACATTCAGCCAGAGATTGCACGGAGCATTGAGGAGGAGCACCGATGGTTCACCGACTAGCTTTACCAGCACCGAGGCCAGTTTAGCAGCCACCAGGGCCAGTTATTTCAGCACCGAGGGCGCCAGCACCAGGAGGATATCTGTAGAGGCCACCCTTGGCACCACAGGCATCGCTCTTCCAGCAGGCACAAAAGCAGCAGAGAAAACTAACTCAGGGACGTGGTCAGGCTTTTGCAATGACATTAAAGGAGGCACAGACTGGAGGAGCAGCGAATATGGATAATATTTAGTTTTATCATAGATAGCTATAGTAACGAATATTCCTAGTAATACTTTAATATATGCCTGTTAGTTATATTCCCTAGTCTATACCTAGTATTATGTTAGCATGAACCTGTTAGTCTAGAGTAGTAATATGTAAGAGGTACCCAAGGTTTCAGAAGCTGTAGTTGATCCTCGTTCTAATCAGATTCTTTTATTCTTGAGTTACTCATCTCTCATTGCCTAGGAAAAAAAAGTTTTTATTGCTTCCCTACGTGTTCTGCTTGAACAAAACTCTCACGCTTACTCTTAAAATTTTTCTTTTTCATGGTTCTTTATCCTTTGTGTCATGTTTTAACAAATATGTCATACAACCGCGTCATCTCTTCTGGAGCAAATATTTTCTGACCTGTTACGTTTTATTTTTTTTAATTGCGAGGATGCAATTCTTTTAAGGTGGGTAGATTATAAGCCCCCTCATTTTTGACTATGGTTAATTTGGTATTTTTTTAAATTTAATTAATTTAATTTAATTTATTTAATGGATTAAAGTATTAATTTCTAAATCCTTCTTTTATATATATGACCATTTGCCATGGCTTGGATATTTTAAGTAATGTGCAACCTTTTTTCTCCCAAAAAAATTTATATTACTAATTTTGATTGTGCCTAATATATTTGGGACATGGATGTTATAATTGTTTGACCCCTCCCATGCTCCAAAAATATTGTCAAACATCTAGAACAACGGTTACCGTAAAACTGTCTCCTTTTGACTAGAACTTGACCCAAACCGAACCCAAACACATGTAGTCATGTAGTGCACACAAATACCCCAATATATATATATATATATATATATATATATATATATATATATATATATATATATATTATTAATATTAATTTGGTTCTATTTATAGAGTTCTAATTATAGAAAGGGCCATAGGTGGCATCATAGTTGACAAACTACATAACTAACTAACTACCTAACCACCCAAGATCCTAACCAACCAAATTCAAACCATAACAACCCACCCCCTCTTTATAATTTCGTGCAAGAGCAGCCCCCTTGGTGGCCGACCCCTACAAGCCCTAGGAACACCCCTCCTAGGTTTAAATCTATCCAAAAAGCCCATATATATACCCCCTTATCACAAAATCCCGACCCTAACAACTCTCTCCCTTTTTGGCCGACCCCTCCCATCTCCTTCACGTGTAAGAGCAGCCCCTTGTCATCTACCCCTCATAACATCATCTCCTTCACCAAAATTTCTCTCCTCTCTTCCAAAGCTCCACCTTTCATCATCCTTCCACCCAATCTCCACCAAACAACCATAAAGGCTCCACCATTGCCATCAAACCCATTAAGAATCCATTATCATCAACATCAATCTATCAAGAACCCATTGCCATCATCATCAACCCATCAAGAAGGGAAAAACAAGGCAAGCACAAGCAAGAATGTGCGTTCTTCAACAAGAAGAGGCACTGTCATCCATGTAACGTCCCGCAACCGCACGGTGCATTACACTGAGTCGGATTGAATAAAGCAATAGCTGGTTATATTTGATTTGTTGGATTTGGGAATAAGTATTGATTGAGTTGATTTTATATGCAGATTGCTAGCGGAGTTTGATGAAAATCAGGTGTTCGTTCAGAGCAGTACTGAGTTAGCAGGATTGGAGCGATAATGTCATCTTTTTTAGTCCGATCGGTTGGTTGATTTGGAGAGCACGGCTTGCTCGCACGGTCATACCAGTTGAGTAGATCATGCTTTGCATCGAACCACGGGTTCAAGAGAGTGATCGTATCGGTAGGACATGATGCTTAACGGAATCAAACTTGGTGAGTGGGCTATGTCCCTTCTCCTCTACTCCTTCATGCCTAATAATATTGAACACACATAATAGGCTTGAACACTTTGACGGAAACTTGAGAATCACTACACTGTGGCGTGCATAGAGTGTACGTCGTTTGCTTGGATAGATTTGTGGCTTGTATTAGTTTTCGTGCTGGATAGTTGGAGCTAGAGTTGGATTATCTTGGGGCAGTTGGTTGGAGAACAGTTGGAATATCTTGGTTGGAATATCGGGAATTCGGGCGAGCGAGCATGCATCCGTGCACGAGTATCACTTGGGCGCTTTGTCATGCAAAGCGTGCAGTTGTGGTTCAAAATTGAACAACTATATCAGCAAGGGTATTGTGCCACTTTTGGGACATTGTGCCATGGGATTTTCCTGAGCATGGGGTGTTGCACAAATTAGAAACATTATATCGAGAAGCGGTATAGTGTCTATGGGGATAACTTGAGATTTGTGCCTTGGGCTATATGTTGGAGAATGGTTATGGATAATTGGTTGGATGAGTCTAGGATCGTTTAGTGGAACAAGAATGTTCGATCCTCTCATCATACCTACTTGGTGTCTGCATCGGTCACGGACAACCTGTATTGCACAGGGTTTACGTTTCCTCGAAAGGGATAGGCTCCGGGACACCGGGATCGTTCGACCATGGAGGAAGCATTTGGGTAACGTGCCTTGGGCGCAGTGCCGGTAGTTCGATACGACCAGACGGGCTAGCTACTCGGCCTAGATCGGGTAAAACTGCCATTGATCAGTCCTTTATGGCTTGGCAAGAGTGTGCATATTAAGATTAATATTAAGGTTTGGATTGAGGATGGATATTGAGGCTTGGATGATGGTTCGATAAGTTATCGTATTGCTTGGGTTTGAGTAGGACGGTTTGCATGCTAGAATCCTTCGAGTTGGTTATATATTGCTTGTCGATTGGCTTGAGATGAATGTTTACATTGCTTAACCTGCTTTACAACTTTCCTTAACATGTCATATCTATGCCATAAAATAAATCTAGGATTCAACTAGAAAGATCACCATATAACTGTTTGCATTCACTATTTTACTTAATGTCAGTTTAGACGAGTGGGTTACCCCGCTCACCAGTACGGCTGTGTACTGTCACGCCCCAGTCCCAAAATACCGAGGGACTAGCTACGTGACATTGGCCAGCAGCACACTCCAATGGGCAAACCCAATTTAATGGACCATTTAGAGTGCACTTAAGCTGTATCAAAACCAAAATGGTCTACAATATATATGTTATAGTCCATGTATCTAATCTCATCCACCAAGTTATAAACAAGAGGCAATATGATAAACTAGTCTAACATATCAATACCATAAATAAAACTGTCTATCACAATATAATATATAAATAAATATCACGGGGAATAACCCGTATCAAATAATTAGAGAGAAATATTCAAATCCACAACTAAGAATTACAAGGTATCATATATAAAAATAATCGGAGAATCAAGAGAAGTCCTCCGGTACGACATCGTCCTCGGCTACTGGTACTGCTCCAAAATTAGCTTCTTACCCGTAAACCTCAGGATAAACCTTCTCGTCAATACCTGGAGACATAATCCATATCCAGGTCCTCAGGAGATATAACAAGGTACAATAAATACTCAAGCCAATAGTGAACAGAATAATGGTATAAATATGGGAAAAACTACAACTATGTGATATGCAAATGAGAGTATGGTATCGTATCCCGGGCTGGTACTCACGTAAGATCCCAATGGACACTTCCGTGATCTAATAGTACACTCAAGGCTCCGTGTGGGGGAACCAGGAGGAAGTTGTATATACATATATAATACCTTAGATTCTGCATAGGGAACCTAAAGCCTAATACACAATAAATAGTAATAGTAAAAATATGCCCAGAGCACGATGAAGACTATCCCCACCCAATGTAACCTCACGTCTCAATCAAGATACGCAAGATCATGACCTCTAACTATCAACACAAGTCATAGTCAATATGTACAATTATAATTACCACTATATCATGCATCATGTAGTCCTATCCAGAGTCCAAGTACCATGATAAAGTCATGAAAGACTCCGTCACATGAATAATTGTGTCCAGTGTCCTATGGTAGGATGTGTAAATAATATGTGCATAAAATATAGGTTCAAAAGAATGACTCTCTAACTACGGTACTCGACTCCGCAGGGGATGTTGGTACCCGAATCTTGTTCAGACACAAAGTATCGTATAACGACCCTAGGCTCAATAAGTACATCAATAAGCCACACAAATATCTAATTCATAAATAATATCAAATAAATGATTTAGAACTATAAACATCTTAGCAAGGTACACTTGTCTGGTTCTGCAGTCAGCGATGGTAAAGATGATTCTGCGTCGACTCCTTCGGAAATCAATTGACCTAAAAATAAATAAATTACTTAAGGATACATACATAATTTCTTGTAATTATAAATAAATTCTATAATTTCTTCAATTCCATGCAAAACCAAGACCGTTATTATTTCTAACAACCTTGCTTACTTTTACAGGGTACCAGGACCTAGTTTCTTGGTTTTTGACTTTTAAAGTTTAAGTTTAAATCCCAAATCAAAGGACATAGAATTAAATACTAATAATTTATATTTTCCATAATTAAACATAATTTATATGAATTTATAGCAATAAATTCTAGATTTGACAAAAACAACATAATTCAAGATTTCGGCAACTCTATGTTGACTAGTTTTATCCAAAACTTGTTCGAGACATAGCCGATCCATTATTATTATTTATATATATTAAAAATTATTTTATATTCTATTATGTACTGTTATAATATTAGAAAATAATCACCTATTTATTTCATCCAAAAATCCTCTATTTACTAATAAAACAATGTCATATAATTACCTGAAAATCTAGGCTAGTGGCCCTTAGTTATAGGTTCATATTTGACATTATAATATCAGAGAATTTATTTAAAACTAATTATTTTCCAGAAATTAAATATCAATTAATTCAGTTTTTTATAAGCAATAAGAATCCCTCCATTAGTCGTATCACGAATCTTAAACTAGTTCTACCGACAAGCAACCATCACCAAACTATCACAAAAAAATCTATATTTCTTAATATGAGGAAAAGATGGAATAATAGGGGTTCTAATTTAGTAAATTAACTTAACCTAAAGCATTAAGTCATGGTATTTGAGGAAGAAGTATTTAAGGTTTACCGAAACCGTTGGAGGATTTGAAGGTGGTGTTTCTTCTTGTCCAAGAATTTCTCCTCCTTGCCTGTGCTCGAATTGCTACTTCTTTGTGATAGATTGTTGATAAAGAAAAGAGTTCTTGATATAATTATGGAGAAGATGGGGTTCTTCTTGAAGGTTTAATGACGTTTGGATGGAGATATGGTGGAAGATTGATGAAAAGTGGAGCTTTTGGAAGAGTGGAAGGGATTTTTGGGAAAAGACATAATGTTGTGAGGGTGAGAGAGGCAAGGGGCATGTTTCACGTGTGGGGGAGAGAGGAAAGGGGCAGCCAACTATGAAGGAGGGGTTTTGATAAGGTTAGGGTTTGTTGATGAGTTGATATATATATATGGCCTTTTTAAATAGATTTAAATAAAGGAGGCGGTTATCCTATTGCTAGGGGGGTTCGGCCAAGGGGGGGCTGCTCTTGGCCAAATTTTGAGGGTGGTATTGGTTGTTATGGTTAGGATTGGATAAGATTTGGTTGTTGGGTTGGTTAGGGAAGTGGTTAGGTAGTTATTTGCCAACTATGTTGCCACCTATACAACTTTCTATAATTAAAACTTATTTAAATAGAAATAAATCAATTTATATATCATTTATATATAAATAATATATTTACATGGAAATAATTGGGGTACACTACATGCCTACATGTGTTTGGGTTGAGTTTGGGTCAAGTTCTAGTCAAAAGGGACAATTTTACGGTAACCGTAATTCTTGATGTTCTTTAATATTTTTGGAGCATGGAGGATATCCAATAAATGCAATATACATGTTACAACTATATTAGACTCAATTAAAATTATTATTATAAAAAATTTTGGAAGGAAAAAGGTCATACATTACTCAAAATATCAAAGCCATGGCAAATGGTCATAAATCTAAAAGAAGGTTTTAGAAATTATTACTCTATTCTATTTAAATAAAATAAAATAATTAAAATAAATTAAAATACCAAAATATCCCTATTCAAAAATGAGGGGGCTTACATGTACTGACCCATATTTGTGGATATTATTTCAGGTACGCAGGTGTAGTGGCGCTGCTTGGATATACGGGACATAATGTATGAACGGTAAGTACCTTTGTGGGCTAGAGAAAGAGCAAGAGTATTGCATCGCCTTTGAGAAAATTGCCTTTGTCGTATTTTATTTGGACCCTATCGAGAGCTTCGCTGTGTATACTCTGATGCGTGCTTGGTACACAATACTTGACTTCCGCTGCAACTTGGTCGTTTCGATAATAACTTTGATGTTTGATAATATCGCCTTGTACGAGCGCAACTCCAGGCTCGTACAACATCATGTCCCGATGAGAACGGTTTTCCTGTGGGAGCGCTGCAATATGGTGATTCACGTTCAGCGGGGACTATTGAGCTTGCGGGAGATTGGGGCATGACAATCCAAACCTTCAAATATTTTGGGTAAGGATTCAAACTTTCCTTCTTAAATCTTCATGGCATGACTCTCTTAGATTTATGTAAGTTTAATGTTCTAGAACCCTCCCTTGCCATTTTTTTCCACCATAAAATCTATGAGAAATTTTATGTTAGATTGATGATAGATTGGACAACAGTAGGGTTAGTTTTAGACTTTGTGACACGGTTCTTGGAGGCCTTATTGTTAATTCTTAAAACTAAATTTATTGGTGGTTTATTACTGTAAAATAATTATTTTAGAATTATTTTTATAGTATTTTATCAAAATTATGAACCCTAAAAATAATGGTCACTAGCCTAGGTTTCGGGTGATTTTGTGGCATAGTTTTGCCCATAAATATGGGTTATTTTGAAAGAAATAAAAGGTAATTAGTTTTTGATATTAAAAAAAGAATAAAATATGTTTGATATTAAAAAAGAATAAAATATGATATAAAATAGTTTTTTATGAATATAAACCATATACATGGACTGGCAATGCTCCGAACAAGTTTCGGACAAAACTAGTCAACTTATAGTAGCCATAATCTTAAAATATGATTATTTTATCAATTCTGGAATTTAATGGTTAAAAATTAATATAAATCAGGATTAAATTAATATTACATGATTTATTCTAATTTATGTTCATGTCCTTCGATTGGGAACGTAACTGTGAATTTTAGAAGTCATAAACCATGAAACTAGATTCCGATACCTCATAAAACGTGTAAGTTATTTTGTCAAGAATTTACATGTTAAGATAACGTTGGACTTGGGTATTAATTGTTTATATTAAATTATACAATTTATTTTTGGTTACAAGATTCTTGATGAGATACTTAAAGTAAAAAAATTTATTATTTAGGTCAATTGAATTCCGGAGGAGTGGACGCGGGACCAACTTTGCAACTACATACTGCAGACCCAGGCAAGTGTATCTTGACAAACTTGAAGTAGATCCTATTATATTATCTGCTTATGTTTCTTTCCATATATATATATACTCTTGTGATGTACCTGTTCAACCTAGGACCGTGAGACGTTGCTTAGCGTCTGAACAAGATTCGGGTGTCGACGTCGTACGCGGAGTCGTGTAATGTCACTTAGAGAGTTGATTTCACGATCCTATTTTTATGTGCTTGCTTTACCAAGTACGCTATACCGTAGGACACTTGACACTATTTTATGTGATAGAATATTTCTTGAGTTATTCATGGTGATTCTGTATAGGTTTACATGATTCGTGATATGAGACTTGCATATTATATATATATATTATTCTGACTCATTGTACTAGATAGAGGTCATGATCTTACGTGTTATGGACATGAAATATAATGGACATGATACGTGAGGTTACATTGGGTGGGAAAAGACACACATGCTACATGCTGATTATGTTTATATATATACACTATGTTACTGGAGGTGCTTTAGTCACTGTACCAGAGCTTGGCACATTTACTGGCCCTACGAGATACTACTTTCTTGTATGGGCTCCCCGACACAGAGCATGTACTGGTCTCAGCCTTCATACTAGTGATGCTCTCATTTGTATTTCACTTAGCTGGTTACATAACTTGCCCTGAGGATCTATTTTTTCTTACTACATTTTATTTGGCTTGAGTGTTTATTGTACCTTGCTATGTCCCCTGAGGACCTGGATCCGGATTATGTCCCCAGGTGTAGATGAGGAGAGCTATCCCGAGGTTTATGGAATATATTTTGCTATTGGAGACGTACAGGTTGCAGAGGACGAGGTTATTCCGGAGGACTTCTCTTGAGCACACAGTGTCACCCCCCGATCTCGCAAGGGTCAATCGTCCTCGCCTGGATCCTTTGCGGAACCGATCGTCCTCGCTTGGGCGTGATGCCATGCGAGCCTGGGGTTGCACTCGCACAAGGTAAGAACGTGTAGTGATATAAATCCATTTGAAACACAAGTTAGAAAATACATTCACAGATAGTTGAACACAAAGTATAGGAAAAAAAATGCTTTTCATTGATAATTCAGAGTAATTTACATATAGTTTATATTTGATGCGCCTCTCGGCTACTTGGTTTGCATTATAAAAGAAAAACTCAAAAGGTAGGACGTGCTCCATCAGATAAGTCTTATCATCCGTACATTATGCCCTTGTATAGATTAAAAATTCACGCCTCCAAAATGAACTGGCTTCAACTATACTTCAAAATAGAAGAGCTTCTAACGCCTTCTCATCTATCCACTAGCGTTGCAAACTATGAGTGCCTGAAATAATTATCCACAACGTGGGTCAATACTCAGCTGTACTGGTGAGCGGGACGAACCCACTCGCCTAAATCAACACTTGCTTATTAGGGATGAGCATGCATTAAAATGATCTTGCTATTGAGAACTAAGTGAATTCAGTTCATATCAGTTGCATGATTTTAGAGGAACAAAAATAACATTGAACCCATAAAGCACATCGGTTGCTTACTCAACCGATGCACGCCTTCCCTGCAACAAAACACAAGTATACTTACCATCTGCACTAGACAATATATTAGCATATGTTCTATCTATATGCAGTCATTGGTGTGATCGATACCATAGGGAATTATCCAAGGCATTGTGGCGCGTCCTGTCAGCCCGGGTAGCAAGCCCTGTTGAAAGTCCCGCAATGCATCACGACTAGAACGATCAAATATTTCCCCCCGGGTCGATACGGTTCCAGTGCCCCGAAATACCGTCTCGAGAAAATGCCAAACCTTGTGCACAAGTTATCCCAGATCATACAAATGCGTAAATAGTTCAATTAACATGCAATGCATGAGATGAAACAGAAGAAGTAAAGCAGCAATATATATATATATATATATATATATATATATATATATATATATATATATATATATATATATATATACTTATGCAACAATTAATATTTTCTCAAAGTCGTATTTCGATTTTGGTGTCCCGTGGGTCCAAACTCTCCGATGCACCAATCCGCAACCAATATTTCAATTGCCGTATTCCATCAGACAGTTTCTTGGTTTTAAACCACAACTGTCGCTTGCATTTTGGAGCTCGTGTTTATATTATGTTCATGAATATACAAGTTAGTCTACAATTTCTATGTTCCTTTCTTAGTGGATGGCATGCATTGTGGCTAAGGATTTCCTAGGCGTTCAGCCGGACATCATCGATTAAACATTTGAAATATTAGAGATGTGGACGTGAAGAAATAGGAAAGAAGGGTCCGAATCACCCACAAATTAAGGAAAGTGCTGAAAGAAGGAGTCCCGTCTAGCGACGATCAAACATCAGTTACACGGACCTACAATAGCACGAGCACCGGGTTAGAATCCTTTGCATATCCTTCCTTTCGAACTCCCCAAGAATCAAAGCTCCAAGTGAGAAAGCCAACAACAAAAACCAAGAAAATCGAAAGCAACACCAAAATAAAATTCCAAAGCGACATCAAGAAAACAAAGCAACAAAGTACGAAAACTATTGGACTTGTTTCAATAGAGGCATATCCATGAGTTAGAAAGGATCATCTTATTTTGTCTGTGGCAAGAGGATGCCAAAGATTCTAAACACCAAACTATGACTCAGATAGACTAGCCACAAGCCCAATTATATAGTACGCATCCCGGTCGGATCGGGATTTGAGGCACTACATAATATACTACTAAGAAAAAGTTTCATCCCAAAACTTGAGGATACTTCTCCTTCATCTCTGACTCCATCTTCCACGATGATTCCTCTACTGAATGGTTCCACCACAATATGCGAACCAAGGATATTGTACGATTTCGCATCACCTTCTCCTTGTGATCCAAGATCTGCACATGCTCTTCTGAGTACGATAAGTCCATGCACAGTTCTAATTACTCGAAGCTATCCACATGACTCGGATCATGCACATACTTTCGAAGTTAAGAGACGTAGAAGACATCGTGCACTTCAACCAGGGCAGAGGGGGGTATAGTACAATTTTATAGGCCACAACTGCCACTCGCTCATGTATTTCAAAGGGGCCAACAAATCTGGGACTCAATTTGCCCTTAATACCGAAGTGCATCACTCCCCGTATTGGTGTCACTTTCAAGAAGACGTGATCCCTGACCATAAACTCCAAGAGTCTATGATGAGCATCAACATAGCTCTTTTGTCGGCTCTGCGCAGTGCAAAGTCTTTCTCGAATCAAGCAAACTTTCTCAATGGTCTGCTCCACCAGCTCTGGTCCGAGTACTTGTCGCTCGCCGACTTCGTCCCAACAGATTGGAGATCGACACTTCCGTCCATAGAGTGCTTCGTACGGTGCCATCTGCATGCTCGATTGGTAACTTTTGTTGTATGCGAACTCTGCCAATGGAAGGTGCGTGCCCCAACTAGTCTTTAGATCGATCGCACACAGTCGCAACATATCCTCAAGTATCTGATTTGTCCTCTCTGTCTGGCCGTCAGTCTGGAGATGATATGCAGTACTGAACTTTATCTTGGTGCCTAAATCAGACTGTAGGCTAGTCTAAAAATGAGATAAGAAACATCCATCGTGGTCCGAGACGATTGAGGCAGGTACTCCGCGTAGTCGGACAATCTCGTTAATGTAAATCTGTGCTAACCGATCGACGCTTCATGTAACGTTGATAGGGAGAAAGTAGGAAGATTTGGTCAAACGATCAACTATGACCCAAATTGCATCATGCCCCCGTGGCATCTTTGGGAAGCCCACGATAAAATCCATAGCGATATTGTCCCATTTTTACTCGGGAATAGCAAGGTTCTGCAAGTCCCCGCCGGGCCTCTGATGTTCATCTTTTACCTGTTGACAGGCCATACACTGTGACACAAAGGTTGCCACATCCCGCTTCATACCGTTCCACCAGAAGGTCCTGTCCAAGTCCTTGTAAATCTTGGTGCTCCCCGGATATAAGGAATACTTTATATAGTGTGACTCTGTCATGATTTTCTTTCGAAGTACTGGATCGCTAGAAACACATAATCTTTCTTTCATCTGTAAGGTCCCATCTTCGCCTTCCACGAAGTTGGACGTCTTTTCCGTCGAGATCAGCCTACGCACCTTCGTTAGGAACTGATCATCCCTATGAGCAGACTTGATTCTATTACGTAAACTCGGCTCAAGATGGAGTGGAGCCAGCTGCATTCCTCGATGTCGAACTCAAAATTTGATGCCCATCGCCTCTATATCCCGAAGCAAACGAATGTTTATGGATAGCGAGCCCACGTGCTTTCGACTCAGAACATCAGCAACTATGTTCCCTTTTTTGGCGTATATAAGATCGTCAGGTCGTATTCCTTTATCATTTTTAGCCAGCGCCGCTGCCGGAGGTTCAGTTCCCGTTGGGTGAATAGGTACTTGAGGCTCTTGTGGTCTGTGTAGATTTTGTAAGCAACACCATAAAGATAATGCCACCACAACTTTTGTGCAAATATAATTGTGGCCAATTCTAAGTCATGTGTTGGGTAGTTCTTCTCGTGCGGCTTCAATTGTCTTAAGACGTACGATATCACCTTGTCCCTCTGCATGAGAACACATCCTAAGCCGAGTCCTGAAGTATCGCTGTATATCTGAAACTCATCTACTCCATCCGAAAGTAAAGTATTGGAGCTAAAACGAGTCGTTGCTTTAGCTCCTGAAAGCTAGCTTCGCAGTTGTCACTCCACTCGAATGCAATCACTTTCTAAGTAAGGCGAGTCAAAGGCGAGACCAATTTAGAAAAATCTTTCACGAACCTACGGTAGTATCCCGCTAGGCCCAGAAAACTACAAACTTCACTGGCTGACATAGGTTGCTTCCAATCCACCACCGCTTCTATCTTATTTGGGTCTACGACGACGCCTTCTGCCGAGATGACATGTCCAAGGAATGCCACGCTATTCAACCAGAACTCACACTTGCTGAGTTTTGCGAACAACCAATGCTCCCGTAACGTCTGCAATATGATCTTTAGGTGTTCTTTGTGTTCCATATCATTCTTGGAATAGATCAGTATGTCGTCAATAAATAAGACCACAAACTTGTCCACAAATGGCCGGAATATGTGGTTCATCAGATCCATGAAAGCTATTGGGGCATTCGTCAAGCCGAACGATATTACAAAAAATTTATATTGCCCATATCGGGTTCAGAACGCTGACTTGGGGACGTCACTGGATTTGATTTCTAACTGGTGATAGCCCGATCTGAGATCAATTTTAGAGAATAATGTTGCACCTTGTAGTTGATCAAACAGGTCGTCTATCTTTGGTAACGGGTACTTGTTCCGTATGGTAGCCTTATTCAGTTCTTGGTAGTCTATGCACAGCCACATGGATTTGTCCTTCTTCTTTACGAACAACACCGGAGCTCCCCATGGAGAAATCCTGGGCGAATGTATCCTCGGTCCAACCGATCTTGTAATTGTACCTTCAGTTCCTTAAGCTCTGGTGGGTCCATTCGGTAGTGTGCCTTCGATATCGTTCGCGTATCCGAAAAAATGTCAATGGAGAATTCGATCTCTCGATCAAGAGGCATTCCAGGCTGCTCATCCGTGAACACATTGAGGAAATTTGCTATGACATCAGCTTGAGATGCATCTGCACCTTCCTGTTGGGTGTCTCAAATAGAGGCTAAGTACTCTTCACAGCCCGAATACAACATGCGCCTAGCCGAAATTGTTGATATCACCATCGTCGTCTTCGATGCAGCGCTGCACGAATAGTAGAAGTCTGCCTCGTCGGGTAGACAAAATATGACTTGCTTCTTCGCGCATTCGATTATTGTATGACAAGCACCTAAGCAGTCCATTCCGAGAATAATATCGTATTCCTTAATGTCTAGAACGATGACATCTAAGGAAAGATGCATGCTTCTGATGCAAATATAATCGTCCCTACATATCGCATTGGCGGGCATGTTGACTCCCGAATGGGTACTCACGCAAAGGTTCATATTTAATGGAGTAGAAGCTAATTTATTGTCAACAATAAAATCAGCAGATATTAAACTATGCTTGCACCTGAATCGAATAAGACTCTAGCAGGAAAATCTTTGAAAAGTAAGGTACCTGCCATAACAGTGTCGGAGGCAGATGCCTCATCCCGAGTCAATGCATAGACTCGGCTTTGGGCACCCTGAAGTTATGGGTTCACTGGTACAACATTGGCGCCATGTGCTGGAGGTCCCTTGTTCTGGTTTGACTGTTGTCTGACGATCGACCTTGGGTCTCGACAGTCAAATACTATATGGTCCAAACGACCATATTTGAAGCACCCTATAACTCGGCACTCAGTCACCCGATGTCCTATCTTGTCGCACCTATGGAAATATGGTCCCTGAGACAGACCCCTGTGCTCAGACGTGTATGGACGCTTCGGCACTCCAGACCCTCCCGTTTTATGAGGCCGCTTATTAAAATTGATACGGGGAATCTGTACATTTGTCTTTTGTGAATTGCGCCCAAAGATCCGTTTGCTATTAAGGGTAGCTTCATAACATTTCCGGTTGGTCTGGCACTTTTGATTTATGACATACCTACGCAGGTCGTCATTCAAACCTTTCTAAAAATGATAGCACCACGCCTGCTGGTTAGGCAAGAAGTGTCCGACAAACTTCACGAGTCTTGCAAACACTGAATCATAGTCATCAACGGACATACTTTCTTGTACCAGATTGCTTAAGTCGTCTTCCTTTTGTTGCCGCACGGCCCTTGGGATATATTGTTCAATGAAGACAGATTTGAACATCTCTCATCTGATCTTGCAGTTGGGATTGGCATCATAAATCCCTTACTTTGTGGCTTCCCACCAATCATGCGCCCGTAGTTCCAGTTGTACCGATGCACAAGCCACTCGTTTGGACCCTTTAATGCCAACCAGGTTGAAGAGTCCTTCGAGTTTTAAATATATCCCATCACCACATCCGGTTCTGCTCGTCCGTTGAACGTTGGTAGGTGAATCTTATTGAACTCAGCCGCTCTGCAGGTATTCTTAGCGGAAGGCTGCATTTTCTTAGATTCATCTTCTATCGCCACAGTTGGCGGTGTGACATGCGTAACCGTGGCTCCGCCATTACTGGGCACCAAAGATGCGATCAATTGCATCATGGTATCCATCTGCTTTTATTGAGCAGCAAACTGTGCCTGTTGAGTGGCAGCTTATTGTTGCTGTACCTCCATTAGGTGCATGAGTCTCTCACTCATATCGATTGAACCCACCCCTCTAGATTCTCCATAACTTGCCATATCGCTCTGGACAGACTGGGCACTTCTTGCAGCGACAGTGTTTTTCTTTTCCATTGCTACAAAAGAGAGTAGCTTATCAACACTCCAAAAATGATAAATTTTTATCTATGGGCTCATTGTATATGGCGAGTTATCTCATGCAGCGGACACTGAATGCAATTCAATTGAGAGGCGCATCAAAATTCTAGAATATCTTTTTGAAAACCCAAGAAAGTGAAGTCATGCTCTGATACCAACATGACACGTCCCGATCCCGCAAGGGTCAATCATCCTCGTCTGGATCATTTGCGGAACTGATCGTCCTCGCTTGGGCATGATACAGTGCAAGCCTAGGGTTGCGCTCGCACAAGGCAAGAATGTGCAGTGATAAGAATCTATTTGAAATACATGTTAGAAAACACATTCACAGATAGTTGAACACAAAGTATAAGAAGAAAAAATGCTTTTCATTGATAATTCAGAGTAATTTACATAGAGTTTACATTTGATGCGCCTCTCGGCTACTTGGTTTGCATTACAAAAGAAAAACTCAAAAGGTAGGGCACGCTCCATCATATAAGCCTTATCGTCCGTACATTATGCCCTTATATAGATTAAAAATCCATGCCTCCAAAATGAACTGGCTTCAACTATACTTCAAAATAGGAGAGCTTCTAACGCCTTCTCGTCTATCCACTAGCGTTGCACACTCTGAGTGCCTGAAATAATTGCCCACAACATGGGTCAGTTCTCAGCTGTACTGGTGAGCGGGACGAACCCACTCGCCTAAATGACCACTTGTTTATTAGGGCGTATAATGCCCCGCAATCGCATAGTGCATTATGCTGAGTCAGATTAAATAAAGCAATAGCTGATTATATTTTAATTTGTTGGATTTGGGAACACGTATTGATTGAGTTGGTTTCATATACAGATTTCTAGCGGAGTTCGATGAAAATCAGGTGTTCGTTCAGAGCAGTACTGAGATAGCTGGATTGGAGCGATAATGCCGTCTTTCTTAGTCCGATCATTCGGATGATTTGGGGAGCACAAACTGCTCGCACGGTCATACCAGTTGAGTAGATCATGCTTTGCATCAGACCACGGGTTCAAGGGATCGGCCGTATCGGCAAGACATGATGCTAAACGAAATCAGACTTTGTGAGTGGGCTCTGTCCTTTCTCCTCTACTTCTTTATGCCTAATAATATTGAACACACATAATAGGCTTGAACACTTGGACTGGAACTTGGAAATCACTATACTGTAGCGTGCATAGAGTGTACGTCGATTGCTTGGATAGAAATTATGGCTTAAATTGGTTTTTGCGCTGGGTAGTTGGAGCTAGAGTTGGATTATCACTTGGGACAGTTGGAGAAACAATTGGAATTGTGCTTGGACAGTTGGAATATCTTGGTTGGGAATATCGAGAATTCAGGCGAGCGAGCGTGCATCCATGCACGAGTATCATTTGGGCCCTTTGTCAAGCAAAGCATGCAGTTGTGGTTCGAAATTGAACAACTGCATCGTCGAGGGCATTGTGCCACTTTTGGGGAATTGTGCCATGAGATTTTTTCTGAGCATGGGGTGTTGCACCAATTGGAATATTGTGTTGAGAAGCGGCATAGTACCTATGGGGATAACTTGAGATTTGTGCCTTGGGCTATATGTTGGAGAATGGTTATGGATATTGGTTGGATAGTTGGTTGAATGAGTCTAGGATCGCTTGGTAGGGCGAGAATGCTCGATCCTCTCGTCATACCTACTTGGTGTCTGCATATCACGGACAACCTGTGTTGCAAAGGGTTTCGTTTTTTCGAATGGGACTCCGGGGCACCGGGACCGTTTGACCATGGAGGAGACAATGGTAACGCATCTTGGGTGTGGTGCTGGTAGTTCGATACGACCAGGCATGTTAGCTACCAGGTCTGGATCGGGTAAAACTACCTATTGATCAGTCCGATCAAGTTCTTTATGGCTTGGCCAGTGACTTCATATAGATTAGAGTTGGTTTGCTTTACTTTGGTTGGTTTGTGCTTTTCGCATAGGCGACAGCTACCTTGCCTTGGCAAGAGTGTGCATATTGAGATTGGATTGTAAGTTTTGGATTGAGGATGGATACTGCGGCTTGGATTGTTGGTTCGATAGTCGCGTTGCTTGGGCTTTGAGTATGACGGTTTGCATGCTAGAATCCTTCGAGTTGATTATATTTATTGCTTGTCAATTTGCTTGAGATAAATGCTTGCATGCTTAAACTGCTTTATAGCTTTTCTTAATATGTTATCCCTATGCCATAAAATAAATCTAGGATTCAAGTAGAAAGATCACCATATAACTGTTTGTATTCACTATTTTTACTTAGTGTCAGTTTAGACGAGTGGATTACCCCGCTCACCAGTACGGCTGTGTACTGACCCATGTTTGTGGGCATTATTTCAGGTACGCAGGTATAGTGGCACTGCTTGGATATACAGGACATGATGTATGAACTATAAGTACCTTTGTGGGCTAGAGAAAGAGCAAGAATATTTTATTCGCCTTTGAGGCAATCGACTTTGTGGCATTTCATTTGGACACTATCGAGAGCTTCACTGTGTATACTCTGATGTGTGCTTGGTACACAAAATATTTGACTTTCGCTGCAACTTGGTCGTTTCGATGATAAACTTGATATTTCATAACATCGCCTTGTACGAGCGCAACTCCAGGCTCATACGGCATCACGTCCCTATGAGAACGATTGTACTGCGGGAGCTCTGCAACGTGGTGATTCACATTCAGCAGGGACTATTGAGCTTGCGGGAGATTGGGGCATGATATATTGGTATCAGAGCGCTTGGTTCATTTTCTCGGACTTGGTCCTTCGCTTCATCACAAACTCTAAATAGCTTTCGTGTGTCGTCTAGCTCTTGGCTCTACTCAGTGCCGCATTGGATGTTTTATGTAATAAGTCTATATATTGCTGGTTGTGGCTGCACGTTGTGCTTTATTGTGATGCTTTTTATTGATTTTCGGTAGATCGCTTAGCCTCGTTAGACGTTGTTGCATTCGTGCAGCAAGTAGAGTGACGTTGTTGCATTTGTGCAGCAAGTTGAGAGGGTGTCGTTGCGTTAGCTTGGCTTGTCAGTCGGAGAGTTTTTGGTTGTCTCAGTTGATCAGTTGGTTGGCAGACGGGATGGGTTATGTGGTATATTGTGAGTAGAAGCATTGGATGAGAATGGATCGTTGCACGAGTTGCTCGTGTAGCGAATGTGTTGGATGTAGTTTAATTTTTGGCTGGATATATCATAGAGAGCGTTGCACGAGTTGCTCGTGTGGTGCATTGGTTGAGCAGGTTTGAGTTTGGCTTAGGAATATCAGGATAGTGTTGCACGATTTGCTCGTACGACAATTATGAGAAACAATCGGGTATTGGGTTGGATTACTTGGAAGAGATCGTTGCACGGGTTGCTCGTGTAGCGAAAGTATCAGACGGTTAGAGAATATTTGGAAGTATTGAGAATGGGATATGGCACAAGTTGCATCTAGCGAGATTGATGAAAGAGTTAAATGGTTCAAACATTAGCTGATTTTTATGTCAGACTTGAGTTGGGAATAGCAGGATCACGTATAAGTGATGGTTCGGACGATCTTGAATCAGTACAATGAGTAGTGACTTAATTCAGAGTGGTATATGGAATACCACGTAGTAAAGCATTAGAATATTTTTGATAGACATTAATAGAAATTATCGCAACGGACTCGGGTAACAGGAATATAAGTTGGTTGGTGCCTATCGGCCGAGTTAGGAAACGAAACATGGAGCAAGCAAATATCGAGTTGTGATTCGACAGAATCACCCCGAAATAAGTCGGTTTGGGATAGACGTTGGTTGACGCAGAGTAAGCACGAGGGCAACTATATTTGCAAGCGGTATATAGTGCAATTGGAATTTGACTCAGGTATTCTTCGATACATTGGACTTGTAAAATCAAGAACAGACTTGTGCAAATGGAAGTATCGTTGGACTTGAGAGTTGGACGAGATCGGAACAATGCGATGGAAAAAAGTGATTAAAATTTAAAGGAATGAGGCAGACCAAAGAATTAGAAATAAGTTGAGATCGATCAGATAGAAAGATGAATACCAGAGCTCGCTTGCATGAATTGGGAGTTCAGTGGAACGTTTAATTGGGTGCAAAGAGAGAGTTGAACATAGGAACAAACAGTTGGGATATGCTTGAGTGAAGTGATGGATAAATTAAAGGATATCGAGGGCGGACTATGAATTTGGGCAACACATTTGAGCTGTTGGTTGAGCAATAAAATACGATCTGACTGGGAGGGGCAATGCGATGGATTTAAACGGACTTGAAGAATTTTGGATATTTCTGCTCGAGAAGTTTGACTCAGGTTTAACGGAAGTAGAATTTGGCAAAATGAGTCAATAATGGTAAACGAATTCTTTGAAAGACGTGAACGGATATGAGGCAAGTCTACTTGATGTTAAGTCAGATTGGAAGTTAACACTTGCAGTACTGAGACGGATTGAGGCAACAAGTGAAGGCAATATGGACTTGATATTTATGTTGGAACCGATGCACGAATTATTGAGAGTGTGCGGACAAATCAAAACATAGAGAAATCAAGACTGGCTAAGAATTTGGAACGAGAGCAGGATTGTGGCGGATAGATTTTTGAAGATAGCTAAACGAGATAGCAACATCGAAGAAAATCACTGTGATGATTGAGCAAGTTGGATGTGCACCGTGAAACATGACATACGGATAAGAATTTGAGCAAGTCTTTGGTTTCAAAAATTATTGCAAGTGGTAGTACGAGAAGTCGAACTTGATCAATTCAGAAATTTGATGGATTCAGGGCAGAATGACGGATTGATGGAAGACGGTTTCAAAGTGCGCAGTTCTCGATTTGTGGCATGGATAGATAGCAAGACTCTAGGTGGTTAAGCGAGCGACAGATCTGTAGAGGTAGTGCATGAAGTACTCGAATTCGAAAGTTTGTTCGGATGGAATGGTTGGATTATGGCTCAGATTTGCAGAGGAGATATAGCATGGTTCGTAGTCACTGTCCATCGTGATGACTTACAATTATCGAGCGTAGCTTCGGGACAGATGACCCTAGCGACTTGACCGCCAGATCAGAGAGGAATATTGTAGACCCATAGAACGACCCTTGTTGTGGCGTATTTGGGAATGCGTCGATGATGGATGTGAGTAGTGCATGTTGCAGATTGGCCTAAGTAATCGAATGTTGGATTTGAGAGATCCTTAGGATAGCCTTCAGCTGAAGAAGCAGCCAGAAGACCGAAGCGATGGTGGAAATGGCCTAAGTCAACTGATAAGATTCAGAGTAACAGATTTTTATAGATGACATCGTCTCTAACTCATCGTGCCCCGAAAGGGAATAACATTCATATGAATTAAGGATTATGAAACTAGCTTGTGAAGTTAAAGCATCGACTCATTCAGATCAAATCTTTGTGAATACTGGAAGGGATAGATGTTCCTCAGATTTACAAGATGCATCAGAACTTAGTCTGGGATACAGGCTCGTACAGAAGGCAAAGGCGATATCCTGTGCTTCGAGGCAGTGAAAGCAGCACGAAGAACTATTCCATGTGCAACCTAGGAATTATGGCGAGTGTGTCCACGTTAAAATCGTGAAAATACTATCCCTTTGGCGTGGAGGCAAGATCTTTGCGGAGCACACGAACCTCAATATAGATGTTCACCCAGTGAGATATTGAGATTGAGGAAGAGGTATTTGGCTGAGCTGATCTAAGAGCATAGTTTGATATTTGGGTAAGTCGCCTAGCTGGGGTAGTACCAGTTGAGATGATCGTTCGGTGCATGAGATAATATTTGGAGACGGTGCTAGTGTGGATTCAGAAATAGTTGGATAATTTAAATTGGAACATGAATCGATTTGAGTCAGGTGGGAAGACCGTCAGTGGAAATCATCATATTTGAGAATAGTGCTTGTACGAATGTGATGGAATGAACGCCAGGATTGGTTCAATTGAGAGTAAAGCAAATGGATGCCTCGGACATAAAGATATCCTTGTAACTTGTCCAAATTTGCTATCGCTAAGCTCGGCTGAAATGCATGTATTTCAGGGATGCCTTAAATATGTGTACGATCCAAAACTAAGCGATATGAGAAGTTCGTATTGAAATACAAGGAGGATGTGGGAATATAGAATTTGTACGAGCGTTCAGCGCAAGCGAGATGCTGAGTCAGGATCATAATAATATGAGTTGCATGGAGAAAAGATAAATTGGGATTGGACAAGCGACATGCAACAAGGATTGAATACCAGTATGGTTAGAGGACGAACCTCATTCTAAGTGGTATATTATGTAATGTCCCACAACCGCACGGTGCGTTACGCTGAGTCAAATTGAATAAAGCAATAGCTGGTTATATTTTAATTTGTTGGATTTGAGAACACGTATTGATTGAGTTGGTTTTATGTGCAGATTGCTAGCGGAGTTCGATAAAAATCAGGTGTTCGTTCAGAGCAGTACTGAGATAGCTGGATTGAAGCGATAATGTCGTCATCCTTAGTCCGATCGGTCGGATAATTTAGAGAGTACGACCTGCTCGCACGGTCATACCAGTTGAGTAGATCGTGCTTTGCATCGGACCACGGGTTCAAGGGATCGGCTGTATCAACAGGACATGATGCTAAACGGAATCAAACTTGGTGAGTGGGCTCTGTCCCTTCTCCTCTACTCCTTCATGCCTAATAATATAGAACACACGTAATAGGCTTGAACACTTGGACTGGAACTTGGAAATCACTATACTGTGGCGTGTATAGAGTGTACGTCGATTGTTTGGATAGGAATTGTGGCTTGAATTGGAGCTAGAGTTGGATTATCACTTGGGAAAGTTGGAGAAACAATTGAAATTATGCTTGGACAGTTGAAATATCAGAAATTTGGGCGAGCGAGCGTGCATCTGTGCACGAGTATCATTTGGACACTTTGTCAAGCAAAGCATACAGTTGTGGTTCAAAATCGAACAACTGCATCGGCGAGGGTATTGTGCCACTTTTGGAGAATTGTGCCACGAGATTTTTCCTGAGCGTGGGGTGTTGCACCAATTGGAACATTGTGTTGAGAAGCATCATAGTGCCTATGGGAATAACTTGAGATTTGCGCCTTGGGCTATATGTTGGAGAATGGTTATGGATATTGGTTGGATAGTTGGTTGAATGAGTCTAGGATCGCTTGGTGGGGCGAGAATACTTGATCCTCTCGTCATACCTACTTGGTGTCTGCATATCACGGATGTCACGACACGCACCCGAAAAATCGGGCATGAGTCGTGGGTACGTCCAGCCTACGCCACAGCATCGGCGATAGAACGCTGTCTAGGTCACCTATCTAAATAATAATCTCACACAAAAATCGGCCATGACCTCTCCAAAAGGAGGGCAACCACACAATCAATATATAAACCTGTCAAGATCTCAACTCCAAACGGAGGAGCAATATCATAATGATAATCAAGTACTCAATCACGAATCTAAGCACGATAAGATAACAAAGAAGACTAACAACTCCAAAGTCTAACCAACAACAACTACTACAACAACCACAACATCAATAATAATAATACATCATCCAAAAATAATATACAAACAAGGTCTCAAACCAAAACCAGAGACAAATCCGGTGTTAAAAGCTAATAAAAACAACAACAAGATCCTAGTAACCCCGGCTACCAACCCGGAAATCACTCATAAACTAGAGGGTCCTTGTCTGCACCATTGACAGGCTCAGGTCCATAAAACGTCGGACACCACTCCTCCGGATACTCTGAAAAATATGTCCAGTCAGGACTGGAGCAAGTACATCTCTAACAGCAGTTCCATTTAAATGATAAAAACTATAAAACAGTTATAGCAAGTAGCAAGAAGAATGAAGCAAGTATGAGACAAAAAATATATATGTATTACTGGTGCATAAAAGTAAAGATGCATGGATATCAGAGCAAGATAGTAATAACTACAAGATACAGGAAATCTAAGCTAAGATCAAGTCCGTGCACATGAACGTGTAGTGAGTCCAGCATGAAAAACATGTAGTAAGTCAAGTCCAGAAATATGTAAGTGAGACCAACAAGAATGCAAGTGAGTCCAGACTATAAAGAATGAACTCGGTGTCTTTGAAATACTTGTTTCGATATGTAAACGGCTAGGGGTAAGTACGGCTCACCACGCACTGGGTGCGCGGCTGCTATCATTCCAGATTAGACCAGAGGGAGTGATTCCTGATGATTTCAGATGGGAATGTTTACATGTCTACTCGAGTATTTTCCTGCCCCGACTAATACAAGTGAATCCAAGACCCGACACGTAAATCAAGATGAATCCAGCCTGAACATGAGTGATGCCTGTAGTGATGCCAGTAGTGATTCCAGAATAGGGGCCAGAAATATGAAATATACGTGTCGCAAGTAAATAAATTCAGAAATATCAGTCAGTGTCCCGTGTTGTGCCAAAATAATCAGATGATACTATACTAGAAGCTGAATCATAATAATCATCAGATAATGAAAAATATCAGAGAATGTACTCGCCTGACGTCCTGAGCAACTGGCAATCCGAACCGGTGTCGAAAGGACCTAATGCGGAAAGCAAGGTTAAACAGGGTTCTAATGAGTTAAACAGATATAAAATAACTAAAAATAGGCTTCTAGGGTCGTTCTAGGTCAAACGGGTCAAACCGATAAAATCTGGGTCAAAAAGTCAACTCGGGGTCCAAAAAGTCAACTCTAGGTCAAAACTAGGTCAAAAGTTGACTTTGGCGGTCAACCGAGTCAACTACGGTCAAGTCTAGGTCAAACTAGGGTGCTCCTGAAATTCTAGGTCAAACCGAGGTCATTAAGCTAGAAAACTCACAAACTCGCCTCTTTGAGATACCGGGATACCCTCGGTATCCGATACCTCAACCTAGGCTACGCACCCCACCTATGCCCGCTAAAACCTATGCTAGCACGCGTAAATATATACACATAAGCATATAAAAATCACTCCAATACTATTCCTAGGCTATTGCTCAAATACCCCGCTCGAAACCCAATACCTTGGATATCTTAAGGTATTGAGATACCTCGGTATCTCAAGGTATTGAGATACCGCTCTAAACTCAACCCGACTACCCCTCTAGCTAACTAACTATGCATTAACATATATATCTAGCTATATTCTAGGCTAAAATATAGATATCTAATACATATAGGTATATACCTATATATCTATACCCAATACCTTACCTTACCCTCCTCATAAATATATATGTATATCTATATCTAGATATCTAAACTATCTACCTAGCTATATGTATATACCTATACATATAGATCTATATATCTAGCTATCCCTCTACCTATCCATCTACCTATCTAGTTATCTATCTAACTATCTAACTAGTTATCTATATCTAGTATTTACCTATCTAACTATCTATCTATTAATCTACCTATCTATGAATCTATCTATCTAGCTAGCTATATAACTATATATCTATCTATCTTTCTATTATCTATCTATCTATATGTCTATCTATCAATAATCTCTAATATCTATCTAACTATAGATCTAGTTATCTATGTATCTCCACATATCCATCAATCTATCTAACTATATACCTATTTATTTATTAAACCATAGATACCTATCTATCTATCTAATATATCTATACATCTAACTATGTATCTATATATCTACCCATCTTAGCTATCTAGATATCTATCTATCTATCTATATATCTATATCTAGCTATCTATATACAGAGCCCCCTCTCGCTACTGCGCTAAGCTAGGCCTCGCCACGCTTGCGCAAACGCCATCCCCTGCTGCCGCGCTTGCTGCTGGAGTTGCTGCTGCTGCTTCTGCTGCTGCCGCGGCGCTGCCTCGCTCGAACGAGCTGCTGCCGCGGCGCTGCCTCGGCGCTGCTGCGCGCTGGAACTGCTGCTGCTGCTGCTGCAGGCCGCGCTGCAGCGAGCTGCTGCCGCGGTGCGCTGCCGCTGCTGCCGCGGCGCTGCTGCGCCCGCGCGCTCTGCTGCAGCCTGCTGCTGATGCTTCTGCTGCTGCCGCGGCGCTGCCTCGCTCGAGCGAGCTGCTACCGCGGTGCTGCCTCGCTCTGCTGGCTGCTGCAGCGGCTGTGTGCAGTCCGCTGTCTCGCTCTGCTGCACCCAGACACAAGCACACACACACACACACGACCACACACACACAATCACACATACACAGACACACACACACACACACTCAAACACATCTCAACACACACACACACATATAATTATATACATATATCTATATATATATATATATATATATATATATATATATATATATATATATATATATATATATATATATATATATATATATATATATATACACACACATATATCTATATATATCTATACATATACATATACACACTCACACACACTCAAACATATATATATATATATATATCCTCACACACACTCACACTCACACACCCTCACACACACACTCTCACACACACTAGCACACACTCTCACAAACACACAACCACACACACAAACACTCCTACATATATATATAAATATATATACATATATATACATACAAACTCAAACTTATATGCATATATATCTATATCTAAACACTCACTCCCACTCACACACACACTCACCTACACACATACACTAGCACCAACCCACACTCACACACACTCACTAACACACTCACACAAGCACTCACTAACACATATCTATAAATATATATATATAGGGACACACATACATATAAATATATATATAGAGACATATATACACAAACACAACACTACAAACAACAATGCACACAACGCTCACCAACGCACGTCCAACGGTCCCAACACGCCCAAACACCTATAAATATATAAAATATAGCCCGAAAATTCTAGCACACACTCTCTGATACTAACCCAACGTGCGCACAAGCCCGAAACTAGAAAACCATGCCGAAATGGCCGTTCGGTCATTTCGACGAACACGCGGTGTGCGGTTCGGAAAACCTCCTGAAACGCACACCAAACCAACTCGGAATCGGCCCAAAATTTACCCACACGTTAAAAATGATGCCTAGATCCTAGAAAAAGTGCTCCTGCATTGATTCTAGGCCCGTGGCGGAAACGCACACGCACTTAGAATCGGCGACGACGAAAACCCCCAAATTCGTCCGAAACGCCCGTTTCTCCGCGACGCGGCTTCCCGTGTCCGAACGGAGACACGCACTCATCCTCAAGACACCCTACAACGTCTACCTAGGTCCGTCTAACCTAGAGCATCACCCAAAATTGGACCAAATTCGGATTCCACCCGAAATTGACACAAAACCTAGTGTTAAAGTCTCTAAACTCAACCCAACTAGTTCCAACTTCCTCCCACGGGTAGCCTAAGGGTCTAGGAAGGTTCTACAATACTAATTATACTACATAAAAGTAATTAGCAAGAGAAAAGTTAGGTTTTATCTCTTGGGAGTTGGAATCCCAAGGCCAAAGTCTCAAAAATGCTCCAAATCCACCTCAACTAGCTTCCAAGCTCCCAAATCTAGCTCCAACACCAAATCTAGGCTCTATCCACCTAGGTTGGGGAAAAAGTAGGGTTAAGATTTACATAAGGAGAAGGAATGGAAGAAAGAAGGAAGAAAAATGGAAGAAAAACTCACCTTGAAGAAGAAGGAAGAAGAAGTGGAGAAGAAGAAGAAGTGAAGAAGAAGAGTGGAATGAAAAAGAAGAACCAAGGGGGGAGAGGGCTGCTGTGGTGCTGTGTGGTCGGGAATGGGGGGTAGGTAGGGCCGGCCAAGCACTAAAAATGGGTTCACACAAGTTCCAAATTCCCAAAACGCCCCTACTTGACTTGGTTTCGGGTTCCAAAAGCACTCAAACTAGCTCCAAATCTCTCCCACTAACCTTCTAAAAAATATAATAAATATTCTAAACCCAAAAATAAGTCTCACAGGGGTGTGGGCTTGGTCGGACATGGGTCCAGGCTAGCCAAAATCCTAAAACAATCAATATAAAAATAATACAATCATTAATTAAATATAAATATAATTAATTATAAATAATACACAATTAACTAAATTAAAAAAAAATATCCGGCTATGGAAATGGGGTGGTGACAAGCCTATCCTCCTTAGAAAATTTTGTCCTCGAAATTTAAAGTCTATCGCACTCTCTCTAGGTCAAACCCCCAACAATCATAGTCAAGAAATTCTACCTAAATAACATGCAAGATCATGGTCCTACTGGTCGTGTTATCACAGTCTCAATCAGGGTCACTACACTATCTACCACAGCACAAAGAAAATCTAACAGGTACTAATGAAGCACACCATAAGGAATGGAAAGGACAGGAAGAAGAAACAAGAGACAGACCTGCTAACCCGACACCCGTAGCATCGGCTTCCTCGACCGTCAACGCATAAGCCCTGCCCTGCTGGGGTGTATCCCTCTGCTGGTGCGGGACATGATGCTGTGCCACAGGTGTCCTAGCTCCAACTCTCTGATCCTGTGCTCCACCCAATGGAGGTATAGTGGGGCAATCTCGTATCTGGTGAGCAGCGGATCCACAGAACAAACACACCTTCAGCCTCCTCCTATAAATATCCCAAGTGTGTCCTGTCTTCCTGCAGTAGGCACAAGTAGGCACCCTATGATCCTGACCCTGCTGCGCTGCCTTCTACACATAGGGACGCTTAGCTGGTCCCGTACTACCACTGGCACTGCCTGAATCATCCCTGCCTCTCTTGGACTTGAGCTCCAAGTCATCCTCTGCTCTCTGAGCATCTCCTACTATCTGCTCAAAAGTCGTCTCGCGGTCGCTCCTGGTCAAAGACTTGACCGCCATGACCAAGCCCTTGCGAAACTTTCTCGCCTTAGCTGCCTCACTCAAGCCATCTACAAATCTGCCCAGACGGCAGAACTCCGCTGCGTACTCGTCCACCGTCATGCTCCCTTGGACGAGTGCCTCAAACTGGCTCTCCAAAGCACTGAGTGCCACATCTGGAAAAAATTTCTCCTTAAAGCCTCTTGAAAGCCTCCCAAGTCAGCCCTGGCGCTACAATCCTCGTATCTGTGCGATACCACGTCAAAGCGAGGTCGAACATCTGACTGCCCGCTGCCTCTATCTGCATGTTGTCTGGAATCTGTGCCAGCCTGAAGATCCCCTCGATCTGCTCTATCCAGTCATCTGCGTACATGATCCCTTCTGTACCACGGAACTCCTTGGGCCGCATCCTCTGAAAGTCGATAATACTGTCCGGCCTCGGATGCTGAATCTCATCTGCCTGTGGCTGAATCTGTGCCACCCTATCCACTGCCGTCATGGCCACCTGGTGGGCATTCTCAATGCCCAGCCTCATCATATCCACCTGACGGTGCTGCGCATCCATCATCTCCCTGAAGAATGCAAACAACTGCGCGACATCTACTGGAGCAGGAAGTGGTGGAGGAACCACCGGAACGACTGGGGTAGACCTCGGATCGACAGGTGAAGGAGGATCCCCGAGAGAAGCAGATGCTCCCTTAACCGCAGGAGTGGTGAGTGGAGCGGTAGCAGCTGCCTGAATATGAGATGGACGAGAGGTAGCAGACCTCTCAGTGGCAACTGCTGGGGCGGTACGATGAGATCGTGTCTTCGGAGGCATCCTGAACACAGATCAAAAGAAGTCAATACGGCGCAAGATACGATATCATCAAAGAAGGACAGTAATATTTCAAAAGAAAACAATTTCAGAATAATTAGATTGGAATTGTTCCTAGTCGTGATTGAGTACACTCTCATCCTAGATCCTAGATCCTAGAGCAGGCTCACAGCAGTACAACTAAGTTGTCGTACCACCACGATATCGCACTAATTGCGAATCGAGACCTGCATGGGGCCGCCACCAAAAACGTGTCACGACCCGCACCCGAAAAATCGGGCATGAGTCGTGGGTACGTCCAGCCTACGCCGCAGCATCGGCGGTAGAACGCTGTCTAGGTCAACTATCTAAATAATAATCTCATACAAAAATCGGCCATGACCTCTCCAAAAGGAGGGCAACCACACAATCAATATATAAACCTGTCAAGATTTTAACTCCAAACGGAGGAGCAATATCATAATGATAATCAAGTACTCAATCACGAATCTAAGCACGATAAGATAACAAAGAAGACTAACAACTCCAAAGTCTAACCAACAATAACTACTACAACAACCACAACATCAATAATAATAATACATCATCCAAAAATAATATACAAACAAGGTCTCAAACCAAAATCGGAGACAAATCCGGTGCTAAAAGCTAATAAAAACAACAACAAGATCCTAGTGACCCCGGCTACCAACCCGAAAATCACTCCTAAACTAGAGGGTCCCTGTCTGCACCATCGACAGGCTCAGGTCCATAAAACGTCGGACACAACTCCTCCGGATACTCTGAAAAATATGTCCAGTCAGGACTGGAGCAAGTACATCTCTAACAGCAGTTCCATTTAAATGATAAAAACTATAAAACAGTTATAGCAAGTAGCAAGAAGAATGAAGCAAGTATGAGACAAGAAATATATATGTATTACTGGTGCATAAAAGTAAAGATACATGGATATCAGAGCAAGATAGTAATAACTATAAGATACATAAAATCTAAGCTAAGATCAAGTCCGTGCACATGAACGTGTAGTGAGTCCAGCATAAAAAATATGTAGTGAGTCAAGTCCAGAAACATGTAAGTGAGACCAACAAGAATGCAAGTGAGTCCAGACTATAAAGAATGAACTCGGTGTCTTTGAAATACTTGTTTCGATATGTAAACGGCTAGGGGTAAGTACGGCTCACCGCGCACTGGGTGCGCGGCTGCTATCATTCCAGATTAGACCAGAGGGAGTGATTCCTGATGATTCCAGATGGGAATGTTTACATATCTACTCGAGTATTTCTCCGCCCCGACTAATACAAGTGAATCCAAGACCCGACACGTAAATCAAGATGAGTCCAGCCTGAACATGAGTGATGCCTGTAGTGATGCCAGTAGTGATTCCAGAATAGGGGCCAGAAACATGAAATGTACGTGTCGTAAGTAAATGAATCCAGAAATACCAGTCAGTGTCCCGTGTTGTGCCAAAATAATCAGATGATACTATACTAGAAGCTGAATCATAATAATCATCAGATAATAAAAACTATCAGAGAATGTACTCGCCTGACATCCTGAGCAACTGGCAATCCAAACCGGTGTCGCAAGGACCTAATGCGGAAAACAAGGTTAAACATGATTCTAATGAGTTAAACAGATATAAAATAACTAAAAATAGGCTTCTAGGGTCGTTCTAGGTCAAACGGGTCAAACCGGTAAAATCTGGGTCAAAAAGTCAACTCGGGGTCCAAAAAGTCAACTTTAGGTCAAAACTAGGTCAAAAGTTGACTTTGGCGGTCAACCGAGTCAACTACGGTCAAGTCTAGGTCAAACTAGGGTGCTCCTGAAATTCTAGGTCAAACTGAGGTCATTAAGCTAGAAAACTCACAAACTCGCCTCCTTGAGATACCGGGATACCCTCGGTATCCGATACCTCAACCTAGGCTACGCACCCCACCTATACCCGCTAAAACCTATGCTAGCACGCGTAAATATATACACATAAGCATATAAAAATCACTCCAATACTATTCCTAGGCTATTGCTCAAATACCCCGCTCGAAACCCAATACCTTGGATATCTTAAGGTATTGAGATACCTCGGTATCTCAAGGTATTGAGATACCGCTCTAAACTCAACCCGACTACCCCTCTAGCTAACTAACTATGCATAAACATATATATATATATATCTAGCTATATTCTAGGCTAAAATATAGATATCTAATACATATAGGCATATACCTATATATCTATACCCAATACCTTACCTTACCTTACCTTACCTTACCTTACCTTACCCTCCTCATAAATATATATGTATATCTATATCTAGATATCTAAACTATCTACCTAGCTATATGTATATACCTATACATATAGATCTATATATCTAGCTATCCCTCTACCTATCCATCTACCTATCTAGTTATCTATCTAACTATCTAACTAGTTATCTATATCTAGTATTTACCTATCTAACTATCTATCTAATTATCTATCTATTAATCTACCTATCTATGAATCTATCTATCTAGCTAGCTATATAACTATATATCTATCTATCTTTCTATTACCTATCTATCTATATGTCTATCTATCAATAATCTCTAATATCTATCTAACTATAGATCTAGTTATCTATGTATCTCCACATATCCATCAATCTATCTAACTATATACCTATTTATCTATTAAACCATAGATACCTATCTATCTATCTAATATATCTATACATCTAACTATGTATCTATATATCTACCCATCTTAGCTATCTAGATATCTATCTATCTATCTATCTATATATCTATATCTAGCTATCTATATACAGAGCCCCCTCTCGCTACTGTGTTAAGCTAGGCCTCGCCACGCTTGCACAAACGCCACGCCCTGCTGCCGCGCTTGCTGCTGGAGCTGCTGCTGCTGCTTCTGCTGTTGCCGCGGCGCTGCCTCGCTCGAGCGAGCTGCTGCCGCGGCGCTGCCTCGGCGCTGCTGTGCGCTGGAACTGCTGCTGCTGCTGCTGCAGGCCGCGCTGCAGCGAGCTGCTGCCGCGGCGCTGCTGCGCCCGCGCGCTCTGCTGCAGCCTGCTGCTGATGCTTCTGCTGCTGCCGCGGCGCTGCCTCGCTCTGCTGGCTGCTGCAGCGGCTGTGTGCAGTCCGCTGTCTCGCTCTGCTGCACCCAGACACAAGCACACACACACACACGACCACACACACACAATCACACATACACAGACACACACACACACACACTAAAACACATCTCAACACACACACACATATAATTATATACATATATCTATATATATATATATATATATAAACACACATATATATATACACACACATATATCTATATATATCTATACATATACATATACACACTCACACACACTCAAACATATATATATATATATCCTCACACACACTCACACTCACACACCCTCACACACACACTCTCACACACACTAGCACACACTCTCACAAACACACAACCACATACACAAATACTCCTACATATATATATATATATATATATAAATATATATACATATATATACACACAAACTCAAACTCATACGCATATATATCTATATCTAAACACTCACTCCCACTCACACACACACACTCACCTACACACATACACTAGCACCAACCCACACTCACACACACTCACTAACACACTCACACAAACACTCACTAACACATATCTATAAATATATATATATAGGGACACACATACATATAAATATATATATAGAGAGATATATATACACAAATACAACACTACATACAATAATGCACACAACGCTCACCAACGCACGTCCAACGGCCCCGACACGCCCAAACACCTATAAATATATAAAATATAGCCCAAAAATTCTAGCACACACTCTCCGATACTAACCCAACGCGCGCACAAGCCCAAAACTAGAAAACCACGCCGAAATGGCCGTTCGGTCATTTCGACGAACACGCAGTGTGCGGTTCGGAAAATCTCCTGAAACGCACACCAAACCAATTCGGAATCGGCCCAAAATTTACCCACGCATTCTAAACGATGCCTAGATCCTAGAAAAAATGCTCCCGTGTCGATTCTAGGTCCGTGGCAGAAATGCACATGCACTTAGAATCGGCGACGACGAAAACCCTCAAATTCGTCCGAAACGTCCGTTTCTCCGCGACGCGGCTTCCCGTGTCCGAACGGAGATACGCACTCACCCTCAAGACACCCGACAACGTCTACCTAGGTCCGTCTAACCTAGGACATCACCCAAAATTGGGCCAAATTTGGATTCCATCCGAAATTGACACAAAACCTAGTGTTAAAGTCTCTAAACTCAACCCAACTAGTTCCAACTTCCTCCCACGGGTAGCCTATGTAGCGCCCCGTTCTCCCGATGTGGAGAGCGCGGCTAAGAAACACAAATCGGTATCGTTCGATCGGGATAGATTGAATTAAGAACTCGTCCTCGTTATGGATTTGTTTCTTCGGAATCGATTCCCATATTCAGTAGACTGCGCCCCAAGGATCGGCTTAGCAGCAGAGTCAGGAGGGACCTCTCCGCTGCTATCTTTTATTGCCTCGGTTTTCGATGTCGCTTGTTGCTTTCTTGCTTTGAGTTAGTTTTGGGACTTGCTTGTTTTCTTGAACGGTTTCGATGATTTTCATTGTTTTCGTTCATTGACTTGCACTTCTATTCCGAGATTGGAAAGAGAGGAAGAAGTATTAATCGAGCTGTTCGTGTGCAGGTGAACGAGCAGTAGGCGGCTTGCGAGCGGAGTCGTGAAGCGCCTCTTTCCTTTTTCTTTCCAAAATCTAAGTGAGTGGCTACCAACCCGATTAGCTAGTCCTGCTTCCAAGCTTCACAGCTAATCAATCTGCACTCTTCTATGCCCCGATCAAATGATACCAAATAATAATAAAAGAAACCAAGATAAAAGATAAATATACTTGGTTATTATGCTTGTCAATCAAACCTGTGAACTGTTGCCTTATCGTATGCTTGTTCGTGCAAATGTTCTATAAAACGTACTAAGTATAGAACACATCTTGTATATGCATAATTGTTCAGGGAGGCTATGCAAAATAAATCATGCAATACTGCTTATCGTGTACTCGTGTTCTTGCACTCGTGTTGCCTCAAATGCATGACTGTTAACTTGTTCATCGTGTTCGATCATGGACAACTTGTGCATAAGGTATTGGTTCTGCGGACGGTCGCTGGGGCATTGGCACCGATCCGATCCGGGCGGAACTCGTGTGTAGTCTTCGTGTTCGGGATCGGATAGCTTGCAGCGCAATCGTGTTCTCTCGTAGCATGCTATCCTTGTCCCCGGCTACGTCCATTATGGCAACCATGCCAGTGATCATCGTGTATATTTAAACCTGTTGCATACTAACTTGTGTCTTCGTGGCAGGGAAGGCATGGTAAGTATTGTGCAGGTAATTCAGACGGTCAGGTAAAATCCACCTAACGGTGGCACGTTCATTTCAGTGAATTCAATATGCTGCTTACTTATAAATGAACTAAGGCAAGATAGAAACCCACAAATATGCTTGCTTCATTAAAATAACGTGTTGATTGGTATAGTCAGGCTAGCTCACCTTCACCAGCATGTTTCGATATGCTGACCCTCGTTGAAACAGGTTCTCCACACTAAGGCGAACCGAGCGAGGAGCCGAAGTCGTCTTCCCGATCCAGTCCAGCTGTTGGCGCATCTTCACCGCGCCCCTGTAGCCTTTTGAAGTCCGAAGCTGCAACTCTTCATACACAAATGCAGCTCCGTGGCAAAGCCGTCCTCCAGCCTGGAGGTTTTTATCGTTTGAGTTTATAAAAAGGATGTAATGTACAGGACTGCTATCTTATTTTGAGTTAACCCTTTTGTAAGCCGTTCGGCATATTAGTTGACTCGTTCAGGAGTTTGTAATAGATGTTCATTATCAATAAAGAAAACTTTTCTATGTTTCAAATTTGTGTTTCAATTAATCTGCGTACTCTGAATATGTGCTTGCTATGCAAATCATTAAAGCCTTGTGCGGGCGCAACCCCAGGCCCGCACGGCGGTCACGATTCGGGGGATGCCTCAAGTGATTCTACGGAATTGGGTCGTGACATAGTGGTATCAGAGCACAGATTCAAAGTTCCTTAGACTTCGTGCTGGAAAAGTTCCTTTAACGATCAAAATTCCTGTGCGAACTCTTGAACTCGCTAGGCCAAAATGAGATACGTTCATGCAATAAGTCCATAATACATTATGATCCTAATGTAATTTACCTTCTTTTGAAGGAATGGCTCCAGCGCAATCTGCAGCGCAAACTCCGGACGAAACGCAAGGCCAAGAAAGTAGTTCGGATACTTCGGGAAGTTCAAAGAGCCAGCGAGCCGTGCCAAGCATCGATCCCGTCCAACGAATATTGCAGATGTTGGAGGCAAACCAACAAAGGGACGAGGCTCGCTATGAACGGGCCGAGAAGCGGGTGGAAGAGAGTCAGCTCAAGTTTCAAGGCAATATAGAAGCACGATTCTCAGTCCAACAGAAGCAGGTAGATACCCTGCAGCAGATCGTTCAGAATTTGGCATCCAACCAGTCCGTGGCAACGCCAGCGACTCCGGTGGAACAGCCCGTGCTTGAAGTAGAGATGCCGCAAATTCCAAGGGCGAGGGACGTGACTGCCTTCGACTTTGGCCACTTCAAGAAAGTCTGCAATACCCCATTCAATGAGACTGAGAACCCAGTCGTAGCTCTAGATTGGTTGGCCGAACTTGAAGATCACTTCGCTCTGCTAGAGGTCCCCGAAGAGAAGCGCGTCGCCTGCGCGCGACTACAGCTCCGCCTCAACGCACACGATTGGTGGGACGTGCATCGACGATCTCTCCAATTTGATCACGGAGAGGAGGCGATCTCGTGGACGACTTTTCGTGCCGCGTTCGAAGAGGAGTTTGTACCCCCTCCAGTACAACGTCAAATGGAAAACGAGTTCGTGTAACTACGGCAAGGCAGCATGACAGTTAAGGAGTACTCCGCCGAATTCAACCGACTCTCCAAATTCGCTAGGGCCTATTTACCTGATGCAGCGAGTCAAGCTAGAAGGTTTGAAGGTGGACTACGCCCTGCCATCCATTCGCACGTAGCCGTTCCTCAGTATCGTACGATGCGTGAAGTCATGAATCATGCCCTGTCGCTTGAACCATTCTATCCTCACGTTCCTGCCGGCGCTGTGCATACCTACAATCATAAACGCCAAAGCAACGACAGAGGAAACAATGCTGCAAAGCGTCAGAACGACGGTAGTCAACAAATAAAGCATTGGAACACTACGTGTCGGTTCTGTAAAAAGACTGGACACGACAGAAGGACTGCCGCTTGAGACTTGGATTATGTCTCGCTTGTGGACGATCAGGCCATGCCATTAATTCCTGTCCGAACCTTCCTGATCGTCGTCCCCAACGAAATAATCCCTAACGGTAAGTTCTACCCTAAGTTTCGGGACGAAACTTCCAATTAGTTGGGTAGGATGTAGCGCCCCGTTCTCCCGATGCGGAGAGCGCGGCTAAGAAACACAAGTCGGTATCGTTCGATCGGGATAGATTGAATTAAGAACTCGTCCTCGTTATGGATTTGTTTCTTCGGAATCGATTCCCATATTCAGTGGACTGCGCCCCAAGGATCGGCTTAGTGGCAGAGTCAGGAGGGACCTCTCCGCTGCTATCTTTTATTGCCTCGGTTTTCGATGTCGCTTGTTGCTTTCGTGCTTTGAGTTAGTTTTGGTACTTGCTTATTTTTTTGAACGGTTTCGATGGTTTTCATTGTTTTCGTTTATTGACTTGCACTTCTATTCCGAGATTGGAAAGAGAGAAAGAATTATTAATCGAGCTGTTCGTGTGCAGGTGAACGAGCAGTAGGCGGCTTGCGAGCGGAGTCGTGAAGCGCCTCTTTCCTTCTTCTTTCCAAAATCTAAGTGAGTGGCTACCAACCCGATTAGCTAGTCCTGCTTCCAAGCTTCACAGCTAATCAATCTGCACTCTTCTATGCCCCGATCAAACGATACCAAATAATAATAAAAGAAACCAAGATAAAAGACAAATATACTTGGTTATTATGCTTGTCAATCAAACCTGTGAACTGTTGCCTTATCGTATGCTTGTTCGTGCAAATGTTCTATAAAACGTACTAAGTATAGAACACATCTTGTATATGCATAATTGTTCAGGGAGGCTATGCAAAATAAATCATGCAATACTGCTTGTCGTGTACTCGTGTTCTTGCACTCGTGTTGCCTCAAATGCATGACTGTTAACTTGTTCATCGTGTTCGATCATGGACAACTTGTGCACAAGGTATTGGTTCTGCGGACGGTCGCTGGGGCACTGGCACCGATCCGATCTGGGCGGAACTCGTGTGTAGTCTTCGTGTTCGGGACCGGATAGCTTGCAGCGCAATCGTGTTCTCTCGTAGCATGCTATCCTTGTCCCCGGCTACGTCCATTATGGCAACCATGCCAGTGATCATCGTGTATATTTAAACCTGTTGCATACTAACTTGTGTTTTCGTGGCAGGGAAGGCATGGTAAGTATTGTGCAGGTAATTCAGACGGTCAGGTAAAATCCACCTAACGGTGGCACGTTCATTTCAGTGAATTCAATATGCTGCTTACTTGTAAATGAACTAAGGCAAGATAGAAACCCACAAATATGCTTGCTTCATTAAAATAACGTGTTAATTGGTATAGTCAGGCTAGCTCGCCTTCACCAGCATGTTTCGATATGCTAACCCTCGTTGAAACAGGTTCTCCACACTAAGGCGAACCGAGCGAGGAGCCGAAGTCGTCTTTCCGATCCAGTCCAGCTGTTGGCGCATCTTCACCGCGCCCCTGTAGCCTTTTGAAGTCCGAAGCTGCAACTCTTCATACACAAATGCAGCTCCGTGGCAAAGCCGTCCTCCAGCCTGGAGGTCTTTATCGTTTGAGTTTATAAAAAGGATATAATGTACAGGACTGCTATTTCATTTTGAGTCAACCCTTTTGTAAGCCGTTCGGCATATTAGCTGACTCGTTCAGGAGTTTGTAATAGATGTTCATTATCAATAAAGAGAACTTTTCTATGTTTTAAATCTGTGTTTCAATTAATCTGCGTACTCTGAATATGTGCTTGCTATGCAAATCATTAAAGCCTTGTGCGGGCGCAACCCCAGGCCCGCACGGCGGTCACGATTCGGGGGACGCCTCAAGTGATTCTACAAAATTGGGTCGTGACAGCCTAAGGGTCTAGGAAGGTTCTACAACACTAATTACACTACATAAAAGTAATTAGCAAGGGTAAAGTTAGGTTTTACCTCTTGGGAGTTGGAATCCCAAGGCCAAAGTCTCAAAAATGCTCCAAATCCACCTCAACTAGCTTCTAAGCTCCCAAATCTAGCTCCAACACCAAATCTTGGCTCTACCCACCTAGGTTGGGGAAAAAGTAGGGTTAGGATTTACATAAGGAGAAGGAATGGAAGAAAGAAGGAAGAAAAATGGAAGAGAAACTCACCTTGAAGAAGAAGGAAGAAGAAAGAAGAAGTGGAGAAGAAGAAGAAGTGAAGAAGAAGAATGGAATGAAGAAGAAGAACCAAGGGGGGAGAGGGCTGCTGTGGTGCTGTGTGGTCGGGAATGGGGGGTAGGTAGGGCCGGCCAAGCACTAAAAATGGGTTCACACAAGTTCCAAATTTCCAAAACGCCCCTACTTGACTTGGTTTCGGGTTTCGGGTTCCAAAAGCACTCAAACTAGCTCCAAATCTCTCCCACTAACCTTCTAAAAATATAATAAATATTCTAAACCCAAAAATAAGTCTCACAGGGGTGTGGGCTGGGTCGGACATGGGTCCACTAGGGTCTGACATGGGTCCATGCTAGCCAAAATCCTAAAACAATCAATATAAAAATAATACAATCATTAATTAAATATAAATACAATTAATTATAAATAATATAAAATTAACTAAATTAAAATAAAAAAAATACCCGGCTCTGGAAATGGGGTGGTGACAACGGACAACCTATGTTGCACAGGATTTTGTTTCCTCGAACGGGATAGGCTCCGGGGCATCGGGACCGTTCGACCATGGAGGAAACAATGGTAACGCGTCTTGGGCGCGGTGCCGATAGTTTGATACGACCAGGCGGGTTAGCTACCAGGTCTGGATCAGGTAGAACTGCCCATTAATCATTCCGATCAAGTCCTTTATGGCTTGGCCAGTGACTTCATATAGATTATAGTTGGTTTGCTTTACTTTGGTTGGTTTATGCTTTTCGCATAGGCGGCGCCACCTTGCCTTGGCAAGAGTGTGCATATTGAGATTGGATTGTAAGGTTTGGATTGAGGATGGATACTGAGGCTTGGATTGTTGGTTCGATAGTCGCATTGCTTGGGCTTTGAGTATGACGGTTTGTATGCTAGAATCCTTCGTGTTGGTTATATTTATTGCTTGTCGATTTGCTTGAGATGAATGCTTGCATGCTTAAACTGCTTTACAGCTTTCCTTAACATGTTATCCGTATGCATAAAATGAATCTAGGATTCAAGTAGAAAGATCACAATATAACTGTTTGCATTCACTATTTTTACTTAGTGTCGGTTTAGACGAGTGGGTTACCCAGCTCACTAATACGGCTGTGTACTGACCCACGTTTGTGGGCATTATTTCAGGTACGCAGGTGTAGTGGCGCTGCTTGGATATACGAAACATGATGTATGAACTGTAAGTACCTTTGTGGGCTAAAGAAAGAGCAAGAATATTTTATTCACTTTTGAGGCAATCACCTTTGAGACAATCGCCTTTATGGCATTTCATTTGGACCCTATCGAGAGCTTCAATGCGTATACTCTGATGTGTGCTTGGTACACAAAATACTTGACTTTCGCTGCAACTTGATCTTTTCGATGATAACCTTGATGTTTGATAACATCGCCTTGTACGAGCGCAACTCCAGGCTCGTACGAGCGCAACATCCTGATGAGAATGATTGTCCTGCGGGAGCGCTACAACGTAGTGATTCACGTTCAGCGGGGACTATTGAGCTTGGGGAAATTAGGACGTGACAGGGCAAGCATGCATTAAAATGATCTTGCTATAGAGAACTAAGTGAATTCAGTTTATATCAGTTGCATGATTTTAGAGGAACAAAAATAACGTTGAACCCATAAAGCACATCGGTTGCTTACTCAACCGATGCACGTCTTTCCTGCATCGAAACACAAGTATACTTACCATCTGCACAAGATAATAGATTAACATATGTTCTATCTATATGCGGTCATTGGTGTGATCGACACCACGGGGACTTATCCAAGGCATTGTGGCATGCCCTGTCATCCCGGGTAGCAAGCCCTGCTGAAGGTCCCGCAATGCATCACGACTAGCACGATCAAATATTCCCCCCCGGGTCGATACGGTTCCAGTGACCCGGAATACCGTCTCGAAGAAATGCCAAACCTTGTGCACAAGTTATCCCAGACCATGCAAATGCGTGAACAGTTCAATTAACATGCAATGCATGAGATGAAACAGAAGAATTAAAGCAGCAATATATATATACTTATGCAACAATTCATATTTTCTCAAAGTCGTATTTCGATTTTGATGTCCCGTGGGTCCAAACTCTCTGAGGCACCAGGTCGCAACCAATATTTCAATTGCTGTATTCCATCAGGCATTTCATTGGTTTCGAATCACAACTGCCACTTGTATTTTGGAGCTCGTGTTTATATTATGTTCATGAATATACAAGTTAGTCTACAATTTTTATGTTCCTTTCTTAGTGGCTGGCATGTATTGTGGCTAAGGATTTCCTAGGCGTTCAGCCGGGCATCATCGATTGAACGTTTGAAACATTAGAGATGTGGACGTGAAGAAGTAGAAAAGAAGGGTCCGAACCACCCACCGATTAAGGAAAGTGCTGAAAGAAGGAGTCCCGCCTAGCGACGATCAAA
This sequence comes from Iris macrosiphon, assembly GCA_036927795.1. NCBI lineage: Eukaryota > Viridiplantae > Streptophyta > Magnoliopsida > Asparagales > Iridaceae > Iris > Iris macrosiphon. The sequence continues at coordinate 184,438,043 of JAYESA010000013.1, forward strand.
CATCAGTTACGCGGACCTGCAATAGCACGAGTACCGGATTAGAATCCTTTGCCTATCCTTCCTCTCGAACTCCCCAAGAATCAAAACTCTAAACGAGAAAGCCAAGAAAACCAAGCAAATCGAAAGCAACACCAGAATAAAATTCTAAAGCGACATCAAAAAAATCAAGCAACAAAGCACGAAAACTATTGGACTCGTTTCAATAGAGGCCTATCCATGAGTTGAAAAGGATCATCACATTTTGTCCGTGGCAAGAGGATGCCGAAGATTCTAAACACCAAACTACGACTCAGACAGACTAGCCACAAGCCCAATTATATAGTGCGCATCCCGGTCGGATCGGAATTTGAGGCACTACACACAGTATTCTCACCATTCATTTATTGTGCTTAGTGTTCTTAGATATTTGATCTTGTAGTGACTTCTGGATATTGTACTTGGAGTTATTTTCCTTTCTATTTTGATGACGGGGTTCCCCGTGACATTATTTATATTGCTTTGGTTGGACATATCATTTTATATTATTGTGATTGGACTTGTCTCTTTGTGATTTCGTTACTTATTGTGGATGGAATTAGATATATAAACTGTGACAGGTATTTGTAGACCATTTTATATATATTACAGCTTAAGTGCACTATAACGGGTCAATTAAATTGAGTTTGCCTATTGAAATTGTGCTGCTGGCCATTGCCACGTGGCTAGTCCCTTATTTTTTTTTTTGGGGGGGGGGGGGGTGGTGAGATTATTGTCCTATTTGTTGAACCAATTTAACTTTTCTTGATGCAAAGTAATACCTAGCATGACTATGTGTCATGCAAATTTGTGCAATTGTATAATTTTTCTATGGACTAAAGTGTAATTTTTTTTTTAATTTTTTAATAAGTACTTAAAGTATATAAATATAAACATTAGAAAAATTGAGTTACATTTTTTTTAAAATAGAAGAATGTAAGTTATAATTAAAATTAATTATTTTAGAAATTATATAAATATACACTACAAGAAATGGCTAGGACAAGAGGAAATGATGAATTTTCTTTTGTTTGATATATGAAAGAAAAGTTGAGGAAAGGAAGTGGAGTGGTGACTTTTTACTTTTAGACTAGGGAATTCAATTCCTCCTAAAAAATAGAAGAAAAAAAAAGTTGTGGCTTATCTTAATTTATAATTATATCTCATATGAATTATATAATTTAAAATTTATCCAAAGAAGTCAAATGATAAATAAGTGTTTTTAGTTGAGGATATAATAAATGAATAAGTGTTTTTCTTTGATAGTTTATTTATGTAGTGGATAATTTCTTAGTAAATTATTTTAAGTGATAAATTTGTAAATAAATAAAATTTTTTTTGGACACTGCCGAATAACTTTTGAGTAATATTCTAAATATTGGAATCTGATTATAGCTTTTGACTACTACTTTTCAATCCGAGGGCAAAATGGTAATTAACTTGCCAGGATTTCTTTTCCGTGAAGATTATAAATACCTCTCCCGATTTTCTCCCTCTTTTTTCCGTTACTCCCAAGCTAACTCCCCCCACCCCTGAGAAATTCGTTTTAATTCGCTATTACGGAGACGAATCCGACCGAATTTTATCATTCCGGCGAACTTTACGGCGAATTATTCCCTTTTCTCCCCAGCGACGTCCCGAATCTCCGATCGATCCGCCGGGCTTGTAATGTGCGTCTCCTTCCGGTGCTCCTTCGGCGAATTTGTGGAGGACTCGGGCGCGTTTTGTTCGGGAGGAGGTAGAGAGCGCCGATCTGACGATGGTGAGTGTTTATTTTTGTTCTAATTCGATTGTTCCTTTTGTTTTATGTTGATTTTTTAGGTTTTAGACACTTTTATTTCTCTGATTTTTTGGAACCCCCTCCCCCAAAAATTCATTTTTTTGGGGATAAATTTATGATTTTGTTGTATATGCCCTCTTTTTCTTCTTCTGATATTTATGTTAGGTATGTGATTTTATACTATTGAATTTTTTGGTAGGGAACTGATACTCTAATTGTTTGGGTTCTTTATGCAACTTGGTGTGGCCAATACCCATCACCAAACCCATGACCATCACCTTATGAATCTATAGAACCATCTCCCTATATTGGCTCCCATCGCTTTTCTATGTTTGGACTTGCCTCACTCTCCTTACGGGAAGGCCAAGAAAACAACAACAAAAGTAAAGGGCAGAAAAAGGTAGAAAGAAGTAGCAACTATTGTGGCAACACCTTTTATTGTCAAAGCTACTCATTGGCAGGTCCAAGAACTATCCAAACTCATCTCCGCCAATCCAGTGCCAGTGTCAGCCACTATCACCATAAGAAACCCCAATATCAACATGGATTACGACACCCTCCTCGTTGCCTGCATTTACAAGGTATGGATAGGATCCATATGTGCTGCAAGCCAATAATGGCCAGAAATGCCGGATCTTGCTGATCGAAGCTTTCTACTGCATAGGAGCACCTCACCCCTTCACGACCATATCAAATGCAAGAGTTAATGGACCTATTCGTTATATCCTCCCCTCCATTTTTTCCTCTTTGACCATGTCACCTCGGGCATCACCACAAAGGAGGCAGACGAGATATATGTAGAAGTCTTGTAGGACCCATAAACTAGTTCCCCTCTTTCTCTAGACAGGTTGACCAGTATCAATATAGGAATATGTTGCATGGATATGTGGTGTGTCCTGGTATATATGAAGTGTCTATCCCGTGTCCGGTATGTGTTCGATTTGATGCGTCACATACACAATTGGAGAGTCTCTCATTGCAACCCTTTTTGTCAGTCGTTGCACCTTACCTACGAGAAGGTCCCGGAGAGGAGGTGGTTGCATATATTGTTGTTGAAACTTAGGAGTGTCAACAGTTGCTACGCAACTGAGTTCTACCCGGGCTCTAGCCGAACTCGTTTAGCCCAAAACAGAAAATCTAGTCAACCTCCTCTTCCTGAAGACCAGGCTCTAACGTTCGGAATTTTAAGCGTTTGAGGACCGAACTCTGTCCGAACTCGGTCTCAGAAAACCCTATACATAGAAATGATTTTCCACCATTTCAACTCGTTAACTTTCATATTCTCTACTTCCTGAGCTATAAATAAACCTTCTCATCACCAAGACAACTCTCCCAGCCTTCTAGTGCCAAGTGCAATCTTGGTTAGAAGTCTGTTCGAGTTGTAAAAAGCTTGAAAATTCAAGTTTGCTTTTACAAGTCTAAAGTCGGCGTGCTCTTCGGATCAAAGTACGGGGTTGTAAGAAGTTGGCAAGCGCTTCGGATCAAAGCTTGTGTACGCTATTTGTGATAATAGTGGATTAACTCCGAACAAGAGTTCTCGGGACTGGATTAGTCCTCCACGAGGAAAACCAGTATACATTGCGGCATTTGCGTTTGTGATTTCTGAACTCTGTTTACTTTCAGATGTAAATGGATCTTCAAGAAGAAGATGATGGCCGACGAAACTGTTGACAAGTTCAAGGCAAGGCTTGTAGCCGATGGATTTTCTCAGAAACACGTAATTGACTACTTCGACACATATGTCCTAATTGTACGGGTGACAACTATCAGAATGCTAATTTCTTTGAGTACAATTAACAAGCTGTTGATACATCAAATGGATATCAAAACAACATTTTTGAATGGAGATATGACTGAAGATATTTACATGCAATAACTATAAGGATTTTTCGTCAAGGATCTTTAAGACAAAGTCTGTAAGTTGGTTAATTAGCCCCCCCTTTTTGAAGATTCTCTGTTCTTTTGCAACTAAGATAACAATCGGAGTGGTGGGGGAATTTTTTTTGCAAAATATTTTATTGATTTTGAGGAATTTGTGAAACAATGGGAACGGGTGCAAGTAACTTTGCATATTTCTTAGTACTGTAAAGCTGTCTTTTCTTTTTGCTCTTTGGCTTGTGGTATGGAGACGAATGCAATTTCCTCGAGCAAATCATATATCTTTACGTCTAGACTTTGTATTTTATGGGTACTAGGATACTACTTCTTGGTTGCATGAGTTATAGACTTTAAACTACGTGACTAAAAAGTCATATAGTGCTTGGATATAAGCAGCCACATTCTAGACACAAGCACACATTCTATGCTCTAACTTGCAATGTAGAAGATCCAAGAGGTTTGGCCTCTTTGTTTCCTCTAGTAGGGTTGCTAGAATCTGTTGGTCATTTCAAATACAAAATTGGAGAGAAGTCAGGCTATGTCTGAACCTTAATACCATATTATTTATCACTTCTTTCGTCACATCCTTTTGAATCAATCGCTAATTGTCGAGCAAGTATAGGAGCTAGGAACTTTACATAAGTACGTTGAGTGTTGTTGATTTGATTTGGTGAGTTTATTATTGTTTCTTGTGTCATTGAGAATTAAATGTCATTAGACTGCCCTCATTCACTTTTTCATTGGGAGAGTTTCTATCCTAGTGCATGGTGAGTTTATAGTCAGAAGGACCTCTAGTCAGATGTCTAACTTTTGTTGTGCTCAGATGACAAGATATATCATTAAACTAGGAAAGATAGTATGATTATTTAGTGATTATGTGATGAATCTTTGATTATGTGCATTATTTTCTGGTTATTCATCATTCTGTAACATATGGCCAGTGTGGACTTTATCATAACTCGAGCTTCTAAAACATTGCCATCTATAAAAAGGAAATACTTTTCAGTTTGACTTTTGTGCTTGGATTGTTTGAGGAATGGAATCTTGTTCAGTTGTAGTACGAATGTACTTAGTTGATCCTACTTGGGTATTTGTTTGTGAATTTGAAGTCTAGCTAGATGTACATGATTGATTATTTTTGTGTGGAGTAAGTGGTATTATTTTAGTCGTTAGGGAGTTCCAGTTATGGAACTGAGTTCCTAGATCATTTGATTGTAAAACTAGAAATATCATTATCCCCTTTTACAAAGATGTGAAATTCGTTTATGATGTTGCATCGTTGACTTGATTTTCAATGGGATTGTGATCCAAATTGTTACCTTCTTCTAGTGCTTATATTGCTTGATTATTGGAGGCTGCATGGTGTTTCTGTCTTGGCCTACTATGTAGGTTTATTGAATAGTTTTTTTTTTTCTAGATTTATGTCTCTATTACTCCTTTTGCCATCTTGTTGCCAAATGTATTCTCATTTATCCCTGAACATAAGAATTCAGCTATTTAATTTGCCCTATTCGTCATGTGTATTCTCTCTCATAGAAGAAGGTACTTGAGGTTTTTTCTTGAATGAACTGGAAGTTCTGTTTGAATATAATGGAAGTTCAGTATTATACTACTTATTTTATTGTTTCTTGGCAGGTTGAGTGAAGTGCTTGTTTGTCTAGAGACACTGAAACTGGACTGGAAATTCTGAAGCATAAAAGCTTTCAGTTGATGAAGTTGAGAATTGTGCCTGATGGAACTAATGCTAATTTTACAAGAGAAGATGCTTTGAGAGCTTTCGGTTCATGTGGAACAAAAATGGACAGTAGTGTGGAAGGATATTTTCATTTTGATGGTTGTGGGAAGGATACACCTGCAAATAACATCAGAAATTTTGACAGTTCTGATTTAGAATGGATTGATAAGGTTCCAGAGTGTCCTGTTTTCTGCCCCTCAAAGGACGAGTTTCATGATCCATTAACTTATGTCCAACAGATTGCGCCTATAGCATCCAAGTTTGGTAGGTTTTCGTGGCTGCATGTATCGGTACATTCTTGCTTGATGTGTCTTAAACATTTAATGTTTGTAATCTAGTTTTAATATGTAAGTTTGTCATTATTTGTTCTCTAAAAAAGATTGATATTATTTATCCCTGTTGAACTGTTAGTTGCATCAGAAGTCTGATTTTTTTTTGTCCCATGCTCATTCCTTTTCTTTCCCCACATCTTACAAAATGGCACCTAACACCACACCACTTCTGACACCCTTAGAAAGGTCTCTGCTCCAAAAGTTCTTAGATTTTACCCAGATCTTTTTTCTTTTAAGGAGGCTTCACGTAGCCTATGCATGTTTATAGAAAACGATCACAATATAAAATATTAAATAACCATTAAATGCTAGCAATCTCCACTGGATGTCATGCCATTAGGTAAAAGGATTCAGATTTGGAGATTTGGTTGACATCATAATAATTGACCCAAAGATACAAAGGCTACCTATTTAATGTTGTAACTGTATGCACAGAGAAGATATGGATACTAATCGCAGATACTTTTCTTTATAGGAAGGTTGAAAATTAGCCAAAGATGGTTCAATCTGCTTTGGAGTTTAGATTGGTTTGGTTGTAACTGATCTGAGACGAGGCCAAACATTGGATTTGGTCAAGTCTTACTGGAATATGCCTACACTTGTCGAATATGTCAATCCTAACCATAAGGTGAAACTCTTAAATCCAATGGTCATAAAAAAGAGAAGAAAATACTACAAATATAGAAATTCCTACCCAAAACATTGAGCAAAGAAAGAAGTAAAAATGTAAGAAGCATGAGAGGAGAAACCAGGAACATGAGAGAGATAAAGGGAAAGAAAGATTGGTTGACATTAGCTTCCTCACAGCGATGCTTCATAGGTATTTTTTGTCCACTCCTGCTGTCGGTCTTCAGTGGAGGCTTTATTGCCATCTCCGACATAGGACTAAAGACTGGTTTATAAGTTAGATAGTGATGAGTTGGGTTCGGAGTGGGTTTCAAATTTATGAATATTGAATGAGATTACTTGCAGCTTGGAATTAGAATTTATAATTGGACTTGTTAGACGTTGTCTATAATTAGTAGTCTTATTTTGTATTTGTTTAGTCACACATTAGTTGTGTACTAATGAGAAAGGCTCTCCGTAAGTATGTACTCAAACCTCATCAATAAGCTATCCCATTGAGTTGAGCATTCTACTTAACTTGGTATCATTGAACTAGCTCTCTACCTACCACAAAAGAAAATTTTCAACCCCCGGAATCCTATCCGTGTCTTCTCCTCTCCAACTCTAACCTTCATTAGCTTTACACCCTAGTCACTAACTTCCTTCACCATTTCCTCTTTAGCCGACTGCTGCCAATTCCCCTTTTAGTTCCTTCAGGCGGCTCCATTTGTGATCTCTACTTAGTCTACCATTATTGCCTCTACTACTGTCTTCTTGCCCGTGGTCATCTATTCTTCGTGTTGTATATTGTGACCTGTTTCTAACTATTACTGCTTCTATTACCATCTCTATTGCTCGAGAACTTTGATCTATTTCTTCTATGATGGTCTCGTCTTCATTCGTGTCTACTACCTGTTCTGATTCCAAGACACTACTGGCTACGACTATAAAGTTGAATGGCACCTACTATCAACTCTGGTCTCTGGCCTTTTGGCTCTTTGTCGTCTCTCATAGGAAGTTCATCACCCCACCCCCATTTGAACAAATCAACATATGACCTCGTTTGCTGTTTGTCATGTCCTGGTTACTCAACAACACAGAGCATCAAAGCAGTTTTACTGTGATGTTTTTCTGAATTGCTTGAGATATTTGGAGGCCCTTGAGGAGATGTGTTCTCGTGCAATTGTGGAAAAACTATTTCTTGTGTCTTTGATCTATATATGTGCAGTTTCTCCCTCAAGAAGGGTATTCTTTGTTCCTTGCCGGAGTTCTATTCATCCTTGCAGGGGACGTGGGATAAACTCAATGAGTGTCATCCCCTTACTGCTGATATCTTCACTCAACCACGCCAAAGGGAAGAGTTTATGGTCACCAAGTTTGTCTTGCATACTTCTCTTTCTATATCTCGACCCGGATCCTTGCGTATGATACTTTTCCTTCTTTGTGAACTGCCTTCTTTCATGTTATGTCTCTCTTCTACTTCATCATCATATGGAGCCATTGCTGATTCATTTGCACATATATTGAGGCCTGAGGTCTTGGCTGTTACTCAGGGAAGACCACTTTGGTTCTTCTATGCCTGGTGACTGAATTTGTATTCCAGATTGAACTTCATTTCTGTCCTATTGATGATTTGTCATACCAAAATCACTGGATCTGTGTTACTGAAATTTCTCATCTATGTTTGTTCCATACTAAATGGATCATTGATCAACCACTTATGATGTACGCATATGATCATGCCTCTTTCCTACCACGAGGCTAAAATCCTTCAAATGATCTTCACAATGTTCCGTTGGTATACATGTATGATAGGACTCATCTTTTGGTTGATGACTCCCACCATATGAGTTTTTATTTCTTGAGATGCTGTAACCTCTACAATGTATCATTTTCAAGCTTTTCAAAATTATGGTTGTTTTCCTGTTGTCATAATATTGGGTCATGTATATGTTTGTATTGTTTTTCCAAATATATGCTTTCATAGTGTCATTACTGTGTTATCTTGTAAACATTTATACTGAACCTGTAGTCTTTAGTTTGTGGTTTCTCAGTAGACTGTGAACATTTTATTTGAAGAGTATAGCTAGGTTTTACTTTTCTATTGTTGAAACTTCTATAGTATGCATCAGGTATATGTAAGATTATATCCCCGATAAGTGCTTCTGTACCTGCCGGTGTTGTATTGATGAGGGAGAAAACTGGCTTTACGTTTACTACTAGAGTGCAACCCTTCCGCCTTGCAGAGTGGGATATGGATGACAAGACTTCCTTTTTTATGAGTGGAAGGTTGGTTACTAATTCAACGATAAGTGCTTATCCTCTACTTTATATTATGTAATAGCTGGTATGGTGTATAGGAATTATACTTTCCGTGAGTTTGAGAGGATGGCAAACAGGGTGTTTGCTCGGAAATATTCCAGTGCTAGTTATCTCCCTGCTAAATATATGGAAGAAGAGTTCTGGAGTGAAATTGCTGATGACAAGACTATAGCCGTTGAATACGCATGTGATATCGACGGTAGTGCCTTCTCATCTTCTCCTAGTGATCAACTTGGAATGAGCAAATGGAACTTGAAGGTCATATTTCTCTTAGTATTCTTCTATTTTCCTTTATTGTAGTCTATTTAAAGAAAATTCTGGATTCGTTGTTTGCTTTCCTTTTTCTGCTGAACTACTAAAGCAAAAGTTGATTTGTTTCTTGTTGGAACTAGGCTGGTGTCGAATCATGGTTCTGGTTGAGGACAACTAGGTTTGGTGAAAAGCTGTGAAGAATAGAGTTGACACTAATGATGGTGCAAATACATATTATATGTAATAAATGATCTTAAAACATTTTACTGGGGCTAGAGCTTGATGCTTGTGGTAAAATGCAAAAACTAGGACTGGTAAAAATGAAAATAATAGCGGTGTATATAAGGCAAATAGTTACCAGTAACCTAGACGAGTCAGAAAATTGACTTATTGTTTCGTTCAAACAGCAAAATAATTTATGTTTTCACAGTTGCATTCCAAGGCAACTAGCAGCTTCTCTCAGAATAACATGATCATAGAGTGAAATTCTGACACTTATCCCCTAAAATTTCAAGTCATTTATTTATTTACTAAAGATAAAATGTTCATAGACTAAATTGGAAATGAAGGATCAAAAACGGAAGTGGTTCCAAAAAGGTTTTAAGAAACACATTGTTCTATGAAAAAAGCTATTAAATGCCAGTGATTAGCAAAGTAGTCTCTCTCCTTGGCTTCCTTTCTCTCTTGTTCTTGGTGCTAACATTGTGCAAACGCAAGCCCATGTAACATGCAGAAAATATTATTACAGCATGTCAGCATGTACATTCGACATACCTACCATCCAAGATATAGATCATAAGGTTTTTCGGGTGTAACTATAAATTCATTTTTGCTTATTAAGAAAATATGTATACAGGCAACTACATATCGTCTTGCATGCACTTCTCGTTCTCCTCTAACACCCTCTGCTTATGCGTCTTTCAAACACTATTTCATCTCAATCTTTTTACTATTGTAATAATATGCATTTTTGTAAGGCAAATATGCAAATAAGTACATCCACCTTCACAATTTGGACTTGCATGAGTTTTTTTGTACATACCTCCTTATCTATTATACTAAGGGGCTGTTTGGTTGGTTGTAAATGCAACTGCAGCAACATTTGCTGCATCGTTTACACTAATTCTGGTGCTTGTTTCCCTGTAAATGGCGCCATTAATGCTAATTCTGGTGCTTGTTTTCTTGTAAATGGCGCCATTAATGCAACAAAAGCTGCAAGACATACATCATTTCATACAACATTTGTTGCAGGCATTTTCGCTGCAACTCCGGTTACAACAATAAATGTTGCAACAGATTTCCAATTATAGGCAACCAAACAACCCCTAAAATAAGTACAAAAGAGTTGGATACGTTTGTAACTTTGGAATATAAGCGTTTTAAAACTAATAAAATTATTAGAACAAAACAAAGTAGATGGAATGTGTAGAAGTGAAATTATAGGATGCTTCATTGACTTGAGAGATTATATATATATATATATATATATATATATATATATATATATATGAGAGAATTGGCCTCTTCCTTATTCTCCTACCTGATGTGGGACTAAAGTTCAATGACTAATAATACTTATACTTAACACATTTCCTTAAGCTGGAGTATAGATATCAATCATGTCCAGCTTATTGCATAGAAAACGAACACGAGGACCTAAAAGGGACTTCGTGAGAATATCTGCTATCTGATCTCCAGTTCTGATATGGTGAAATGGTACCATCCCCTTTTGGTATTCATTAAGGTCGAAGTGGATGTCGATTTCAATATGTTTCGTCCGTTCATGAAATACGGAATTGGTAGCAATGTGGATGGCTGACTGATTATCGTACCACATGTCTGCAGCTGCAGATCCTGCTTCTTCTTCTCCTAGTTCCTTTAGGAGATGTTGCAAATATAACATCTTTGCTATGTCATGAGCAATGGCTCGATATTCCGCTTTTGAACTCGATCGAGAGACCATACTCTGTTTCTTGCTCTTCCATGACACCAAGTTTCCTCCAATAAATACTGAATAGCCAGATGTAGATCGTCTATCTGTAAGACTAGCACCCTAGTCGACATCTGTAAAGCACTCAAGATGAGTATCTTCATGATTCTCCATCCGAATTCCTTTTTCCGGATTCTGAGCTAGATAGCACAGGATTCTGAGAACTGTCTGTCAATACGGAATCCGTGAGAAGCCATTAACCTACTTGCGACATTTACAACAAAGAAAATGTTTGGACGAGTCATGACTGCCAAATAGTTAAGTTGGCAACCAACCATCGATACTGATCAGGATTGGTTATCGGTATCCCCTCATCGGGGAGTAATTTTATCCCTGGATCCATGGGTGAGGTTATTCCATTTGTTTGCATTATTCCTGCTTCAGTTAGGATGTCAAGTACGTATTTTCGCTGAGACATTACAATGTCTTGCTTTCTCCTTGTAACTTCAATGCCCAAGAAGTGCTCCAACGATCCATATCTTTAGTCTGGAACTGCTCACCCAGAAATTTTTTCAGCCCTGCAATATCCTGACTGCCGTCTTCCGTTATCATAATGTCATCAACATAGACACCAAGTAGTATCCATCCGGCTGATGTCTGTCGGTAGAATACCGAATGATCTTTCTTTGATTGTCACTTGTCAAACTAGGTAACGACGTGTGTAAATCGACCAAACCAAGCACGAGGTGATTGTTTGAGACCGTAGAGAGCCTTTCGCAGATAACATACTTTATCCTCCCTTACAACGAATACAAGGGGTTGCACTACATATACTTCCTTTTCAAAATATCCATGAAAAAATGCATTATTCACATCTAACTGAAATAGGGGCCAGTCATAGCGGACATCTAAGGCTAGGAGCAATCGTACATAAGTCTTCCTGCTAACTGGGGAGAATGTTTCAAAATAATCCTCATCATACGTCTAAGAATATCCTTTTGCCACACGACGAACTTTCAGACGATCAAATGTGCTATCTGATTTTACCTTGATTGTGAATATCCATTTGCATCCGACCGCCTTCTTACCAGTAGGTAAATCCACTAGGTCCCAACTCCCATGTATGGTTCTTCCGAAGGGCTCACATTTCTTCTTTCATAGCGGCGCGGCAACCAGAATGCTTGAGTCCCTTCTCTGCAGAGTTGGAGTTCTGAATCCCATCAATAGTAGCCCCCAATGATTGAGTCTGACTCACGATTCCTTGTAGCAAGGTTCAAAGTATCGGTATCGGAATCGGTATCGGACCGTTCCTATGAGTATCGGGATCGGCGGTATCGGTAGTATCGACGGTTTCGGATTGGAGTATCGGATTTTTTGGTATCGGAAAGCAAACGACTATTAGTAAATTATTAACATTTTTGAGAATATATTTTATACATTTATGCATAATTTAAAGTATTTTCAGTATTGTTTCTTAGTATTTTTGGTATTGAATGAAATAGTAGTCATCCTTGTCGATTGATTTATATGCGATAGATAATTTTTTCTCTTTTATATGTTTTTACAACCTTACTATGCTTTTACACCCTTGCTAATTGGTTTTTTAATTCAATATTTTTTGCCGAATTGACCGGAAAAGAGACCTCTAATGTCGGTATCGGTCAGTATCGGATATCGGTTGGTATCGGATCGGGACATACCAAACTGTATCGGTATCGGCCGATACTTTAAACTATGCCTTGTAGTTGTCAACATATAAAGGATGGTCGCGACATGCTCGACATGGACGAAGCCGATATATCAGGTGATGGTGATTGGAGGAGGACCCTGATGACGAAGCCGGCTCTACACCTGTGATCACCGGTGGTGATGCCTGTTTTGACGGAGCTGGCGAGACTGACGATGTCGATTCTGACTGAGTCGATATGTGCGGACCATTGGTCGGTAAGACTTGCTCTGTAGGGGAGGGCACTCTTATGGGGGGCTGCTGTGTTTGAACTGGATACAAAAGAAAGTTCTCATATGGATAAACTTTCAGAACAAATCTGTAGTGGGAGAGAGTGGTGGAAACTCTGTTTCAACAAAGGTAACATCCCGAGACATAATATACCTTTTCAAATTTGGAGAAAAATAACGATACCCTCTCTGATCCTTCGGATACCCCAAAAAAATACACTTGATTGCCTTCGGATCCAATTTAGAAAGAGTAGGTCGAGTATCCCGTACGTAACACAAGCAACAAAAATTTTTGAGATGTAGAGAAAACGGGACATGATTGGGATACAACCGAGAAAATGGAGTATTGTCATTAAAAAAGAAGATGTCATGCGATTGATCAGATAGCAAGCTGTAAGGACCGTATCCAACCAAAATTTTCTTGGAATACGTGCATGAAACATAAGAGCACGTGTTGTTTCCAAAAGATGGTGATTCTTACGTTCGGCCACACCATTCTGTTGTGGTGTGTAAGAACATAAAGTTTGATGGATGATGCCATGTCTAGACGATGGAAATTGAACTCACGAGACAAATACTTACGACTATTGTCACTCCGAAAACACTTAATAGGAATCCCAAATTGGATTTTGATTTCCGCATAAAAATTGCACAAAATATCAAATAATTCAGAGTAATTTTTTATCAAGTAGACAAAGGTGACGCGTGAGTAGTCATCAACAAAGGAAACAAAATATTTAAAATTTACCACAGATTCAATTGGCCATACATCAGAATGCACTAACTCAAAAGGAGCTGATATAGCTTTATTTACTCACCAGACAGGGTACCCGGTGATGTTTAGCCAAACTAAATGACTCACAATGATTTTTTTTAAAAAAATCTAAGGATGGACACATTTTCTGGAGAGCTTGGATAGATGGGTGACCTAACCGACATTGCAACTCAAACGGATCGAGTGACACGCCGGCACATGCAACGAAATAATTCATGTCAAACAGGTACAAGCCTCCAGCCACATGCTCCATACCGATAGTCTTTCCAGTTTTCAGGTCTTGAAAAATACAACCATCATAAAAAAATGTTATCGAACATTGCAAGTCATGAGTAATCCGACTAATTCATGGTAAACTGAATGGGTTTCCAGGTGTTTATGTTGTATTGGACACTAGGCGAGGCGACATGCCACCCGTCTCGCCCGGAAATAAAACTGCAATTTTGCCGAAAAAACTGCAGGCTTCAGAAAAAGAAGCACAAAAAAGTAACAACAACAGAAAAGAAAGCAGGCTTCAGAAAAAAAACCAACCACAACATAAGAAAGCAGTAGTAGCAAAAAAACGAGAAAAAAGAGCAGCAACAGAAATAAAAGAAAAGAAACAGAAGTAGAAAGAAAAGAAAAAGAAACAATAGCTTAAGAAAAAGAAGCACAAAAAAAGAGAACAACAGAAAGAAAAGAAAAGAAACAACAACCGTAAAAAAATGAAGAAGGGGCTATATTTTAAAAAGCGTGCTTAACGGTTTTGTTGACCTGGATGCCTCGCTTAGGGAAATCTCGTCCAAAAAATGGACCTGCACTTAGGCGGCGCTTACTAGTGCCTCGCCTACTGCTTGGCACTGGAAAAGCGCCAAGCTTTTAAAAAACGAAAAAAAATCACCTGCCCATAGTATTTTTATGACTTTGTATTTTGATTGTAGTATTTAT